>VDFB02281492.1:294276862-294432645 GCA_007258455.2 Sequoia sempervirens
ATTACTAACATCATTTTTTCATCATTATGATCACCTAATTCATTTATTTAATTAAATAATGTCAATTATTTAGTTAAATTCACCCTATTCTCCTATTAATTGAATAACTAAGGTTATTTGGTTAATTCATCATTTTCATGCTAATGTTCCCCTCATTTGATTAAATAATACAATTTTTTTAATTAAATGTCATAATTCTCTTTGATTAAATAATTCATAATTGTTTAATTAAAGGTCCTAATTCCTCCACTTGCACAATTAAATGATTTCTTAAATTGTTTAATTCATTAATTATCCCTCCAATCCTCCAACTTCTCCAACTTGCACAAGAATAATCCTTGGGAATATTCCATTTTCAAATTCAAATATTTCCCTCCAAATGGAAATATTTCTAGCATGGCTTCCTAAAATCAAGGGAATTTGTTGAGTCTCTCGTGGATTATGAGCCTTTGATCTAATCCTTGGTTCATGTCTCATGGATTATTAACCACTTCATCTATTCTTGATCCATTCCTTCCTCACTCATTTGATTTCATCCCTTGATCACTATTTTCCACCTTGATCATTGATTAATATCTCTCAAATCTATAAATACTTCACCATTTAACATGAATTGATCCACAAGCCTTCAAGCAAAGTTATAATCTCAAATTTATGAATCCATTGGAGCAATTTGAGAGCATCTTGTGAATCAACTTCATCAATCTTCATCATCAAATATTTTTCACAAAAATGGATAATGCATTTAAACCGAGCCATCCACATCCACATCTACTCATTATGCATCAATCCACAACAAGATTGAGAGGTTTGCACATCAATTAGGTTCAATTTACTTTAATTATAGTTTCATTACTTTGATTTGAATCTCTTTATTGTGTTAATTGAAAATTTCATTGAGAATATGTATTTGATTGATCATTATCTTGTCTAATTTAATTTGTTTCAATGTTATTTGATCAACTAATTTCACATATTCACAGTAGTGTATGGAATATGTGTGTTAGCTATTGATCTTGTTTTAAGGCACCTAGATTAATAGTTATAATTTAAACAAGAATGGCTAGTTAGTTGATTATCAATTCCATACGTGTGAGCTATCACACTACAATTAAGGCTCAACTCTGCTTTTTCAAGGGTAATAAACTTATAATTATTTTTTTTCTTATCACAATTATGTGAGTATTCAAGAATTTTGAAACACAAAGCTCTTTGAAGGTGAATTCCAAAGCAAAACAACTAGTGTTTTGAGTGATCTCTCGAGTAAGTTTCTCACTCATCTGTGATTGCAGAATTATCTAAATTATCAAAGGGATTGTGTAGTAAAAGGTATTTTAGGGTTTTTTGAATTTTTTAAAGGAAATAGAAAACCATAGAAATTATAGAGATTAAGCACGAACCCTAGTTAAACTAAAAACCCTAGAAAATGAGTGAATCTAGTGTTAAGACAAAAGGAACCAAGAGATTTATGGAGGGCAACTTGATGAAGAAATTACCTAGATAAACCAAAATAGCTAAGCATGCTCAAGGAACGGGAGTATTAACAGAAAGATTGCATGACCTGGTTGAATAGATAGGTGATGTTTTTATCCTTATCCATGGTTGGACACTTTTTGAGTATACATGCAGAAGGAGTAAATTGCATAGGCTAGTGTCAAACCTATGGGCTTTTGTTTGGGAGAGTTCGTGGTTCTAAATATTTGTGTGAATGTGGAATTGATAAAAGCCCTGGCACAAGGGTATGATGAGAAAGATAGGATGATCAAAAGCTAAAAAGGTTTCCCTTTGTTGGAAATCTCAAGGCAACAAATCATTGACACATTTGACCTAAATGTTTCTTCCAGTGTTACAATTTACTTTGGTTCTCTTAGCAGAGAATGGGTAAAGGATAAACACAATTATAGAGTATTGTGGCTCCCATAGCATAGAAGAAGAGATGCTAACTGAAGATTGGTTAGATTTTCTAAGCATGAAGTAGAGCCATTTGGTTTTAACATTTTTTAGGACTACTTCATTAACACATATTTTTCCCTCTGTCAAGTCCTCAAGGAAGAGTAGAAAATAAAAAAATCTCATTTAAATGATGATGTTGGCAACTAATGTTCAAAACAAAGATGTCAATAGGAGCTTTGATTATGTTTCTTTCATATCTCAAGGAATCTAGAAGCAGTTCACATACTTAAAGGACCCTAAGGCTAGTCTTCACTTCAAATGTATTCACTACTCATGCATATTATTTTGTACAATAGGGATAAGGTCTAGAAAAATCCCATGGATTTGAAAACCCATGATTCTAAAGGGAGAAGGTTTCCTATGCAAATTTGGACACATATATGGGATTCCCATTGCAAAACATCAAATTATTTGTCTTTTGAGAATACTTTTGTTCTAGATGTGTTGGAGAATCTTGGCTATGAGCCACAAAGTAGAAATTCAAAGAATATTATTAAGTTCTTGAGGCTACTACAATTTAATCCTAAATTGAATATTGATCATAACTGGGGAGATTCGTATCTGCATACCAACCGCATAATTTTTAAGGTGTATGGTACACTAGTGCAACCCCATTGCCTCCAAAGATATGTAATAGATAGGATCACATTTATGGAAATCATGTGGCGGCTAAATAAAGTTGACAAGGCCCATTTCAAGTTGATTAAGAAGGGGTCATTGATCCTTGAATGCATGAGATTTTCATATTTCATAATCACTACTAAAGAGGGACTAGAAGTGTTCCCTACAAATCTAAAAACTTATGGGATGGAAGTAGACTCTACCAAGAACTATGATCTTGAGGGGTATATCAACAAAATGAGAGTAGAGAGGTGTAGATCTTAATTCTACCATAATTTTCATGCATCTAAAAATGTGATAAGAAACCTTAGAACAGATGAGGAGGTCAAAGAAAGAAATCAATAATGGATATTTATGGTCCAAACAAAAGAGAAGAGAATAAAGATTAATCCTTCTTATGTTAGTCCATTTGCAAAATATAGAAACCCCATGGAGAGGATAGAGAAGATGTTTTTTGTAATGGAAAATAGAAATTTCTCCAACATGATGAAGTTGGTTGAGAAAGATTCAAGAAAGATGGAAGTTGAACAACCTATTCAACAAGAAAAATTTCTAGTAGAATCATCAATAGAAGTTGCTCCTAGTCATTCCATGCCAGCTCCTGCTCAACCCTTGGTTGACTATTCAAAGAACCCAGAGGAAAGGGAGACCATGCCAAAGGAGTCTGCCAAAAATGTGTCTAGAGATGAAGAAGTGATCCAACAATTCCCCTCTCCCCAAGTAAATTAGGGGTGATGAACAGGTGCCTAAAAATAGGCTAACAATTGACTTTTATGATGATAATTCTATTCCTACTGATGTAAGAGTCTTGGCTTGCAACTAATTCATGGATGATGACATCTTTGTTACTACAAAGGAATTCAAAGACTTCATCATCAGAGTCAAACAAAATGAGCTTAATGAAAAATTGGATAAGGCAAAGGAAGAAATTGATTCATCTATGTATGAAGAGGTCACCCAACAAATTATCCAAGAGATGGATTTTGATGCTTCTAAAATAACTCTTGAAGAAGGGAGGAGATTGGTAAAAGAAAGTGGTATTGTTTGTTACCTAGGTGGGATCTTGCCTTGGCCATTGCACTTGACACAATAAGGAATCAAGATAAAGGGTCCTTTACATTTGATGAGTAGGTGAGGTAGTTATATTGTAATAATATTTTTGGATTAAATTGTGTGTCTATTTTTTACATCAATGCTTTAAATCATTCTCCATGATCCATCATCAGGATGCAATGTAGATAGAGAGATAAAAGGTTAAGGGGGGGAGGGATAAAAGAAACAAAGTTCAAAAAATGCAAAAGATAAATCCCAATTAGAAAAAGAGAAAAAAACAAGACCCTGGAAGGCACAAGTCAAGCAAGACAATAGAAAGCCAAGAAAATTAAGTTAAGATTGCACAAAGAAAATAAAATTAATCTCTTAATAGATTAAACTAAGGCATAAAGTATGATACAAAATAAAAAAGCTAGAATATAAAATTAAAATATTTAGATTAAACTAAAATAATGCAAAATAGAGAGATTAATAGGAAATTTTATCTAATATTTAGATTGGTTAATATAATAGAATAATTTAAACTAATTAGTTTACATCAATACAAAATAATATGAAAAGAACACAACATTATTAACAAAAAAGAATTTAAAAGAAATAATACAAGAAATTACAAAATATTTAAAACAAAATTTAATGTAATAGATAATGTAATATAATATCTATTATATTGTAATAATACATGATTAAGAACTTCAATATCATAATTATCACAATGTAATAGATATCATTAAAAATATTATCTTAAAAAGAGATAAAAAATATATAGTATGATACATTATCTTAAATCATGTAGATAATGTATTATAATAGATAATGCAATAGCCCTAGTTAACATGTATTATCCTAGTTATACTTTGGATCTGGCTTTAGCCCTAGTGTCATGTCCTTTTTTGTTGAAAGACAATTGTAGAGTGTAATCTGGGATTCCTACCACATTCCTCCATAGAATCCCATCTCGATCTGTGGTTCTAGACATATCGCTTGTACTAAAGGCCCCACAACATATCTAGAGCTTGTGGGAAAAGGATCATCTACCAAGAACATATCACCATCAGAAGATCGACAACTTGAGATCACTATGCTAGAACAAAGTATATTTTGAGAATCCCTTTGCATTCCTATGTAGGAGAGAATTTAGGTGTACGATTTGGAACACAACACCTATGATGACACTTGCACATTATATCCAAATATTAAGGAAGAAGGGTTGGTAAATGAAGAGATATTGCTATTAGAAGGTGATTGTGCTAGTCAACTGGCACCCACTCCTACAAGTTTGAAGGATAAGGAATTGTCATATCATGCAAGAGTAAAGGCGAGGTTTCAAGAAGTTGGAATGGGCATGGCAAGCATGTGGATGGTTATATAGGAAGCCACGCTTATTCCAAAGGAATCTACATTGGTCTTAAGGCTAACCTAATATAGCGTGTTGGGAATTCAAATTTTGGTTTTGGTGCCAATTGGGCTCAAGACCGACCTATTCCTTAAGGGGAATTGTTAGCATATAAATGTAGGAAGTCAATTCATGTAATGGTATCAAATTATTATGTTATCTTCTTGTAAAATTGGGACACTTGTGTTCTATTTCGTTTTATGGGTAAAAACCCATAGGAGTGGTGTTCATTGGATGAAAAATCAGTGTTCACTAGGATCAAAGGAAAAAACCCCCTTACTTTCTAAGGGAATTCTCATTCAATGATTGCACCTAAGATTCAAGGATTTTTAGGGAAGTTAGTACTGATGTTTGATCTATGGTGATTTGGAAAATCATTTTGGATCATTATTCTAAATTGTAGCCAATCTGTTATATATATTCTAGAGTTTCCATCATATTTTGAGAGTAATATATGTTGTGCTTAACTTTTTGTGTTTGAATTTCTTCCACAAATCAATATTTGTTATAAATTGTATGTTAGGGATATTATAGTGGTATCAGAGCAAGTTTTTTCTATCCTATAGGGTTTCCTAATGATTAATGTTACCAAGTGAAAGGGAGATCAGATTCTAGAGGAGAGAACTAAAGAAATCAGGTCAAGGAGAAATGGTGGAGGATGATGAAGCCAAAGAAAAATTTGAGGAGATAGTACAAGGGAAAAATCGTCTTGCTGACATGTTCGGCCAGATGTTTCAATAGATATAGACTAACATAAGGAAAGAGAATGATATTATTAATGGATTTAGTGCCTTAAGTTAATCAAGTGGTGGAAAGGGGAAGGAGAAGGAGATTGCTACTCAAAGTTTTGGAATAGACTTTAGCAATAGGCCCCTTAAGCCTAAGTTCATTCAAAGAGTGGAAGAAGTGTTGAAGAAAGGAACTACCTTCCAAGATGACATCCCAAGAGCTTATGAAGAGTATAAGGCTTTAGACCCTCCAATAAAAGAGATTTTGTCTTTGAAAGATTTCATGGCAATGAAGAAGAATAAAAAAGGAACTTACCATTCACCCCTCAATCCAAAAGTATTGGACCACTCATTAGGGAAGCTATCTATTTCCCCTTTTGATGGATATGAGAAGATCACTGCTAGGTCATGGTTCAAGAAACTTGATACATATTTGGCACTTAAGCCAATATTCAAGGAATATGCCATAAAATTTCCCACCCTACATTTGGAATGAATTGCTTGTAATTGGTGGTATCATGGTCTAATTACTCAACGCCACAAATAGATCAAATCTTATGATGAATTCTACAACAAATTAATTGAGATATTTGATAGAAGAGATCTAGAAGAAAATTTTAGAGAATTGGCTTGCCTCAAGAAAAAAGGAAGCATGGAAGAATATGTGACTAATTTCCAGAAGCTATCAGACATGGTAACTAATACCTCAAAAAAGAGACTCATAGTCATGTTCATAGAAGGCTTGGCAGAACAACTCAGGGGCTTGGTGAAGGCTTTTCACCCCTCAACACTTTAGGAGACTATCCAGAAAGCTTTTGATCTAGAGAATTTGATTCCTTAGCAGGAATCAAAACCCCCAACATGGAATAATCCAAAAAGGAGTTTTCATAAGAAGCCTTGGATAGCTCAAAAACCTACTCCCCCTACTGCACCTAGGAAAAGTGATGTTGAAACCAAGAATGAGCTCAGGAGGAAGAAATTTTTTTCTCTTGTAGAGAGCCAAGGGTTTTGGGACACATGTAATGTACTAACCCTTCTATAAAGTAAAAATTTCTTATTTTACACCAAACGAGTAAATAAACAAGTAACAATCCATTGCAATAAAAGTTTTCTTTTCTTTTATTGATAATTTCCAATCAAGATGCAATCATATTACAACATGAATTCCTTTTCATTTGATATATACATCATTGTAATAAAACATACAAATACATACATAGCTCAAAGAGTATTAGAAAAAATAGTTGTAAGATGGTCCAGGATCCTTCCTTTCAAATCTTGGTTCTTTTGTCGCCTATTGTGGAGGAGAAGCATCACTTAGGCGCTTTTCCACCAACCACGGACTCTTAATGCAATCCCCAAAACATCTATCATTCGATAGATGGACCTTCTCTTCAATGAATAGATTAGTAGAGTAACCAATAACGAAAACCAATTGAGCATAGTGTTGTGTCCTACATGACTAGAACCTTGCAATACCACAATCCTGAACTAGCATGTAATAATGGATCACGGTGAATTGACAGTGTAGTCTTGGTAGTCACATAATCTTTAGTGGAGTCTCAGACATTGTACTACTTTGGCCAAAGTGTGTTATTCAGTAAATGACTGAGATTCGTCTATCACATACTCTACATATAGCTTCAGCATTTGTGGATCAAAGTGGAATAGCTTTGACCCATTTTGTGAAGTAATTTGTAGCGGTGGTAATAAAGGTATGTCCCTTAGAAGAAGGGGGTGGTATTTTTCCAATCATATCCAACCCCCATTTTGTGAATGGCCAAGGAGAGGTTTGATTTTGTAACTCTTAAGCAATTGCATGAATAAGATGGTTGTGTTGTTGACATTGAAGGCACTTTTTGACAAAATTGAAGGAATCTTGTTCCATTTTTTCCAATAGTACTATTGTCAAACAGATTGCACCCGAATGCTTGAATATTGAAATTCAGCAATCTGTTGATACATTGGAACTAATTCCAGGCTGTGGGTATCCTATAAGGAATTAGACCTCTAGATTCTAGGCTAGTTACTATTTAATTTTCTAGTTAATAACTGAGTGATTTGTTGGAAAAAGGAGAAAGACTAAATCTAAATGCGGGAAACTGTAAATTGAAGGTAATGCACCTAATTGATAAAGATCTGCAATTTTGATTCACAATAAACCTCATAAAACTATCCACACAAGTCAATTTTGACAGTCTTACCACAAAAATTGATTCTAAGGAAGGTTCAAATGAATCACCTTTGAAGGAAAACAAGGTTTTCTCAGCAAAGATGAATATTATTCATTTACACAAACTTAGACCTGTGATTTTAACTATTCGAATGTATGTAAATATAAATGAGACAAATATTTTAAAGGTTATGATATTTGAACACAATAAAACTTCATCAAATCATTCATAAAGACAACCAAATGACAAGGCAGACTTTAATTTCACTGCAATTTGAAGGAATCTTTGCAAAAAGACACACGTAAACCTATAAAACACTGTTGTATTAATCTGAAAGTTGAGTTACTAAATAATTCCCTTTTGTAGAGTGCAAAGGAGAATAATAAGAACCAAAATGAAAAAGATAAAAAAATTCAATATATACAATGAGAATGCACTTCAAAGTGCATGAAAATGTAACTGAAATTCAATTTCAGTGTCAAAATGATAACCCCAAGGTAAAATCTGAGCAAAAGTAAAAATCCCTGAAAATAAGGTTCAAACTCATGCAAAAATGAGTGAACTTAGTCTTGAACTTGCAGTCATAAAAAATGCAACTGATCTGCAACTCAAACTGAACTGAAAATTCCTGAAAAGGTGGGCTAAAGCATGCAAAATTGTCTCATTCTTGTCAATTCGCCCATGCACATTGGAACTCCATCTTCATGCGAAAGTCTTCAGTTGAGTCTGATGTGTAACTGAATTAAAATTGTCATTACATAACATTCTTTATTTGCATTTGAAAAAGATGAATTAATTAAATGATTTATAACGCATCATTTAATTAATTCGTTTACATTGAATTATGCAAATAAATATGAAGGATAAAGCTAAACTTCATACTCAGCAAAAAATTGAAAATATGCATATTCATTAATAATAATTGATGCCCACCATGCATATATTTGTCAATAATTAAAACCCTGCCATAATATTTAAGCACAAAGTTCATATATTGATAAGGCCGGCCACTTTTTCTAGGCTCAATGGCTTAAAAGTCATGGCCATGGGGAAAATTAAAAGACATAATGATTATCAAAAATATCAAAAATGAGTTAGGGCGAATGGACAAAAGCAGTCATCGAACCCTAAATCATTACTATTCTTTTGACTTTGAGAAGCTTCATGAAGAAGTTGTCGACCGCTACCATGGAGTAGGGTTTCAGCTCGAACTCATCATTCTCTGTCGATTTCCATGATCTCTTGAAAGATTCTGAGCGTAAAAGGTAAGATGAAGTTCAATTCACTACAAATCTGAGTTCTTTTGAGCATTTAAATGCTTTTTTGAAGCCTTAAGGGTGTGGCTGTGATGATATTCTGACATATTCTTTTTCATCTGCACTTTGTTCTTTGTATCTTCTTAGCACTCTGTCTGACTTTGGCCGCCATGAGAGCTGGAGTCGAGCTCGATATTGCTAAGTTCCTTCAGATTTAAATCTAAATCTTGGTCTCCCCTCTTTCCATAACAAAGGTAAGTTGATTCTAAACTCATCATTAAACTTTTACTGTGTCTTTATAAGGAAAAAGTAACCATAAGAACACGGCTATCTCCATTTTTTTGGTCACAACTTGTTGTCCCTCATTTTTGACTCGTTAAAAATCAAGACAACTAATCAAAATTTTGATAAATTTTGAAGATTTTCTCTTCTAGGGCACGTATTTCGAGGTGCAAAGATCAACAAATCTCAATTTTAAGTCTATAGTCATTTGGGTTACCACTTTTTATGCATTCTTCTCCGTTTTCGTGAAATTCTGAGTCATTTTTAGTGTATTTTTGGTCCATTTTGGGTTTTTTGGGCAACTCAGCAAGTAGGAAAATTTTGGCTTAAGAGCAAAATTGCTAAAACTTTAAAAAGTTCTGAAATTGCTTTAGTTGTCTAAAAGTCCGATTTCTTCTAAGTTCTCTAAAAATACTCATTTTTGCCAAAAGTAAAATTGTCAAATGAGTTAAAAAGCCCGATTTTAATAAAAAACTTGCAAAGTCTTATGAAAATCTCGATTTTCATTAAAGTCATTTGCATTTAGTTCTTAAAATTCTGATTTCACTTCATTTTGACTTGCAATGACATTTCTAAAACCTTATTTTCATTTTAAAACACTTGTAAAGTCTTCTAAAAACCCTAATTTGAGTCTTTTGGTTAAAATTACTTGCAATTGTTCTTCAAAAGCTCGATTCTACTTAGTGTCACTTGTAATGGTCTTTAAAAATTCCAATTCAGGTTGAAATCGTTTGAAATCTGCTTGTGGAGGAAGCTGTGTAAATCTGAGTTTGCATATGATCAAAAATGTGTTCTTTCAAAGCACGTTTTCTTATATTTTTGACGTCTCTCTCTCTCTCTATTTGCTCTTGATTCACCTTTCTTTCATATGCTTTTTTTGGGCTGAACGCATTTTTCTCTTTTACATTTGAAACGCCTCTTTCATTTTTCGTATTTCTATTTGCCCTTGGCATGGCATTTCATTCGCGGTTGGAGAACTTGATATTTGTGAGAAACATCATCTTCTTTGGAGTGAAACACATTTTATATTTTAGGGTGTTGATTTCTTTATTAATGCGTTAAAGCTCCTTGACATTACAAAACGCGTTTTTTTCTTTTCTTTCTTTGAAATCATTTGTACATGTGTATTTGTCATTCAGCTCACCTTTACTGAAAACTCATTGCCCTCATTCAAAATACCTCCATCTATTATGAAAACGTCACTCTTATTCTATTCTGCCCTACATACAAACGCCTTTCATTATTGAAACGTTTTTTATAAAAACATCTTTCATTTCAAAATGCGTGTTTCTTCATATACCATTCATTTTTATCCTCTCGTCCATCCATAATATCCCTTCACCTTTCACTCGCCTTCATCTTTCATTCACATCCTTCATTTTGTTCTCATGTCTTCCATAACCTTTCATAATCCCATTCCTTTTTCTTTGAAAAGATGAACAAAAAAAAAAGTGATGCTCTTTCAAAGTAATTCGGGTTTTTATTCACCCATTGCAAGTCGAGGTTTATAGCCAGAATTGCAATTATACAAATTGCAAAAAAATAAAAATTGCTAAATGCCCTAGAAATTTCGACTGCCTTTTGTAAAATTGCTGAAGTCATTGAAAAACCTGAAATGCCTTAAAAAAGGCTCAAAAGTTGAACTTTTTTGGACTTGACTTTAAATCCAAGCTGCCCTTGAGATTAATGCTGAAGTTGAACAAGATATTCTTTCAAACTTTAAAAAAATCCCTTGCATAGTGTTAAGTTATGAAAGAGAATTGCTTGCAACCGATGATGTTGTTTCTCATATTACAGCAAATCTTCACCAAGAGTTTGATTCAGATCAATTCTTCATGGATTTAATCCACAAGTTTGTCAATCATTGAACAATCTTTGATAAGATGCAAGCTGCTTTCGAAGAACACAGAGAGGTCACAGTCGGAGATCATGATGTTATCATTAAAACCGTGGTTGTTGCTAAAAATACACTTGGTCCTGATCCTAATAAGTTACAGATGATCATCAGCAAGTTCTTATCTTTCAAAGATAGGAATGAGACATTAAAATATTAGGTTGTTTTATGTATTTTACTTTCGACAAAATATATGTAAAAACAAGTTTTGCGATTGCAAGTGTTCTTTCCTTGCAGTTTTGAAAAATGTAATTACATGTAAGATCTTACAAAACAAATCACAATTTGGATTGTAATTTTGAATAAGTCAATTGCAAGTAGTTGGTGGTTGAGAGAATTTCTCAAGTTATTTGGGATCCTCCCACCTTTTTCTCATGACCTCTCTCCTATAAATACCTAAGGAGGTCCTTTGTAATTTTTATCTTTTGGCAATGCAACAAAATTCTGTCAATTTGTGTATGCATTCTAAGACTTTGAGCTTAGATGTAAATCAGATTGCAATCAATAAAGAAAACAAATTGCTTCCAAACTTTGTGTTGGTACAGATTGTGATGTGACGACATTATTTGGAATTGATTGTGAGTTTTGTGGTGTTATACAAGAGGGATTCAATCTCAATTCTGCAGACTTTGAGCTGCTTATTGTGTTTAAAGTTTTAGATTGGTTTTCAGATTTTATACTACAGACTTTGTGTTGTTTGTTACATTTGAAGCTATTATAGAATGCTCAAACAAAGGGGGTAACTTGCAGACTTTGTGTTGCTTTTATTTTCTATATTGAGCTGCTACATAATGTACTTGGTTACCAGAAAATCATCTAAAAAGGTTGATAGGAGAGTAAATTGTCAAAGACTTTGTGCTTTCAATTTGATTTCCCATCCCAGAGGAGCAACGGAGGACTTTGTGCCTTTATGGAAACTTTGCTTCTTTATTTGTTTACTTCATAAATCATTTATATTTTTAGCTATGATTCTTTTCTGAAACAAGAGAAAAGAATAAGTGTCTTTTCTGGAAAAAGAGAAAAAGACAGAGTTTCACCCAGATTTAGAATAGATTTATAGTTAGAGTGTATTTCTGAATTGTTAAAATAGACAGAAAAGGGGGAGCCTCCCTTAAATAGGAGAGTTTAACTCACACACTATGGCTGAAACCACAATTTTGCATATCCTCAAGGTATACAAAATTTTCAACCAACACAACTAATAGACATCTCTAGACTTTAATTAGAGCTTTTGGGTATTCATCATTTACCTGTTCTTTGCATCTTCTTGGCATCTCTCATGCTGATGATAAAATGTTGAACTCAAGCCCTTTGCTGCTCACAATGTTCGTTATGGCATGGTGGTTGTCCATGAAACTGTTCCTTCACAACTGCATTATATCATAGATTGAACATATGGGACTGTCAACCGTCCATGTTCTACTCCTATAGGTTACTGGCACTCTGTCTGACTTTGTATTTTGCTTGATAAAAATAATATCTTATTGCTAATTAGATCATTGATCATTTATGTTACTGTTGAAAACTTTCAATTTGACCATTTATCCTATAACAAAATATACCAATTTCTTGTAGCATTAATGTCTAAATGCCTGACAATTAAATAATATTGATGAAAGAACAACCTTTGTTATTTCATGGTCATTCTTGAACCTTTGCATTCTTATGCCTATAACCATCATTATCACTGTTATTCTTTTAATCTCTGACAGTTGTATCACACTCTTGTATTGATATTTTTTCCAAGTATTTAATTGCTACTCCATCATGAACATGATACCTCGATGATAAAGCTGAAATTGCACAGTGTATTGAAACTTAATACTCTTTTCAAATCATAATAGTTGTCTTCTCTGTAATAAATGATTGATTGTTGATCATGCATCTAAATTTTCTACTTCTTTGATGAGAATAATCCTCTTGTAGCATATTCCCATTCAAAGAATGCCATGCCTTACATTTACCTCACTTCCAATTGGTTTTGCATTTTCAAAACTCTCCTTACCATGATTCGGGCTCTTAGTGATTCCTTTAGAAGCAGGGATTCGTTTAGGTGGAGAACCTTCTGACTTAGGGCAAGTATCCACACTATTTGAAATATTTTTGACCGCCTGTGGAGATATTTTAGCATGCCATTGAATTTTGATTTTCCTTTTATTGAAACATCCTCTTCAGTAACTATCAGGTTTCCAATTTCCAATTGTTGTTTGGATATGTCTTTTGATTTTGTGTGAACATCCAACACTATTGTTTTACTGTGACTTGATTCTTTAGCCTTTCAGAACTATGATTGGAGGAAAGTGATATGCCATGTATATCTAAGAGCGACCCACATGGGAGCTTTGTGTTCCCTTTCACGGATACTTGAATTTCCTTCCTGTCTCTTTGTTGTTCTAATGACTGTATTTCTATAGACCTCAAAAGTTGTGGTGAACTGTCCCTTTCCTTTCCAGTAACAATCTGTAGCTGTTGTTAAAAAAAAAATTGTGAACAATGACTGTTGAACAATTCACACTTCACTGTTGTCTCATTGTGTTCAGTCTTTTATGACTGTCAAAACTTCTGTAAGCATCTATTACCACCATGAACACTATAGCAGTAGTTTCAATCAATTTTTAGTTATGTAGCAGCACTATTATCTATGATTGTTCTGTTAAATGAAACCCTCACTATGATATTAAGTCTTCTGTAGATTGTGCCTGTACTTTGGAGTTGTAAGAAATGATTGAATTGCTGAATGCTTCGTTTCCCTTCAATATAAAGGAGCTCAATGTCTCATAAAAATGTAAACATAAATGAAAGACAGAGCTGAAACTGAACTATGACAAATACAATTAATGCTCTCATAACATGCTTCTTTGATTGTTTTATTAAATTATGAGCAATAAATAATTTTCTCAAACTATTTCACCATGCTAAATTAGACTGCTTTCATTATGATGTTATTGCTTTACAGCAGTCCCGCTTGGTGACTGTAATACTTGATAACTCTCATGTAATATGTGAATGAGAGATGTCCTTATGATATGTCAGGCTCTACCCTTGTGGGAGCCCGTTTTACTCCACATATCTGATAAAATGATCTCAAACATGATGAACCTATTCCTGCACACTGAAACAAACACGTTAGCAAAATAAAAGAAGCTAAAAGCTTCCATTGAGTTATGTTTTTCTTGATTGTCAGCCTTTCATCTGATGAACACATGTTTTGATGCAAATTACATTTTTGTTGGTAGCATAGGCATAAGATAGAATGTAATTCATCTTTTCTTAGAGTATAACTCTAACGCCATTTCCTTTACAATTTTGTAGATTCATGGAGTGAGGAAATGAGGCTACAACAGCTTGGAGACGTGACAGCTGAAGATACCAACGAAAGTGATTCATCATTATAGGAAATGATGAATTGCTCCTCTTCTTTACGCTTATGTTAATTTCAATAGTGTAGTTTGTTCTTGAAAATTTGTATTCATCATTTAATTGTCAGAATCAAATTCAGTTACTCTTGCGGCTTATGCGAGATTCAACATTTTTACAAAATGAATTAAAGGCATTACTATGCAAATTTTTAATTTTCTGTTTCAAATGCTTGCACAATAAAACTATGATTCAGATGTAAAATGCTCTCTATGATCATCAATGAATACTTAAATCAGAAAAACATGAAAATTTATGTACCTATCAATGATGAATTTCATTCAGCTCTACATGTTTGAGCTCATAGTGAAAAGAGCAATTCATCATTGCCTGTAATGATGAATCACTTTCATTGGTGTCTTCCGCCGGCGCGTCTCCAAGCTGCTACTGCCTCATTTCCTCACTCCATGAATTTACAAAATTGTAAAGGAAATGGCATTAGAGTTATACTCTAAGCAAAGATGAATTACAAATTTGTTACCTATTTTTCACTACGAGCTCAAACAGGTAGAGTTGAATAAAATACATCATTGATAGGTACATAAACTTTCATGTTTTGCTCATTTAAGTATTCATTGATCATCATAGAGATCATTTTACATTTGAATCATAATTTTATTGTGCAAGCATTTGAAACAAAAAATTGAAAATTTGCATAGTAATGTCTTTTATTCATTTTGTAAAAATGTTGAATCTCGCACAAGCCGCAAGAGTAACTGAATTTTATTCTGACAATCAAATGATGAATATAAATTTTCAAGAACAAACTACAATACTGAAAATAACATAAGCATAAAGAAGAGGAGCAATTCATCATTTCCTGTAATGATGAATCACTTTCGTTGGTGTCTTCAGTCGTCGCGTCTCCAAGCTGTTGCTGCTTCATTTCCTCACTCCATGAATCTACAAAATTGTAAAGGAAATGGCATTAGAGTTATACTCTAAGAAAAGATGAATTACATTATGCCTTACGCCTATGCTACCAATAGAAATGTAATTTGCATCAAAATAAGCGTTCATCAAATGAAAGGCTGACAATCAAGAAAAACATAACTCAATGGAAGCTTTCAGCTTCTTTTATTTTGCTAACATGTTTGTTTCAGTGTGCAGGAATAGGTTCATCATGTTTGAGATCATTTTATCAGATATGTGGAGTAAAACGGGCTCCCACAAGGGTAGAGCCTAACATATCATAAGGACATCTCTCATTCACATATTACATGAGAGTTATCAAGTATTATAGTCACCAAACAGGACTGTTGTAAAGCAATAACATCATAATGAAAGCAGTCTAATTCAGCATCATGAAACTATTTGCGAAAATTATCTTATTGCTCATAATTTAATAAAACAATCAAAGAAGCATGTTATGAGAGCATTAATTGTATTTGTCATAGTTCAGTTTCAGCTCTGTCTTTCATTTATGTTTACATTTTTATGAGACATTGAGCTCCTTTATATTGAAGGGAAACGAAGCATTCAGCAATTCAATCATTTCTTACAACTCCAAAGTACAGGCACAATCTACAGAAGACTTAATATCATAGTGAGGGTTTCATTTAACAGAACAATCATAGATAATAGTGCTGCTACATAACTAAAAATTGATTGAAACTACTGCTATAGTGTTCATGGTGGTAATAGATGCTTACAGAAGTTTTGACAGTCATAAAAGACTGAACACAATGAGACAACAGTGAAGTGTGAATTGTTCAACAGTCATTGTTCACAATTTTTTTTTTAACAACAGCTACAGATTGTTACTGGAAAGGAAAGGGACAGTTCACCACAACTTTTGAGGTCTATAGAAATACAGTCATTAGAACAACAAAGAGACAGGAAGGAAATTCAAGTATCCGTGAAAGGGAACACAAAGCTCCCATGTGGGTCGCTCTTAGATATACATGGCATATCACTTTCCTCCAATCATAGTTCTGAAAGGCTAAAGAATCAAGTCACAGTAAAACAATAGTGTTGGATGTTCACACAAAATCAAAAGACATATCCAAACAACAATTGGAAATTGGAAACCTGACAGTTACTGAAGAGGATGTTTCAGTAAAAGGAAAATCAAAATGCAATGGTGTGCTAAAATATCTCCACAGGCAGTTAGAAATATTTCAAATAGTGTGGATACTTGCCCTAAGTCATAAGGTTCTCCACCTAAACGAATCCCTGCTTCTAAAGGAATCACTAAGAGCCCAAATCATGGTAAGAAGAGTTTTGAAAATGCAAAACCAATTGGAAGTGAGGTAAATGTAAGGCATGGCATTCTTTGAATGGGAATATGCTATAGGAGGATTATGCTCATCAAAGAAGTAGAAAATTTAGATGCATGATCAACAATCAAGCATTTATTACAGAGAAGACAACTATTATGATTTGAAAAGAGTATTAAGTTTCAATACACTATGCAATTTCAGCTTTATCATCAAGGAGGTATCATGTTCATGATGGAGCAGCAATTAAATACTTGGAAAAATTATCAATACAAGAGTGTGATACAGCTATTAGAGATTAAAAGCATAACAATGATAATGATGGTTACAGGCATAAGAATGCAAAGGTTCAAGAATGACCATGAAATAACAAATGTTGTTCTTTCATCAATATTATTTAATTGTCAGGCATTTAGACATTAATGCTACAAGAAATTGGTATATTTTGCTACAAGATAAATGGTCAAATTGAAAGTTTTCAACAGTAACATAAATGATCAATGATCTAATTAGCAATAAGATATCATTTTTATCAAGCAAAATACAAAGTTAGATAGAGTGCCAGTAACCTATAGGAGCAGAACATGGACGGTTGACAGTCCCATATGTTCAATCTATGATATAATGTAGTTGTGAAGGCACAGTCTCATGGACAGCCACCATGCCATAACGGACAAATTGTGAGCAGCAAAGGGCTCGAGTTCAGCGTTTTATCATCAGCATGAGAGATTCCAAGAAGATTCAAAGAACAGGTAAATGATGAATACCCAGAAGCTTTAATTAAAGTCTGGAGATGTCTATTAGCTGCGACCAGAAAAATGGAGATAGTCATGTTCTTATGGTTACTTTTCCTTATAAAGACACAATAAAAGTTTAATGATGAGTTCAGAATCAGCTTACCTTTGTTATGGAAAGAGAGGCGACCAAGATTTAGATTTAAATCTGAAGGAACTTAGCAATATCGAGCTCAACTCCAGCTCTCATGGCGGCCAAAGTGAGACAAAGTGCCAAGAAGATACAAAGAAAAAAGTGCAGATGACAAAGAATATGTCAGAATATCATCACAGTTGTGCCCTTAAGGCTTCAAAAAAGCATTTAAATGCTCAAAAGAACTCAGACTTGCAGTGAATTGAACTTCATCTTAACTTTTACGCTCAGAATCTTTCAAGAGATCATGGAAATCGACAGAGAATGATGAGTTCGAGTTGAAACCCTACTCCATGGCGGCGGTCAACAACTTCTTCATGAAACTTCTCAAAGTTAAAAGAATAGTAATGATTTAGGGTTTGATGATTTATTTTGTCCATTCGCCCTAACTCATTTTTGATATTTTTGATAATCATTATGTCTTTTAATTTTCCCCGTGGCCATGACTTTTAAGTCATTGAGCCTAGAAAAAGTGGTCGGCCTTATCAATATATGAACTTTGTGCTTAAATATTATGGCAGGGTTTTAATTATTGAAAAAAAAATGCATGGTGGTCATCAATGATTATTAATGAATATGCATATTTTCAATTTTTTGTTGAGTATGAAGTTTAGTTTTATCCTTCATATTTATTTGCATAATTCAATGTAAGCGAATTAATTAAATGATGCATTATAAATCATTTAATTAATTCATCTTTTTCAAATGCAAATAAAGAATTTTATGTAATCACAATTTTACTTCAGTTACACATCAGACTCAACTGAAGACTTTTGCATGAAGATGGAGTTCCAATGTGCATGGGTGAATTGACAAGAATGAGACAATTTTGCATGCTTTAGCCCACCTTTTCAGGAATTTCCAGTTCAGTTTGAGTTGCAGTTCAGTTGCATTTTTTATCACTGCAAGTTCGAGACTATGTTCACTCATTTTTGCATGAGTTTGAACCTTATTTTTAGGGAATTTTGCTTTTGCACGGATTTTAGCTTGGGCTTATCATTTTGACACTAAAATTGACTTTCAGTTACATTTTCATGCACTTTGAAGTGCATTCTCATTGTATATATTGAAAAAGTTTATCTTTTTCATGTTGGTTCTTATTATTCTCCTTTGCACTCTACAAAAGGGAATTATTTAGTAACTCAACTTTCAGATTAATATAGCAATGTTTTATAGGTTTACGTGTGTCTTTTTGCAAAGATTCCTTCAAATTGCAGTGAAATCAAAGTTTTCCTTGTCATTTGGTTGTCTTTATGAATGATTTGATGAAGTTTTATTGTGTTCAAATATCATAACCTTTAAAATATTTGTCTCATTTATATTTACATACATTCGAATAGTTAAAATCACAGGTCTAAGTTTGTGTAAATGAATAATATTTGTCTTTGCTGAGAAAACCTTGTTTTCCTTCAAAGGTGATTCATTTGAACCTTCCTTAGAATCAATTTTTGTGGTAAGACTGTCAAAATTGACTTGTGTGGATAGTTTTCTGAGGTTTATTGTGAGTCAAAATTGTAGATCTTTATCAATTAGATGCATTACCTTAAATTTACAGTTTCTCGCATTTAGATTTAGTCTTTCTCCTTTTTCTAGCAAATCACTCATTTATTAACCAGAAAATTAAATAGGAACCATCCTAGAATCTAGAAGTCTAATTCCTTATAGGATACCCACAGCCTGGAATTAGTTCCAATGTTTGAACAGATTGTTGAATTTCAATATTCAAGCATTCGGGTGCAATCTATTTGACAACAAGTACCCCATATGTATCAATCTTCTCGCTAGGGATCTACCTCCAAAATTTCCACCCTCGAAGCCTAAATGGGCTTCCTTAAGGGCAAGGGGTATTTCTGCTTTAGTGAGTCACCTAAGAAGCAATCTGTTATAGGATTTTCAATAAAGAACATCGAAAAAATGGCAGAACATACTGAAAGCTTTTGTATATGAGTGTGATCATTTTTGTCGCATCATTGAGAAAATTTCCATTCTTTAAATAACTATAGATACTAGAAAACCATTCCCCTGAGTCTACGTGAGAACACACTAGAGACTTGAATCCAGGTTAATCAAAAACCACAGGGGTTTGCAAGACATAAACTACAAAGTGGTATTCTTTTGTATCCTCTTCTGAAGGTACCAAGGAAGCAACGCTTGCCATGGCATCGAAATGTCTATTTTCTCTCTAGGGATACTATCTATTATGAAAGAGGAAAACTAATTCAGCAAAGACAATGCAAGGTCTTTGTATCAAGACAACTTACTTTGTTTAGCTTGATAGGTTCCCGTAATCTGATTCACAATAATCTTAGAATCGCCTAGTATACGAAGATGTTTGATTCTTAGTGTAATCGCAGCACGCAAGCCAGCAATAAGGGCTTCATACTTAGTGATGTTATTGGTGCAAGGAAAATCTAATCAAATAGATAGAGGAATCGATTTACCTTCAGGGGATATTAAGACCACACCCACTCCAGAACCAGTCTAACACCTCAATCCATAAAAATACATCTTCCATTCAAGGTCGTAGTTAATTGTGAAAATATTTTCGTCAGGAAACAAGTCCAACCCAGGGAAGGAGCGAGATGAGGGAGTGTCTTCTAGTTGATTAGCAACCACTTGAGCCTTATTGATTTCTTAGTAATGAACTTTATATCGAACTCAAAAAGCAACATAACCCACTTTGCTAATCTCCTAGCAAGGTTAATGCTAGAGAAAAAATCATGATGTGCATTTCGGCATGGAGAAGGTAGTGTCTCAATTTCTGTGTAGTGAATACAAGAGCAAGGCATTGCTTCTCCATGGAGGAATAATGAGTTTCGTAATCGACTAGGATGTGATTGACGTAGTAGACCGCTCTCTCTTTCCCTATGTCATCATATTGAGCCAACAAAGCTGCCAAAGCATATGGTGATGTAGCAAGGTAAAGAAAAAAGTTCCAATCTTGCATAGTCAGAATCAATACGGGAGGATTGGCCAAATAAGATTTGATTGACTCAAAGGCTTTCTGACACTCCTCATCCCATATGAAGCGAACATCCTTTTTAAATAAATGAGTGAAAGGGGAGGATACGATCAACCAACTGAGATATAAATCTATGAATCACCTAAATCTTCCCTTATAAACTTTGCAACTCAGTGATATTCCTCAGTGGAGGCATGTTAATGATGGCATCAATTTTATTTGTATCAACTTCGATTCCACAGTGAGAAACTATGAACCCCAGAAGCTTGCCAACATCCACGCTGAAGACACACTTATGGGGATTGAGTCTCATCTTGTAGAGTCAAATCCTTTCAAAGATAAGATGAAGGTTCTTCACATGATCATAACGGGTTATCGATTTTGCCAAGATGTCATCAATATAGTCACCTAGGATCTTATGAATAAAATCATGAAATATCAGGGTCATTTCCCATTGGTAAGTTGCTCCCGCGTTCTTTAAACCAAATGGCATGACCACATAGCAGAAAGTACCCTAAGGGGTAGTGAAGGTTGTCTTGTATTAATCATTCAAGTTAATATGGATCTGATTGTAACCCAAGAATCCATCCATAAAAGATAACAATGCATGGCCTACAATCAAGTCCATAATCATATCTATATTAGGTAATGAAAATCATCCTTAAGAGAAGCCTTATTAAGATCTCAAAAGTCAATACATATGTGAATATGGTCGTCAAGCTTACTAACGGTGACTATATTCAAAATCCACGGGGAGTAGTCAATTTGACAGATAAAGCATGCATTCAACAGCTTCTCTATCTCAGTCTTGACCATCAATGCCACCCTGGGATTGATCTTTCAAATTTTTTGATTAACTGGCTTGGTGTCGAGACATAGGATGATATTGTGAACCACTATAGACTCATCAATTCTAGGTATATTCTCATAAGTCCAAGCAAAGATATCAAGATGAGAATGTAAGAGATCAAAGTGTTCATCTGCTTCCTCCGAAGAGAGACACTTCCCAATCTTGATTACTTTTTCTAAAGATTTAGGATCCATAGGAACTTCAACAGTATCTCCTTTAAGGAGAGAACTGTGGTCTTTAGGATGAGATATCATAACGTCTTCACTAATGTTAGATAGAGGGTCCTCCTCATCAATACTCAAAATAGATTCTCCAAAGTGTGCTTTTCTATGCAGGTGATACAAGAATCGTTTCATGTGATGATAAGGAGGCAACAAGGAATAAGCACCTAGAAATTCCTCTAGTGCTTCATCTGAAGAGAAGACATCTAAAGGGACTTTCTCGGCCTACTCCCTTTCTTCTATAAAATCAGGATGAACCAATCTCAATGGCTCAGCTAAAATCATATTAGCACTCCACCAAGGTTTTTGTTTAGACTATTCAACAGAGCATCCCAAACCCAGATAGTGTTGTCATGGTTTAAAATAGATAGGGACTTGAATTCCTTGTTTGATACTCCCTAGGCCTTCTTGCCCATATCCATATCAAGAGGAAATTTCATATCCAAACCCATAATGAGTTTATAGAACTTCAGGAGGTGGCAGCTCTATGTAGAGTGTTTCATTCCACAAATGAACATTGAATGTCTCTACATGAGCATTCCCGCCTTCTTTACCAGGTTTGCAAACATTAACCTTCTTTATAGGAATGGGATTACTCTCTTGGGTAGAGGAAGGAGTGGTCTCCTAAACAGGATCACATTTCTCTTCCTGAGCAAGAGTGTCATCCACCTTAGCGTCAGCAGTACATGGAAATTCTATACCAGAGGGGCTTGCCTTGTATTTTGCAATGAAGACTTGGAAGAAGTTCAAGGAGCCCCAATCATCCCCAAGGAAAGCATTTGATTGAAAGGATGAAGGGGAAGATGGGGGAAACTTAGAATTTTCTGCTTTAGGTGGTTCATCTTTGTCAACACTCACTCTAGGAACAACTTCCACAAAGGGTATCGATGAAGAACATGCCATAGCATCAGTGGTTAAGGATGGAATACAATTCTTGAGAGTGGATACAATTGAAGCATGACTGGCAACCGCTAGCTCACAAAGGTGAACAACTTATGGATCTTCTTTAACTATAACCACCCGATTATTTGTGACAAACTTCAAACAATGGTGTAAAGTAGAAGTCACAACACCCATAGCATGAATCTAGGGTCTCCCTAAGAGAATATTGTATGGTAATAGGTCAAGCATCACATAAACCAACGTAGGCAAGGTAATGGGGCCTAGCTGCAAAGGTAGTATTATCGTACCTATAGCTTGGCGGCCAGCATTATCAAACCCATGAATATAAAAGGAAGAGGTTGCTAAAGAAGATGAATCAACTTTAATTTTAGTCAATAGGTACATACTACAAATGTTGAGATCTAAACCAGTGTCAATGATAGTATGCCTAGTACTGATATTATTAACATTAATTATAATCATCAAGGGATTCGCTTGCTTCTACACATCTAGAGGCGGGAGTTCTTGTGGGTGGAACGTAATATTCGATGAATCTGCTCGAATATGAGCCAACAACATATTAACATCTATAGGCCTAGCAGAGGCAGGCAAGAGAATCTTTTGCAAGGCTTCCTGCAGCATCTCTTGGTAAACTAGAGCAGTCTAAAGCAAGTCCCAAAGCGGGATCTTAGTCGGAGTAACACGAAGTTGCTCGACAAGATCGTAATCACCTAATGCTTTGATCACGGGTTTAGGTGTTGAAGGAAGGCTTAGTTGAGAAGGTGGTAAAGAAGTAGGAGCTTGAGTTGGTTGTGATGTATGAACGAGAGGTTGTTGATCTAAGCTCTATTTATTTCTCCTTGTATTGTATGTATGCCCAACAACATTATGGGAAGTAGAGTCTGTAGCTTTCACGAACCTCAAATATAAGTCTGATGAATCACTAAAACATGAAATCCCATAGAAAAAATAGTTCTCCCTAGAGGATGGTTCAACCGAGGTCATGTAAATGACAGGTTTCTTAGAGCTCAGTAGAGCCATAGAGACCACAACCACATTTACCGACTCCTCAGCTTGTGAGGGGAGAGTTTGTTTAGAGGATTTATAGATAGGGGAGAGAACTTCTAAGAAATCATCTAGAGTGTCTTCCAACATATCAAAGTCTTCTTTAGAAAAGCGATTATCGTAAGCATGTGACATCACGAAAAATAGATATGATGCATTCACATCGGGTTCACCGAAATGTGATATAAGAGGGATTTTCTACAAATGGGTCTCTTCATTCTCAAGAGATCACCAAGGAACGAACTTACCTTATACACCTCAACTTAAGCAAGTCAATGAAAATATAGAGAAGTATACTTCTAGTTGTGTTTCAAAGAAAGTTTCCTTAGATTCTAAGAGAGTGAAACCCTGAGATTTCTATCCTAGATGAACGAGCTCTCGGCTAAAAGATAGTAGTGCAGTTTCAAGATGCCAGTGCAGCGCTCTGTCATCTAAAAGGAGCACTAGCATCCCAAGCAACAGAGGGCTTAGGAACTCAAGCGAACAGGACCAGGTTCCACTTCTAAGCTCAACTTCAGAGTGTACTAAATGAAATAAATGAACAAGAAGCTAGAAACTATAACAAACACAAGGGCACTTGGAGAGAGCTTACTTTTCACTAAGCGTTCAACTCTTCACTCCAAGCTCCACTTTGCACCTACACACAGAAGAACAAGGGGGAAAGGTTGGGGCTGTATAGGGGCCTACCTCAGTCAGACCCCTACTTTTAAAGACACCTATTCTAATCCATTAAAACTTATCCTATTGGGGGAGTGGTGTCGTGTTGATGTGGAATGGTGACCCTTTCCCAATCCCTTAGATAATGAGTTGGTTTCAATCAGTTTTATTGAAGAAAACTAATGAAACCATTGTGAGATGTGTGATGAAACATGATTTAAATACTAAACTAACATGATGCAAGTTATTTTAACATGATTTATGCTAAGATGATCAAGATGTGTGAGTGCAAAGCTAATCTAAATGGATTTTTAGCTAAAAATATTAAAACCCTAATTGCCAAATAAGCTACATGAATGCATCTATGTTACTATGGAAGCCATTAGTGAAAGCTAAGATAATTAATGCAAGTAATTAAGCTAAAGTGATACTAAAAAAAGTGCTAAATATGAGTGTGAGTGTGAGTGATTTCAACAGCATGAGTTTGCTTTGAAAAAGATGGATCCATTTGTCTCCAAATAGTGACCTATTTATAGGAGGATAAATGAGAAATGAAGGGTTGAGATTAAAAGGTTAATCAATGGTCAAGGATGAAGGAAATATGAAACATGGATCAAGGAAAGAATCAAGGGCCCATATTCCTCCAAACAAACACACTTTGAACTAGCACAAGAAGTCTTGTAAGTTAACTTGCAAATGAAGTTTTGTAAGTTTCTTATGAAAGAGAAAAGTCCTTTTCTCAAATGAGTGAGGAGAGAGAATATTCTCATGGGTGAGGGAAATAGATATTTAGCAAATAAAAACAAAGTTTTAATGTGCAAAAGGGGAAGGAATATTCCCTTTTGGAGGAATGTGCAAAGGAGGAATATTCCCTTTGCAAGTGGGGAGAAAATTAGATTTATTAGTAATTGATAATTAAAACAATGTTAATTATGCAATTTTTAGAAGAATTAGATGATATTCATTAAATAAAGTGATTTAATGAAAGGGGGAAAGTGAAATGATATTTAATTAAATAACTTAGGGTTATTTAATTAAATAAGAAGATTTAGGGACTTTAAATTAAATAGTTTGATGTATTTAATTTAACAAGATGAAATGTTAGTATGGAAGGGGGTGAATTAACCTAATTTAAATTGATTAGGTTAATAGACAAAAATGACATAATCAATTAAATAGCTAGGATAATTTAATCAATTAAGCAAAAAGAGGATGGGTTTAAGGAGGAAATGTTGTAAGTATACCTAATTTTAGTACATGATATCATTCAGGACATTTTTAAGTGTCTACATTTTACCTCTCTTTGAAGTGAAGTACCTGCTACATTGGTTCAAAGACTGACACCCTTTTAGATTAAAAACGGTTGCTCCAAAATTTTAAAAAAATTGATTTTTGGATGCCCCATTATTTCCCCTGAGGAAGGAATAAGCTAGTTCCCTATCCCCTCAAGAAACTGGGAAAAAAAATTGAATTTTGGGTTGATTTCTAAATAAAGGTTAAATGTTGACCCAGGGGTTTGAAAAGGCTCTGGGATGCAAAAAATATGCCAAAAATGCAAAAAGTAGTGTAAAATAAGCTTCAGTTTGGCATGGTTGGTGAAATTGGTGAAAAAACCCTTGCTACATGGTTAAATTAGGGAAAAAAACCCTAATTTGCAAGCATAAATAGGTGATGGAGGGTCACTTTCAATTCATTTGTGTATTCACACCTTAGAGAATTCTTACAGTTCGAGCTTTGACCTCCTGACAAAATAGTGCAACGAGTGCTCCCATGACACATTTTCGATCAAGTTCGAAAGTACCTGAGGCCTCCAGGCATAGGACCACCGATATTCAATTTGAAAATCTCCTTGCATTTTGACTTTTAAGTGCATTTATTGTAGTTTGAAATTTAGGTTAGGGTAGCATCGCTATATAGCGACACTATTTTGAGAATTGGCAATACTATTTTCATTTTTTGTGATGCTACTATAATGAGCGACACACTTCATGATTTGGAATTAGGGTTTCCAGATTTCAAATGTCGACGTGGGTGTGAATAGCGACACACCTACCCAATTTGGAATTTAGATTTAGGGTTTCCAAATTTCAAATGGCGATGTAGATGTGATGAGCGACATTAGTCACGATTTCCAATTTAAATGTATGTAGCATCACCATTTGGAATTTGGACTATAGTGACACTTTTATCATTTTTGGGGATAAAAACTCCAAACATAGCCTTTTTTGTGAATTTTAACAGTGTGCACTTCGTGGGTGTAGGAGGTTATCCAACTTTTGATGTCCTGTGAGCATTGACCTACTGTTTTACCTAGACTTGATGATTTATCTGAGCTTTGACAAGATCACTTGGGAGAGATCATCTTGTGGTACGTTGCATACATGCCCATCATGCAAACTCATTTGGTGATGATGATGGTGCTATGCAAGCGATGGCATAGTGAGACCTCATAATTCCACTTACCCATCAGCGAGGCAACAGTGACGTTGGAGGATGTATAGCAGATTTTGCAATTGTTGATACATGGTGAGCACATGATTTATGACACTAATGCAGGATATGATGCCTATCACAAGGTTCTTGACCAAGACTCCATTGTCCTACTCAACTCCTAGATTGACCTCGAGATGTACAGAGGTTGGGCATCGACCTTTAGATTGATCATTATGATAGTGATTTTGGGGTTGGTTGCCCCTAGATAGATGGAGTAGGGGATTCAGTCCTAGATGGGGGCTGGCATGGCACAAGATGCTTTTTAGAGGACCCAATATGCATGGGGGCTAGTGATGTAGGCCTCCCTTTACCATGATATGCATGACTTCATGTATTACGATGGTAGAGTGATTAGTACAGGGGTCACCCTTCTTCATATATGGGCATGGGAGCACATTGTCGTGCTCTGAGTGATTGTCCACATTGCAAATGTGGAGTCAGATGATCCAGTGTCTAGAGGTACAGAGGTGCCATCACTCTTCAGCACATAGGACAGCTTGGTATCCCATACTGGTGGAGAGTGATTGATGAGATGATAGTGTTCAAATGGAAGTCATGGATTTAGATGCTAGTATGGTATGATGATGTACAATAATTATTCTTTGCTTGATAGACCTGATATATGTAGGGTTGAGAGCATACCATGATTGAGGGGGACCTGCCTAATAGAGTGGCCAGATAGTTTGGTGAGAAGCAAGACAGGCCTGACAATGCATATACAACCATTTTTGCTAGATCGGCATGAATGGTGACTTGGGGGAATACTATCCCAGGCCAAGCGGTTGTTGAGGGCTTCAAATAGTTGGTTACAAATCTATGGGCCTATGATTAGTGACAGGTAGATGCAAAAATGACACCTGCATATGATGCATGGTTCGTACCCCCTCCCAGACTAATAGATCCAATAGGTATACCTCCATGAGGGAGGTCGAGAGGGAGGGGAGTAGGCAAAGGTCGAGGCTAGCCATGGGATGGGTAGGGAAAAGGACAAGATGGTCGAGATATCCATCAGTAGGATGGATAGATTTTGGGTGCACCCCCACCACTATTGCATCAACAACCACCATAATAGCCACTACCAGGGCCAGATCCCCGTGATGTTCAAATACAACAGTTGCAAGTGGTTATGGTTGAGTGAGATTAGGCTCAGCAACAGGTACTAGAACTCATGGTAGAGAGGGATCAGGAGCATCAGCTCAAACAAACCTCAGATATGCAGTTGGCACAGGAGGTTGAGTGATGACAACAATTAGAGGCTATGACAGTTGCATCATAGGGACGAACAGTTTCTGCCCAATTATACAAAGAGGCAGTGACCAAGACTACATATTATCATATGCATTATCATCAGGATGTCCTTCAAGTGATGAGGCAGCTTGATTTTTCACAGAGGAGTGGAGCACATCCCCAAGCTGAGGATCAACCATTAGATAGACAAGTTGGGGAGTTGAGCAACCATCAGGGCTAACTGGCGTACAAACACTTTTTTTATTACTTGCCTAATTATTTATCTAGATATATATAATTGGGATCATTTTTTATAGCCTTGTGGATATTGTACTTTTGATAGATATACATACACTGATTCAGATATTGTACCATGACAGTCATTATATATATATATATATATGATACAGATTCATGATGTGATGTTCTCTTTATTTCATGTTCATGAATGTATGGATGTAGATGATGTTGATATGATGTTATATGCTTATGTATGGATGCACTTATTTTTAAGTATTTTTTCATGACATGTTATGGGATGGATGCTATGATATGTAGATATTATGCTTATGCAAATGATATGGATGCATTTATTTTTGTGTACTTTCTTATGTAGTTTTATGAGAAGATGATGTATTCATATGGATGTATGGATAATGCAAATGTTCATGATAGTGTGATGTATGTTTATGCTATGGTAATGATATGTATGAATGCTAATTATTTGTGGTTGCAGGATGGATGCATTGATGATATTGTTTTTATTGACTGTCATGATAACAAGTTAGCGTGAAGAGAAGATAGAAGAAATAAGGTGAATGATTTGACCATTAATTTTGATGATTGATTCAAAAATTCCAACAAGTCTATGATCCACCGAGACTTTATTAGAGATGGTGATGCATGATGCATGATGATGATTTTCTCATATCTTGGGATTGGGATTTTCCGTCATTCCTTATTTTTGATATAACATGTAGAGACAATGCATCAAGGTATTGATAACTAGGATGGCGTTGTATCTAGTGTAATGGACTTTGACTCTGCAAATAGATAGGATAGTTCTTGTTCACACCTTGACATACGAAAACCTTGTTGGAATGTAGTTTAGAAGCTTAGAATATATCAGACCAAACCATACACAATAGTCAACAATGTACTCCAAATAACTTCCCTACACACAACTAAGCAAGTATGCACCAATATTATTTTACAAGATACCCAAAAGCATAGCAAAAAAAAGATAATGATCAATGCCCCATTCCTTTCTCTCTAAATCATTTTGATAAACATCATCGAGAGGTCCTCAGAATAATTCAATAAGATAAATCATAAGAAAAGATCAAAGAAAAATAGTTAATGTTATCTATATCTCTTGCTAGTTTAATTTAGCTAAGGTGATTTATGATACTAATGTCCATCGTAGGAAGGATGTATCCTAGGACATGTTGATCAATTTTTTTGATTAGGATGAGGTGTGTAATAAGTCACTGATACAAATGTTGCAAGTATGAGCCAGTTTGGTGGTGTTGTCATTGATGTCAACACAGTTCAGTATGTTGCATTTTGTACATGTAAAGTTGAGATGTTGCTGAGATGTTGTGAGTACATAGAGCTATCTTTATGATGTCACAGATGTGTTGGTTTGATGAGTTTCCAAGTACTTTTGAGAAAATTAATGAAGAAGAGAAGTTAGACTGGTGAAAAGTGTTCAAAATGTGCTTTGGTATGTGCTCTGCATTTCTCCTGTGTTGATCATATGCTTGTGTGGATCTAAAGATCTGATAATGATGATCCCATGGTGATATTTCTTGAGTTTTAGCTTCTGGTTTGATGGTATGTGAAATTTATGTTCACTAGTATGTGAACTGTTCTGGTAGAGTTGGTCTTCTATGGACTAGGAGAAATATTGTTGCTATAAATTCCTCCTCTATTTCGTTTCAGATCTTGCAGACCTAGAATATGCCTTGTGAAGGTTTTTTCCGTGCTCTAGGAAAGAGGTTTGAAGTTTGGTGATTTGGAAGTCATGTTTCAGTATTTAAGTGTGAGTTTATACAGTCTGGATGGACTGGTGAAAGGTGTTCAGTGATTGAAGTTTGTTGTTTTGTTGCGGATGTATCTAGAAGATTCTGAGATGTATTCTCATGCATAAGGAAACGTGTTGTGGTGTTTGTGTGTCATTTTGTTATTGGGAAGTGTGTACATCAATGTTCTTTTGTGTTTTCATTAGGTTTGGCTGACCTGGTGTTTACACTTCATTCGAAGAATAAAATTAATTTGAGGAAGTGTGTGGTTGATTCAAGATATTATTTTTTGTCTTGGTTAAATGTTTTATTGGTCCACTCTCATTCCTTTCCACTGCGGGAATTTTGAGTCATCGACCTATTTTGAATTTATGAAATGAGGTATTTGTGGCCGACCTTGGAGAAATTTTCTAAGGTTAAGGATGGTATAAAAGGAAGTCAAATTGTGAAGAGTTGTATGACAGTGTGATGCAAAGTGACAAAAGTGTGCCACAAATCATAAGAGCAGAAGTGTGTGTGTGTGTGAGTGATTTGTGACAGCAATTCTTCATTGTGTTGAAGGTAGTGAATAGAAGGTTTCTACAATCTTGTGGATGTGTATTAATTGTTGTGGTGGATCTTTTGTTCACTTTTGTATCTGTAGGCAGTGAGCCTCCTTGTTGAACAATGAGTCCTTTCTGAAGGCAGTGAGCCTTTGTACTTGGACAGTGAGTCCTCTTTTGGGAAGTGAGCCTTTGTATTTAGTTTATAATCTTTTATATTCTGAGTTAACCCTCACCATGGTTTTTCCCTCATTGGGTTTTCCACATAAAAATCTGGTGTTCATTGTGTTTATCTACTTTATGTTATTTGTGTTTCATGCTCTTACTTAATAATAGAATAGCGAGGTTGTGGAATTAATAAATGTTGGGTTTTAAGTTTGAATTTTGTGACAACTGATTCACCCCCCCCCCTCTTAGTTGTCTTGCACCTGTTTAAAAATTGGTATCAAAGCTTTGGTTCCTTGGTGTAGAGCTTAACCGCTTAAGGAAGATCTGATGGCGCATAATTTGGTGATCCCTATGTTCGATGGAAATGACTACAATGACTCGAAGGGATAGATGAAAGGATATATTATCTCTCTTGGTTTCAAGACCTGGAAGGTTGTTGAGGCAAAGTATACACCCCCGTCTGGTGGTCTTACTACTGCAGATGAGATCTCTGCTTATGAATAAAATAAGAAGGCGAAGGATGTTATTTGTAGTGGCTTATCTAAAAATGAGCGAGCTAAGGTTATTTCTTTGGATATTGCATATGAGGTCTGGAAGAAGTTGGAAGACATGTATGAAGGAAATGAAAGAGTTAAATTGATAAAAAAAGTTGGCGGCAAAGTACAAATTTGTAAATCTAAAAATGGAAGAAGGTGAAGAATTTACAAGTTTCTTTCAAAGGGTTGAACTGACTGCAAATGAAGTTAGAAATCAAGGAGGAAAACTATCAAATGAAGATATAATTGAGAATATCTTGATCACCCTACTAGACTGCTACAATGATAAGATCTCGGTGATTGAAGAAGTGTATGATCCTAAGTACACATTGGAACAATTGTTCAACACCTTGCAAGCATTTGAGATGAGAAAGTTTCAGAAAGAAGACAAGATGGAAGAAAATATAGAAATGGAATTTAAGGAAATTAAGATTGGGGATGAATGGGATAGCGATGGTGTTGATGAGTTGGAAGCAAACTTCACCAGGAAGTTGAAGAAAGGAACTGGAAAGTATAAAGGTACGTTGCCCTTTAAATGTTTTAGTTGTGGTAATATTGGTCATTATGCTTCAAGATGTCTGAATAGAGTTGTGCATAAGAAGAACAAGGATTATAAGGATAAGGATAGAAAGGATAAGAAATATAAGAATTTGTACTATGTTAAAGAGGAAGCAGGAATTTCTGATGATGAATCTGAGAATGAGGTTGATGATTGAATGCTTATTCTTAGCTTTGGAAAGTAAATTTGTATCCACTAAACCTGGAAAGTGTGTAAGCAAGAAAGCTCTGAAGAATAAGAGAAATAGGATGGAAGGTACTTTGGTTACCACTTTTCATGCAAGAGAGGATGAAGACTATTGGGTAATTGATAGTGGACGTTCTAATCACATGACTAGAGATAAGAGTAAGTTCACTAAACTTGAGAAATATGATGGTGGTTTAGTTATGTTTGGTGATTATTCAAGAGCTAAGATCTGTGCAAAAGGTTCAATTAGTTTTGATGGAGTACACAGTACAGATGATGTATATTATGTGAAAGGTTTGAGGCATAACCTTCTGAGTGTTGGTCAGATGTGTAGCAATGGTTTTAAACTTGTGTTTCAGAACAATACCTATGAAATCAGAAAAGGATCCAGAAATGGAGATATGATTGTTGTTGGAAGAAGAACTCATGGAAACATCTATCGGCTGAAGGGAGTTGATGGTCATTGCCTTGTATCTCAAATCAATGAAAGTTGGTTATGGCACCAGAGAATGGGACATGTAAATTTTGATAACTTAGTCAAGATCAATGCAAAGGAGATTGTTTAATGCTATTTGTAGAAGTTGTCAATTGGTGAAACATACAAGATGCAACTTTAAGGGAATAGAGCATTCTACTACCAGAATGTTGGAGTTAGTTCATATTGATCTTTGTGGTCTGACGAGAACTGGAAGCCTGAATGGTGACAAACATTTCATGTTGCTTATTGATGATTATACTTGAATGACATGGGTTGCTTTTCTCAAAGAAAAGAATCAGGCTCTAGATAGGTTTAAGTATTCAAAGCAAGAGTGGAAAATGAAGTAAATTTTAAAATCAAGTGTTTGAGATCTGATAGAGGTGGAGAATTCACTTCTGGTGAATTTAATGCATTCTGTGAACATGGCATAAGAATATGGTTTTCTGCTCTGAGAACTCCTCAGTAGAATGTAGTTGAAAGGAAAAATAGGATTGTATAGGAAGCTGCTAGAACCATGATGAAAGAATCAAATGTACCAAATGTGTACTGGAGAGAGGTGATACATACTGCTATTTATGTTCTTAATAGAGTTTAGATCATATACAACAACACAAAGACTCCTTTTGAGTTGTGGACTAGTAAGACTCCTACTATGAAGTATTTTAAGGTATTTGGAAGTAGATGCTATATTAAGAGGGATGATGAAAATCTTGGAAAGTTTGATGCTAGATGTGATGAAGGAATATTTCCTGGATACTCTACTACTAGCAAAGCATACATATGCTTTAACAAAATATTGAGAAAGATTATTGAAAGTGCTAATGTGAAAGTTGACGAAGACATACACAGACCTATTGAGATAAGTGAAGTTGAACCTGATGATCCTATTTGTGGACATATACCTAAAGAAAATAAGGAGAAGAAAGAAGAAGAGAAAGAAGAGCAAGTGGAAGAAGAATAGGAAAAGAAGAAAATGAACTGGAACATGTTGTTAGGACTCCTAAGTATGTACAGAAGAATCATCTAGAGGATCAGATAATTCGAGATAAAATTGAAGGCGTGAAGACTAGAAATAGAATTACAGTTGAGGTAAATTTGTATCTATTATCTAAAATTGAACCCAAATTTGTACGTGAAGCATGTGAAGATGAAAGTTGGATGAGAACTATGAAAGAAGAGTTGCAGTAGATAGAAAAGAATCAAACATGGGAACTAGTCCCTAGGCCTATGAATAAAAATGCAATTGGCTCAAAATGGGTGTTCTAGAATAAACTGAATGAAATTGGAGAAGTTGTAAGGAATAAGGCAAGACTGGTATGCAAAGGATATTCACAAGTCGAAGGTATATATTTTGAAGAAACATTTTCCCCTATGGCCATAATGGAAGCTATCAAGATGTTTATGGCATTTTCTGCCTAATGGACTTCAAAGTGTATTAGATGGATGTTAAATCAACATTTCAAAATGGTGAATTTGAGGAAGAAGTGTACATGGAGCAACCTAAAGGGTTTCAATTATCTGACAAACCGGACATGGTTTGTAAGTTGAAAAAGGCATTGTATGGATTGAAGCAAGCTCCCAGAGCTTGGTATGCAAGACTAGACAGATACTTGACAAAGCAAGGATTCAACAAAGGTTCTACTGACAATAATCTTTACTTCAAAGTGCAAGGTAACAAAATGTTGATAGTAGTTGTATATGTTGATGATATCATTTTTGGTGGAAATGAAGGCATGTGTAAAAAGTTTGCTGAAGAAATGCAGAAATAATTTGAGATGTCTATGATTGGTGAATTGAATTTCTTCCTTGGTCTACAAGTGAATCAAACTGATAAAGGGATATTCATTTCACAATCTAAGTATGTAAAAGAACTATTAAAGAAGTTTGGGATGGATGATTCCAAACGGATTTGTACTCCTATGGTAACCAGATGTAAACTTAGCAAAGATGATGAATCTGCTAAGACTGATCAGAGAAAATACAAATCTATGATTAGCGGACTGTTATATCTTACTGCTACCAGACCAGATATTATGTATGCAGTATGTTTAGTTTCCATATTCCAAACAGATCCTAGAGAAGCACATGTTACAGTTGTGAAAAGGATATTTAGATACCTCAAAGGTACACTGAATTATGGACTATGGTACCCTAAAAGTGATGATTTCACCTTGAGCACCTTTATAGATGTTGATTGGGCCGGATGCGTAGATGACCAGAAGAGTACCAGTGGTGGTGCTTTCTTTCTTGGTAGAAGATTAGTTTTATGGGTAAAAATCAAGACTTAGTTTCTTTATGCACTGCAGAGGCAGAATATATTGTTGTAGCATCCTACTGCACACAGGTTTTGTGGATGAAGCAAACATTGAAAGACATTAGTGTGGTATGTGATGAGCCTATTTCTATTTTTTGTGACAACACAAGTGCAATAAAAATTTCAAAGAACTCAGTTATGCATTCAAGAAAAAAACACATTTCTATCAAGTATCATTTCCTGAGAGAAAAGGTGTTGGAGAATGAAGCCAGATTGGAGTACGTGACAACAAAGGAACAAATTGTAGATATATTTACTAAGGCTCTTTTGAAGGATACTTTTGAGCATCTTAAGGAGAGGTTGGGGGTCCTTGGCCCTGCTAACTAGGTGCACATGAAGCTGAATTAGTCCAGTGTATTCATAGATTCTTCATTTACTTGGACTGATAAATGGGTCTACTTTGCAGGGGGGGTAGAAAAGGTTTTCATTGTGTTTAGTATGAGTGTACTCCTAAGGGGGGGTAATCAAAGTTGTTGATCTTTTCCATTGATTTCAAAGGGGGAGAGAAAGTCATGTGAAAAATAGTTGTAGAAGAAGAGAAGGAGCTCTCCCAGGATATTGTGTACAATTTCTTTCGTCTTTGATGATTTTTCACATCATGTGTTGCCATCAATGACGAAGGGGGAGATTGTTGCAAGTATGATCCAGTTTGGTGGTGTTGTCATTAATGTTGTCATTGATGTCAACACAGTTCAGTATGTTGCAGATTGTACATGTATAGCTGAGATGTTGTTGAGATGTTGTGAGTACATGGAGCTATCTTTATGATGTTGTAGATGTGTTGGTTTGATGAGTTTCCAAGTGCTTTTAAGAAAATTAATGAACAAGAGAAATCAGAATGATGAAAAGTGTTTAGAATGTGCTCTGGTATGTGCTCTGCATTTCTCATGTGTTGATCCTATGCTTGTGTAGATCTAAAGATATGATAATGATGATCCCATGGTGATATTTCCTAAGTTTTAGCTTATGGTTTGATGGTATGTGAAATTTACGTTCACCGATATGTGAATTGTTCTAACAGAGTTGGTCTTCTATGGACTGGGGGAGATATTGTTGCTCTACAGTCCTCCTTTGTTTCATTTCAGATCTTCCAAATCTAGAATATGTCTTATGAAGGTCTTTTTTGTGCTCTGGCAAAGAGGTTTGAAGTTTGGTGATCCGGAAGTCATGTTTCAGTATTTCAGTGTGAGTTTATACAGTTCAGATGGACTGGTGAAAGGTGTTCAGTGATTGAAGTTTGTTGTTTTTCTGCAGATGTATATGGAAGATTCTAAGATGTATTCTCATGCATAAGGAAATGTGTTGTGCCATCTTCATGTCATTTTCTTGTTGGGAAGCGTGTACATCAATGTTCTTTTGTGCTTTCATTAGGTTTGGCCAACCTGGTGTTTACACTTCATTCGAAGAATAAAATTAATTTGAGGAAGTGTGTAGTTGATTCGAGATATTATTTTTGGTCTTGGTTAAATATTTTATTGGTCCACTCTCATTCCTTTCCACCACAAGAATGTTGAGTCGCCGACCTATTTTGAATTTATGAAATGAGGTATTTATGGCCGGCCTTGGAGAAAGTTTCTAAGGTTAAGGATGGTATAAAAGGAAGTCGAATTATGAAGATTTGTATGACAGTGTGATACAAAGTGATGAAAGTGTGCCACAAATCATAAGAGCAGAAGTGTGTGTGTGTGTGTGAGAGAGAGAGTGAGTTGTGACAACAGTTCTTCATTATCTTGAAGGCAGTGAGCTTAAGGTTTCTGCAATCCTGCAGATGTGCATTAATTGTTGTGGTGGACCTTTTGTTCACTTTTGTAGCTGTAGGCAGTGATCCTCCCTGTTGGACAGTGAGTCCTTTCTAAAGGCAGTGAGCCTTTATATTCAGTTTATAATCTTTTATATTGTGATTTAACCCTCACCATGGTTTTTCCCTCATTGGGTTTGCCACGTAAAAATTTGGTGTTCACTGTGTTGATCTACTTTCTGTTAGTGTTGGGTTTTAAGTTTGAATTTTGTGACAACTGATTCACCCCCCCTCTCAGTTGTCCTACATCTGTTTAACAACAAACTCCACTGACGAATTTACTATGATCTAGACTTTAGATTTTGACACTTAGATTCTCACTTTACGACTTATGATACCTGTTTTATATTTGTTTTTCCAAAGGTTGAAGGAGATGATCGATTTATTATGGATGGAGGTTTTATTGTGGGTGAAAGTGAAATGGGATGGATGGTTTTGGGATTTTCTGGAATATTTCAATGTTTTTGGTATTTTGAAAATGTTTTTGAGGCAGTTTTTTGATCTTTTAGAGTTTATGTGGATGTTTTAGTTTTTTGATTATTTGAGGTTGTTTAGGGTTTTCTCCAAGATATTTGAGGTTGTTTAGGGTTTTCTCCAAGATATTTGATGTTGTTTAGGTCTTTTGAATGTTTTCTAATGTTTAGGGATTTTTTATTTTTGAATTTTTAGGGGTTTCTCGATATTTAAATGTTTAGAAATTTTCCAAATTTTGACCAAGAACCTCACCTAAAAGACCTATCCTAGGGGCCTCGGGGGCCGATCAAAGATTACCCTTTCCTAAATTATACACGCAAAGACCATGTAGTTTGACTAAATTGACTTATTGAAGATGAAGATGAACAATTGATGGATTGTCAGTTTGTTATGACAGAATCCTAAAGACTGACCTAAGGTGTCTTGGGGGCAAATCAATGATGGCCTTTCCTACGTTCAAGCTTAGAGACTCGTAGTTAGACAAGGTACTACTTTGGATTTTTAGATGTTTTGACCTTTTTAGGGATTTTGATGTGTTTTGGGTGTTTTGGATTTTTGCCTTTACAATTTTTGAATGTTTTTGGATTTTAATTGTACATGATTTTCATGTTTTTGGAATTTTTTGATTTTGCAAGTGTTTGTGGATTTTTTGATGAAATTTTTATGAATTTTTTTGGGATTTTTAATAAGATTTACAATAACCTTAAGATATACAATAACCTAATATGATCTAAAATGAATTTCCCCTAGTGTGATATGATAGACTACCTCGATATAGGTAGGACAAAATAACCTTTGGAATATGCCAAGTAGTACTAAGGGGATATGATACTTCATAATATCAAGCTATGATTCAGACACAAATGAGCGATGGAATAAATAGGATGAATGATGAGATGGATGGATGCGATGAATGGATGGTGATGCAAAGAATGATAGGATAAGGAGCCAAAAAATAGATGGAGGTGCTTTATTTACACAAGGCACCTATTTGCCAGGATTTCACCAAGGTACTTTCCCAAAGCACCACCAAAGTAGTTTTCACTAGAGTAAATTTTTTTTCTTTACTATTTTCAATCATTTTACTTATTTTTTTAATTTTTTTTATTTTTTTGTATTTTCAGATTTACACCCTTCAAGACTAGGCATAAAACTTGTTAAGATGCAAGTTGTTGGTTGGTTCCTACAAGGGTTCACCTTCAAGTGTTGACAATTGATATGCTCTTGATCCATAACATGTTGTGATTAAAAAGGGACCCAACCAGTTAGGCTCAAACTTTCCTTTACTGTCCTGATTTAGAAGATTCTTCTAATTCTAATTTAGGACAAGATCCCCTACCTGGAAAGAACGACATTTGATCTTTTTGTTATAGCTTTGTTTCAGTCATTTTTGATATACTTGCAAGTGATTAAGAGCATCACGATGATGCTCATCTAAGAATTCTAGCTCATTCTACCAAGATACTCGGTATTCTTCATTAGTGATAGGTTCTATAGTGACACTCGCAATGATGGAAGCTCCACCTCAATAGGCAAGATGGATTATGATCAGTAGACTAAGGAGAAAGGGGTTGCACTTGTAGGCATGTGGATACTTGTTTGATAGGCCCAAAGAGTGGTACTTAACTACATATGCCAGTCATGACTAGCTTCATTAATCATTTTCTTTAGGATTTTTAGAATGGTTTTGTTTGTAGCCTCAGTTTGACTGTTGCCCTAGGGGTAATATGAGGTAGAGAATCGATGTTGGATGTTGAATTTTTGACATAGCTCTTTCACATCCTGATTCTTGAAGGGTGTTCTGTTGTCCAAGATAAGGGTTTACAAAACATCAAAATGGAAAATAAGATAATTCAGGATAAACTCAGCAATTTGCTTCCCCATTATGTAGGTCATCAGAATGTCTTTGACCCACTTGGTAAAGTGCTATGTGGCTGTTATGATAAACTTGTGGTCATTGGATGAGGTGGGAGTATTTTTTCCTATGAGGTCAAGCCCCCACTGCGATAAAGGCCAAGGTGTGACCATTGGTTGCAACTCCTGAGTAGGAGCATGAATCAAATATCCATGTTGTTGACATTGGACACACTTTTGTACATATTGATGGACTTCTTTTTTCATGATTGGCTAGTAGTACCCCATCCTCAACATTTTCTTAGCTAAAGTCATACAACTAGAATGGGAAGCATATATGCCATCATGAACTTTTGTTAAAGTGGTCAAGGCTTCCACTTGGTTGAGACATCATAATAATTTCCCTTTGAGGCTTTAGTGATAAAGGGTATTACCTAGGATCACAAATCGAGATGCCTTCTTTAAAAAGGTATTTTTAAGGTTGGAGGTCATATTAGATGGGAGGGTTCCTCTACTTAGGTAGGTGAACATGTCATGATACCACAAGGATCTAGGATCGATGATGACATACCAAGAATTTGCATTGAAGGACGTTGTGTGGTATGTCTAATAATGATCCAATTGTTGCCATGGTGCCTACTGCTCAGTTGTTCATGCGAGGAAACTACTCAAAATTTATATCAATGAAAAGGTCCTCGAGATTTTCTACCATCTTCTTATAAGGAGTAAGCTTGTTATCCTTAGTTTGATAGTTGTCATTGACTTGGTTGATAACTATTTGGGAGTCTCCATAGACTTTCAACTCTTGTATCTGCCATTGAACTATTATCCTTAGACCTTTCATTAGGGCTTCGTACTCAGCAATGTTGTCAGTATAGGGAAATGATAGCTTGTATGACTTCAAAATGCAATCACATTGAGGGGTGAAAAAAGAATACATGTCCCTGATCCATGTCGGGTGAATAATCCATCAAAGTACATTTTCCACTGATCTATGAGATTGATAAGGAACATTGATTCATCAAGGAATTTAGATATCAATGGATTCTTTGCATAGATAGGTGCCTCTGCTAGTTGGTCTACGATCACTTGTCCCTTGATTGCCTTGCACTCCATGTACTCTATGTCAAATTTAGTTAAGATCATTACCCATTTGGCCATTCACCCAGTGAGAGTTGCTTTGGATAATAGGTATTTCAATGGGTCGATCTTTGTAATAAGTTTGATTTGATGCAATAGCATGTAATGTCTGAAATTTTGTGAAGAAAAAACCACTGCTACACATGCTTTTTCAATGGATGAATAGTTCATTTCATAGCCTACCAAGGTCCTACTGATGTAATAGATGGCCCTCTCTTTTCCATTTTCATCATGTTGTGCTAGAAGAGCACCTAGTGTTGTTGATGTTGCTAAGATATACAGGATCAACGGTTTGTTTGGTATCGATGGCAAGAGTACTGGAGGTGTTAATAGGTAGTCTTTGATCTGTTGGAAAGCTTTATCACACTTCTTATCCCACTTGTAAGTTATTCCTTTATGGAGAAGATGTGAAAAAGGGTGAATTTTATCTAATAATTGAGCTATGAACCTTTGAATGGACTATAATTTTCCTTGCAACCCTCTCAATTGTTTCAATTTTTATGGTGGTTCCATGTATAAGATGGATTTTACCTTTGTTGGATCAATTTATATCCCTCTTTGTGAGACAATATAGCTAAGAAGTTTTCCCGATGTAACCCCAAAGACACTTTTTTAGATTCAGTCGTACCTTGTATTCTTTGAGTCTATCAAAGATGGGTCCCAAGACTTCTATGTGCTCACTCCTTTTCTTTGATTTTTCCAAAATATCATCCACATAATCTTCAACTATTTTTTGGATCATGTCATGAAAGTTGAGGTTTATTGCTCTTTGATAGTTGTTCCTGCATTCTTTATGCCAAATGGCATCACATTCTAGCAAGAGGTTCCCCATGGACAAGTAAATGCAGTTTTGTGTTGATCCTACTTGGCGATCATGATTTCATTATAGCCTGAAAAACCATCCATGAGCGATAGCATTTCATGACCTATTGTTAAGTCCATGATGAGGTCAATGTTAGGAAGAGGGAAATCATACTTTGGGCATGCCCTATTTAAGTCTCTGAAATTTGTGCATATTTTGATGCCCCCAGTGGGTTTGGAGACTGGTATGAGGTTGGAAACCTACTCAAGATAATCAATTGGTCAAATGAATCCAACATCAAGGAGCTTTTGTAACTCTAGTTTCACTAAGAGTGCTATCTGAGGGTGAATCTTCCTTAATTTTTGCTTCACTGGTTTGGCTTCAGGATAGAATGCTAAATGATGCACAACCACTTCTGGGTTAAGCCCTGACATATTTGTGTATGAGCATGCAAAGTTAGCTCTTCACTCTTTCATGAATACTGGTAGGTTTTCTTGTTCTTCATCCAACAAGGATTCGACATAGAAAGTGATCTTGGTTGCTTCTTTTGTTCCCACATTGACTAGAGTGGCCTTTTCTACTAACATCATTGACTTCTCTAGATGCATCACACTAAGGGGGAGATTGAATCTCTCATCTTTGGGCACCTCAGAGAGGTTTTCACCTTCAGATGCATCCTTTCTTTTTACTATTTTAGGATCAGAAAGTGTCATAGTGTGGTTTTCACTTAGAGATCTACATGTTAGTTGCATGTCATCAATTTTGTGACTAAAGGATTCAATCGTCTCCCCGTAGTAAGCCCTTGTGTCTGGCTCTCTATCAAAACCTACCTTGTGATCTTCCCATGGTAAGTTGTCATGCAGTCCCATGAATTTTGAGATTGCTTTATTATTTTTGAATAAATCTAGAATCGGTGGTCCTTGTTGGTCCAAGTCAATGAGTTGTGGGTATACTAGGCATAGTTCAATTGGTTGATTGCTTAGAGAAAAGGATGTTATGGATATCATGAAGAGGGAGTTATTCTCATATAGGTCAGTAACATTAAGGGGGAACTCATCTAGGGTTGTATCACATGATGTAGGTAACCAAGAGGAAGCCTCAGCTCTTTTAGTGGAAGTACCTTTTCCAATAAGGGTGACCTTGCTTGTAGTACAACCTAGGCCAATATTCTTTAGGCATTTCTCAAGAATGATGGGTTCTAGCAAACCATTATCATTTTTTCCTAGCTTCTTGTTCTTGTTATAGCCCCATCCCTTCATTAGCTACAAGCCTTTATTGTCATCTTCCATGGGAAGAATAGGGATGGGTCATTCATCTTGATATAATAGCCTAGAGACATCCTCCTTGTTGACATCTTCTTGGTCTAAATCTCACCACTTGGTTGAGGTGGTAGCTACCATCTTGATTGTTTTAGGTACTTCATTACTAGCTATGGGTTTCCCATGGGATTTAGGAGAAAGAGGTAGCTCTCCCAAGACAAAGGTATCCTTCATTAATTTATATTTTCCACAACCATCATCCTGGATCACTGCTTTGATGTCAGGAATGTTCTGCATAATAGGTGTTTTCGTTTCTAAGGTAGATGCAAGGGATGATGGGTCAAAAAATGAGGAAGATGGTGTAGGCCCTTCATCATTCTTGGGTATTTGGGGGATCTTATAGAACTTGGCCTCAAGGTTCTTGCAGTAGTAAAAAGGTTTAGGATCTCCATGGATGGTAACTTCTTTGCCCTCAAAAGGAAACTTTACATTAATGATAGGTCAAAGCTACAACTTTTAGGGCATGGATCTAGGTTCAGCCAAGTAGGATATTGTAGGGAAGATCAAGGTCTAACACTTGGCATGTAGTCTCTACAATGATGGGTCCCACTTGGATGGGTAGTGCAATGATACCTTGTAATACTCACCCTTGATCATCGTATGCTTTGATGGTGGTACTCTTTGCTTTCTCAATAGTATCTTCCAAATAGCTCAAGTTCTTGATCAACTAAAGGGTGCAAATGTTCAGACCAACACCTCCATCTAATAAGATTCATTTAACCTTGTTCTTATGAAAGATGAACTCAAGGTGTAAAGCATGATTATGAGATGGTTTCAATGGTAGGTCTTGTTCTGAGAAGGTGAGAAGATGATCAATGATATGCCCTACCATAGCTTGAAACTATTTTGTATCAATATCCTTGGGGATGAATAATGAAGACAAAGCATTCTATAGAATTTCCCTATGTGCAAGGGATAGCCTTAATAGTTCCAAGATTGATATCTATGCAGGGGTCTTCTTAAGTTAATCTAGGAGATTGCACTTGTCAGGATTTGATGTTGGAAAATTAGGTTGTGCCCTAGATTGAGATGTGACTCCTTGGATGGTGAATTTTCCACATCGTGCGATGAATCCACACTCCACACTAGGCCCTTTGATGGTGACAACAGTGATGACACTATCACAGGAAGCGACTACATTAGAAAAAGTATGATGCATGTTTGTGTAATCCTTATATTTTTCGTTGTTGTTCCCTTTGCTATGATATGGCATAGGGTTTTTGTATATCTTAAGATCCTAGTTACCGATTGGTACTTCAATAGATATGGTTTCACTCTCTATAAGGTATTAGATAATATTTTTGAGCCTCATGTAGTTTGTCATTTTGTGTCCTTTGATTTTATGAAAGTCACAAAGATCATTCTCATTGTATCAGGATGGTTTATCCAGTGGTTCTTAGTAGTTTTCAAAGTTGGGAAGCGTGATCAAGTTTGAGTCTACCAACTTCTTCATTATGGTCTCGATAGGTTCTAATAACTATGTGTACTTTCATTTCAGATAGTTGTTCTTGTTAGGGGTTCATCTTTGTTGTGTTTCGGTGTTGTTGATCTAATTGTTCTGAGGAGGTGTTGTTTGTTGCACAGTTGGTTGAATTTTAGCTATTTGATTGTAGTTTGGCCTAGGAGCACTTAGGACCACCTTAGCATCTACCATGCCATCATTTGTCACATTCTTGTTCTTAACCCAAACATGAGGCTTATCATTTGAAATAGTTGAGGGGCAGTTGTCTTTGTAAGCTTAAGTATTTCCCTGTAAGATTAGAGATCTCTTGATGTTAAGGGCTCTAGGGACAAGCTCATCATAAGAGTTAATGCACTACATTTTCAAGTGGAAGGATAGATCCAGATCTAGGCTATCTATGATAATCCCCACTTGTTCATTGGGAAGGGGCCACTTCCTCTTACTAGCTCTTTGTCTCAATCATTGCAATAAATTGGCGAAAGATTCTCCTTTGTTTTGTTTAAGAGTATACAACTCTTCTAGGCTTACATCCACATCAAGATTATAGGAGAAGTGATCTATGAATTTTATCAGTGATTTCTTGAAAATTTCTAATATCGGGAGGTAATTGAGAAAACCAATCAATGGCAGGACCTGTTAAACTTCAAGGAAAGAGGTGCATTAAATAAGAATAATTGTAAGCAACCTTCATACACATGACGTTAAACTCTTTGATATGGTCCACAAGGCTTCCTCTCCCTTTGTATTTATTGAATTTGGGTATTTCAAAGCCAAGAGGGAATGATACCATTATGATGTTTCGATCAAATGGATATGGACATAAGTTCTGTGTATGGGGCTTCTTTGTCTTGCCCATCCAAAGATCCTACATTTCTTGTGATAATGCCTTAAGTTACGATTCTAGATCGTCTTGTTGGTTTAGTGGAGGAACATACATTAAATATTGTGGGATGGTAGATGGATTATACGTGGGATTTTGATATGATAAGGTGTTGTATTGTGTGTATGGTGGTGTGGGATTTTGTAAAGGTGATTGAGGTGTTGATGTATATGTTTTTGGCATGTTTGGGTTGGTGATGTTCTATTGAGGGTGATAGTATAAACTTTGTTGTTGTTGTTGTTGCGCATACTACTGAGCTAGCAAGGCTTCTTATTGTTGTTGAGCCATAAGGGTTGCTTGTTGGGCTTGTCATTGTTGTTGTGCCACTAAGGCTTGTTGTTGGGCTTGTTATTGGGATTGCTATTGTTGTTGTGCTACTAAGACTGCTTAATGGGTTTGATTTTGTTGTGCTACTAGGGCTACTTGTTATTGTTGCTAATGTTGCTGGGCTACTAAGGCTGCTTGTTGTTGTTGAGCTGCTAGGTTTTTTTTGTGTTGTTGTTGTTATTGTTGTGTTGCTAAGGCTACTTGTTGTTGTTGTTGTTATTGGATGACTTGTTGATAAGCCTGTTGTGCTTGTTATAAATCTAAAGCATGTGCTTGCAATGTAGGATCAGTTGGTTGTTGGGACATTTGTGATGGATTTTGGGTGTTGATTTTTTGAGTGGTTTGTGAGTTGTTGATGAGAGGTTGGGGGTTCCCTTGGTTTAACATTCCTTGTAAGATGGTGGATTGAGATGGTGGAATGTAAGTTTGAGGTCCCATTTGATTTTGCATGGTGAAGGGGACCGTGGGAAAAGATGAGGATAATGCCATTATATTTTGTGATGGGAATGAAACACAAGGACCTTGAGTCCATTGATTTAAATGATTCCCTTTTCCAATTTCTTCGGGATTTCCTTGTGTTAGGGATGTCGACAAGGTATTACCTTGGTTGATGGGGTTGGTGACCAAGGGATTGTTTTGATTTAGATTGATGATGGATGGGATGGATGTGTTTTGTGAAGCCAAAGGTGTGGATGAACCAATTAGAGGATTCGATAGAGATGTCCCTATTTGTGTTAAGGGTTGACTTTGTGTTAGGGTGTTGGCATGCCCTTCTGGGTCGATTTGAGACACTTGATCCACACTTCCTTGTGTGATGTTGGGCACACTTTTGGTATTTATGGGGATGGATGAAGATGGGTACCCTCGATATATTGAGGTTGTTGTGGATTCATGAAGTGTAAGTGGTCTATGTTGATGTAAGGGGTGTTCAGGAATGGTAGAAGTGCCAAATGTTGGTGTCCAAGAGGTGGATGGATTGGTGTTAAGAGTTCCCACAAGCGTGTTGCTTTCAAATGGAAGAGTTAGACCAAAGTCTTTGGAAAGACTAGTTGCAATACTTGGAGTAGATGTTTGATTTATCCCTAGAGATGGATTTTTTAAGCCTTGTGTCAAAGGTTGCACAACAAATGATGGGGAAATTAGAGCTACATTTTCTAAGGCTTGATGCTCCATGATTTCCTCCCTAGTAAGTTCAAACGGGTTATACATAACATCTTCAATATCATGTGGTCCTGATGGAGATGAAGGTTGTTGTGATGGGGTAATGATGCAGAGGTAGGGAAGATTTCAAGGTTTCAACATCACAAAGCAAGATTTGAAGTTGTCTTGTTCAAAGCCACCATTGATGCAAACTAGGTCCCACCTATATATGAGTCCTTAATGCTTCAAATAGGTTGTCCAACACCAAAAGGACCCTAGATGGACTAAGAATGATAAGCAACAAATGATTCAATTGCACAAGAACATAGGGTTAGCAAGTTTCAATGGTTCCCTTGCCAAATGGACTCTAGGTCTAGTAGGACAACAGAATGAGTTTTTATGACATAACTTGAAGGGAAAACCTCAAACCCACGACCTAAAATCTGTTTCGGATACCCTTTTGGGAGTTCTAAAACATATTCAAAATTTAGGTATGATTTCTTTGTAACACAAGGCTCTAAAATTGACTGTCTTGCTTGATAATAGGCCTAATTAGGCTTGTTTGATGCTATATAAGTTTCAAAAAGTCATTAGAATGTTCCAACTCCTATTATAAGGAATCAAACATATCAATTAGGGTCTGAACACTCATTTCCAATTCATTCAAGAAACTTCTCAAAAACTTTCTATCAAAAGCCTATGCCAATGTAGTCTAAATGGCCTAATACATGGAAATATTTGGCTAGGGCACCATTGTTGCATGTGTTGCACACCTCCTCTGAACCTGCAAGTTTGTAGAAATAAAAAACAACATTATTCCTCCCATCCCACCAAGTTTCAAATATTTTCACCAGTGGAATGGTGAGATTTTCATATTTCTTCCCTCAAAGCACCTAAAACCTAGGGTTTTAGACCAATCTAGAGTAATTTGGCTTTAAAATGCTCATATTTGGATGAAATTCAATGAGACCAGGTTTGAAAAAAATCAAATTCAATTCCACATCAACTCCAATTGATTTCACACCATGACATGACCATACATGATCGTACAAGGCACAAAAACAACAATGTAATGTTTAGAATTACAGAAACAAAGATGTCCTTATTGAGTTTCTTTCAAATTATAAACTTCCAACCTTGGCTTTGACCTTCCAAGGCTTATTAAAACACGTACCAATGGTTCTCAACTCCCTTTTGAATTAAAACTATCCAACTTCCCTCATTTACAACTAATGACTCTTCATATTCCCTATTTTTGCACTTTTACAACAATGACAACATTTTTGCAAAATTGACAACTTATGCAACTTGACACTCCAACCCACCTAGCAACCTAATATGGACTCAAGCATACATGACACGGTATTAAATAACTTTATTACATAAAACCATTACATGAAAACCAAAAATGACAATGCATCCAACTCTGAACCTAAGGTGCTCCTGCACCATACTCCCAAGGCAAAATGAACTCAAGTCCCATTTGAGTCTACAACCATGTATCCATGCCTGAGGACATAATCCTCACTCATCCCATTAGCTTCTTCATAGAGTACACCCTTCCATTTAGTCAAATACTGAAAATAAGCCTTGTGCCTTGTTGTTTTGAGTGTCTTAGTGTCTACGTTGCACTCCAACCCTAGTGGGAAATCTTGTATCCTCCCAACATCTGTAAATGCCTAAGAACCTGCATCATAACCTGCAACCACAATCACTTGTGAAAGGTACAAATAAAAAGGTAAATATGCCACTTTGAAATTAATGGCCTCTTTATTCACATTTGTCTCTTGATTTCATTTGTCATCTCCAACATGTAGTTGCTTCCCTTCTTCTTGATAGATGGCATACAATGCCATATCACATTGTTTCCCTTCCATAGCCTGCTTCATTTTTACCTTAGGTTGCTTACCCATCAAGTTGAAAATCTCAGCAAAAACATTGTGTCTTCCTTTTTTATCTCTAACCAGTAGGATACCAAATATGATTCCTTGATAATTTTCACTGCCCTCAACTATAAGAAGCAAATCAGATCTAAATCCCAATATCTCCTTGTGCAATTTTTTGCAATGGAAGTGTATAGCCTTTACCTTCAATGGAAAATAGAAAAAAATGAGTTTTACTTGCCTTTTCAACACCATCAACTCTTAGGTTTGAAAGGGGCTTAGACTAAAAATCAACAATATCACTCTTACCACCCAAACCTATAATATCCAATGTTGCTTTCTCCTTGAGGTCTACACAATCAACAACCTTTTCCTTTTATTTGCTTGTATCAGTGTGCAAAACAGAACATGGATCCCTCTGCTTGAAATTTGGCCCCTCAACTTCATCTTGTGTTGGATTGTCTTCCTCAATCTGCCGAAGCAATGCAAAAATACAATGAGTTGCATCCTCATACTCCAACTGTAAATGTTGAATGTCTCCAATCACCTTGGAGGGTTTGTCTTCCCATTCTAGAAACCTTGCATGAGGACTAGTGCCTTCCCTTTGAGTGTCATCTATTATCAAATTAACATGCTCTTCCATCAAGTCTTGAACCTCTAATGGCAATTGATCAATCCTAGCTCTTCTCATAATAGTCCTAGGTATACTCACCATTGTATTATTTACCTCTTTCTCTCTCATTGGCTGCAAAAACTCCTTTGTACCCATTGACATCACTTTAGACTCCACTTGTGGGTTTTGGATTTCTTCTTGCAATGGTGTAAGGGTGTAAGAAACTCGATCTTTTTCTATAACATAAGTGTTTTTTATGCCATCATATTGGGCACTCCTATCATATTGCAAAGGCCTCCCCAAAAGCAAATGACATACATCCATTGGTATTATATCACACAAATCTCTATCCTTGTATCCCCCTATGTGAAAATCAACCCAACTTTGTTCATTCACCAAAACATGTTGGCCCTCATTTAACCAAGAAACTTTATGTGGTATTCTTTCCAACTTAAGCATTTCAACCATCTCAATTGAAACCAATTTATCTATACTAGCTGAATCAATTACAACTTTGTAAACTTTACCTTGAGATTTACATGTAGTTTTGAAAAGAGATTTCCTTTGTGGAGGTTCTTTCACCATAGGAACTTTAATCAATGTTCTCCTTACCATAAGAGATTCACTAATTTCTAGAGTAGCATGTTGTGATGGAGAGTTTACACTTTTTGTGTCCTCTTCTTGTACCAATTGAGTTCTTCTTTCTCCTCCATGTGAAGTAGAGGGATGCTTTTCAGGACATTGCCATGTTTGATGGCCAAAATGATTTCACTGATAATACTTCCCTGTGAATGCATTTGATCCTCTTCCTTGACCTCCAAATCTGCCCCTACTATTGAATCTCCTTCCCCTAAAACTACCCTTTGTATCAAATTTTTTTTCTTGAGGCTAACTTGTCTCTCCTTGGTTCTCATATAACTGCCTTATATCAGAAAATGCTCCTATTCCTCTAGAATTAATTCCTCTACCTCTACCTTGCTTCTCTTGCCTTCTCTTCAATTTGTCTTCAGCCTTGATGGCCAATTGGTAACACTCTTCCATCATTCTTGGAGTGGTGAGGCTTAATTCATCTTAGAGGTTGTATCTCAATCCATTCATATATCTTGCTACTGTTTCTTCATCATCTTTTGTATGACCTACCCTTATACTCACTTTGTAAAATTCCTTTGTATAAATTTGCACATCCATCTCCTTTTGCTTGAGATTTTGAAGCCTCTTAAACAATTAAATAGTGTAATCAATAGGTAGCAACTTGCCTTTGATTTTAGCCACCATCCTATTGCAAGAGGTGATTTTAGACTTTCCTTTCTTTCTCCTTTCACTTTGCACATAATCCCACCAAAGTAAAGTGTGGCCCTTCAATTTTGTCTTGACTAACTTCACCCTTTGATCCTATGGCACATCTTCATAGTCAAAATAGTTATCCAATGCTCCTATCCAATCTAGGAGCTCTTCACTGTCCATCTTTCCTCCATACAAAGGTAAATCCATTTTGATCTTATGCTCATCTCCCTTGACTGCTTTCAAGAGCTTTTCCATCCTCAAGTCATAAGGATCCATCTCTTCCTCAGACCCTTGGGAACTTTCCTCTTCCCCTTCTTCTTGGTCACTCAGGTCTCATGTGACCATACCTCTCTTCTGACTTGTTTCCAAGGCAGCAAGCCTCTCCTTCAACTCTCTCATCTCTTTAGCATGTTTCTCCTTCAACTCACTCAATTCTCTAGCAATGACATTCCCTTTTGGAGACATCTTGTTCTTTCTTCAACTCATTTTTTCTCTTCAGATCAGAACTATGCTCTGATACCAATTTGATGCAGAGGTAGGGAGGATTTCAAGGTTTCAACATCACAAAGCAATATTTGAAGTTGTCTTGTTCAAATCCACAATTGATGCAAACTAGGTCTCACCTATATATGAGTCCTTCATGCTTCAAATAGGTTGTCCAACACTAGGAGGGCTCTAAATGTACTAAGAATGATAAGAAGCAAATGATACAATTGCACAAGAACTTAGGGTTAGCAAGTTTTAATGGTTCCCCTACCAAATGGACTCTAGGCCTAGTAGGACAATAAAATGCGTTTTTATGACATAACTTGAAGGGAAAACCACAAACCCACGACCTAAAAGTTGTTTTGGATACCCTTATGGGAGTTCTAAAATATGTTCAAAATTTAGGTATGGTTGTTTTGTAACACAAGACTCTAAAATTGATTGTCTTGCTTGACATGGGCCTAATTAGGCTTGTTTGATGCTAGGTTTGTTTCAAAAAGTCATCACAAGGTTCCAACTCTTGTTCCAAGGGATCCAACATATCAATTAGGGTCTTCAAACTCATTTCCAAGTCATTCAAGCAATTTCTCAAAAAAATTCTATCAAAAGCCTATGCCAATGTAGTCTAAATGGTCTCATACATGGAAATATTTGGCTGGGGCATCATCGTTGCACGCGTTACACACCCCCTCTACACCTGCAAGTTTTTAGAAAGAAAAAAACAACATTATTCCTCCCATTCCACCAAGTTTAAAAGATTTTCATTGATGGAATGGTGAGATTTTCATATTTCTTGCTTCAAAGCACCTAAAACCTAGGGTTTCAGGCCAGTCTGGAGTAATTTGGCTCTAAAATGCTCAAATTTGGATGAAATTCAATGAAACTAGGTTTGACAGAAAGTAGATTCAATTCCACATCAACTCCAATTTATTTCACACCATGAAATGACCATAAAGGACCATACAAGGCACAAAAAATACAAAGTAACATTCAAAATTATAGAAACAAAGATATCTTTATTGAGTTTCTTTCAAATTACAAACTTCCAACCTTGGCTTCGACCTTCCAAGCCTTATTAAAACATGTACCAATAGTTCTCAACTTCCTTTTCAATTACAACTATCCAACTTCCCTTGTTTACAATTAATGACTCTTCATATTCCTTGTTTTTGCACTTTTACAACAATGACAACATTTTTGCAAAATTGACAACTTATGCAACTTGACACTCCAACCCACCTAGTGACCTACTATAGACTCAAACACACAAGACATGGTCTTAAATGACCTTATTACATAAAACCATTACATGAAAACCAAAAATGACAATGCATCCAACTTTGAACCTAAGGTACTCCTGCACCAGGTAACTTGACTTCTCAAATAAAATTCTTGAGGATTTGAATCACTTGAGGTGAATGTGACTTTGGTTTTCTCCACAATTATCTTGTGTTGTGATCTTGTATTTTCCATAAATTTTGGGTCACCTATGGGAGAGTTACATTGAGATTTGTAATGTTTGAACTGTCTAGTTGACTCAAATCTAGGTAAAAGGTACGCTCTAAGTCTTTTTGGAGCAATGATGATAATGGGAGATGAAAAGGTGGATGATGTGGGAAGTGATCTTTGAAAATGTTTTGGGACAACACTTTTGACTTAAGTTTGATGTTTGGATAAAGGATGTTTATGAACTTGGAAATCTTTAGGGTAGACTCATGACCTTCAAGATAAACTAGTTCAAAGATGATAACTAACTTAACTAAGTGCGTGGAAAATGGTTCATTTTACATACAAAGTGGCTAAGTCAGGGGTTGGTTTGATAGATTTTTAAGTCCAAAGTGTTGGTGTACTCAAAAATTTTGCAGTTTGGTGAAGTGAAGGATGAAATTTGATGAAGGGGTAGATGAAATGTTTGACCCAATGTTGACCTAGAGTGAACCTTTGTTTGATAAGACCAAGGTACTGAGAAACATGCTAGACCTCTGAAGTTTTCAAATCCTGAAGAACCAATGATTTAGAGAAGTTCAAGATCATGAAAAAGACCAATCTTTTTACTTTCAAAAAAGGCATACAATTCTAGATTATTCCTTGAAGCACGTCTATAAAAGTTCCTTACCAACCTATTCCTATTTTGGTAGAGTGCCACAAGGTGTTGTTTGATAGCTTTTTTACTATTATGCCTAAGTTTGAAGTGATGACATGTAGACCTTCTCTTGGGGATTTGAATTTTGCATGAGATCATCTAAGACAAGCCTAAGATTGTGAAAAAGACCAATGTTTGACTTAAATGAGAGGTTTGTATTGAGCATACATGTCTGGATTATTCAATAGGATAAGTCTATAAAACCTTGTTACCAACTTTTTCCTGTTGTGGTATTGTCTCAAGATACGTCTTCTAATGTACTTTGAACTATGATGTCTAAGTTTGAAATAGTGGCATGTAGACCTTCTCTTGGGGATTTTAGAGAAGTCTAAGACCATGGGAAAGAGGATATTTGTTGCCATGTAGGAGGTGGTAATATGGGCCTTCCAGCCACAATATCAGCTTGTTCCTCTTCTTCATCTATGATGTATGTTGTGTTTCTCCACTAAGTTGGTGTTTCTTTTGTTTCAAAAGTAAAGCTTCTCAAACTACTAATTATATCAGTTTGTTCTCCTTCAATGAGTTCAAAGTTTGGTTGAATGATAATGAGTGTAAGTACAGGTTGTTGAATTGGAGCGATCGGTCTCCAAATGGTCATGTGGGGTTCAATTTGTCAAGTTATCTTGCTTAAATGAGTTTCTTTTACCACAAACACTTGTCTTGAATAAGTTCAAACTAAATATCTATGTCAAAAACATCATCAATTCCACAAAGTCCATTTTGTGAAAATCATGAGGTTGAAGCCATAGTTGCCTATGTTAACTTTGAGAAGTATGGATTGAGATATAAGTCAAGATATTTAGAAATCTCTAAGGATAGAAATCCTTAGGACAAGCATCAATATCAAGGTTATTTCTAAGGGTATCCATACTTAGACCAAAGGGTTTGAAATTTTGAAAATACTTGTTAATGTTTGTTTGAAATGTTTTGGAACCAAGCAAAGTATTAAACTGACTCACAAACACTTACCACCCTAGGTTCAAAAGATACTACTTGTTGAACTCCCACTTGGATTTCTCCAAACACTAAGACAATGCAAACAGTTAGAGATTTGGTGACACTAGCTCACCCTTACACAATACACACTTCTCGGGTACACCAAATCTCAAATCCTTAAGCTCCATAGATCCGAAGGATTTTTTTGTTTCTATAATGAATAGTAAAATTTTGAGCGGCTTCAAAACGACCGTTCTTGTACCAGCAATCATAAATGTTTTTTTGGCTTCTAAGCAATTGGTTCTTAGTAAGGACTTTTGTTCAAGGTGGCCATACACACGGCAAGATTAGCTCAAGATTATTTTAATCAATAGGCCTCCTTGACCCTTCCTAAGAAAGGATTTTGATATGTCACACAAACACTAGGGGTGGCACTTGTCGGTATAACACATCTACACTTGTTGCTTATGACTTTCATCACAAACACATTTTTTATATAGTTGTTCGAAAGAGCTTGGCTTTAGCTCGTTACCACTTGGGTTGTTCACACCTTTCAAAGTGGGGTGGAAGGCCCTCTAAAGGTATAAAAATGCAAGGAAGTACGTTTGTTTTTTATCTCCCAGATCGCACTAAGCGCAAGGAAAGAGAATACACAACGCCTTTTCCTCACACTAGCATGGGGTTCATTTTAAATCTAAATTGAAATATGTGGGTGGTTATACAAAATGTCAAAGAAATGCTTTTGATTCTCAAGATCACCGAGTGGCGTGAGAGAAGAGCATACACATTCAATGATGAAAATGCAAACCACAAGACATGGCAAATACTTATTAATTTTAACCCTTAAAGCAAAGGTGAGTTCATTTTAAGCACCAAACGAAGTATGGAAGTTGTAGTCAATTTTAAGCCAACAAGCAAAATGATGTGAGGGTTTAATTTTAACCAATTTGAATGTTCATTTTAAAGTCTAATTGAAAGTTAGTTTGGTCCTAAAACATAAAATAAAAAGCATGATAAATTGGTTATAATTGCCCAAAAGTGTCACAACACTTGTTACAATTATAATTCAAATGATAGTAGTATGCTTCTTCACTTCAAGTTGTATTGTCCAAACCTATAAAACCCAGTTAGCCTAAAAAAGCAAGTAGTTAGTGATGTGTTTAAAAGTAGATAAAATCAAAAATTTAAAGCACATTCTAAAAATTACTCACTATTTTTGCTTACTAGAGAAAAGCATCGCTATTCATGATAGCGTCACCATAAATCAAATGAGCGTTGATCTGGTGAAAAATAGCATCGCTCTGTAGAAAGACAAAGACAACAATAACATCACCATTTGGTGGCGTCGTTTTTAAATTCTCGATACTTCTAAAAAGTATTAGCATCATCATTTATTTTAATTAGCACAAGTTTTTTTAATTAGGCATCGTTGTCTTTGCTCAAAAAGCGTTGCTATATGGCGATGCTTGATAAAGGCATCATTGAAATCTCCTAGAGCGTCGCTATATCTACAAAAACTAGAAAAATGGACTTTGAGAGAAAAATTTCTTAAATATGATCAATTATGCCCTCCCCCTAGCGCCAAAATGTGACTGAACGGATTAGTATGGGTTGACTACACTTGATCCATGAAAATTCAAAGTGTAATTATGCCACTAAACATCAATCCCAATATAGATAATTCAAATAAACACTAAACTAGGAATACATTAAAAAACTTAACATATTAAACTATGAAAGCTTTTAAAGACACCTATTCTAATCCATTAAAACTTATCCTATTGGGGGAGTGGTGTTGTGTTGATGTGGAATGACGACCCTTTCCCAATCCCTTGGATAATGAGCTGGTTTCAATCAATTTTATTGAAGAAAATTGATGAAACCATTGTGAGATGTGTGATGAAACATGATTTAAATTCTAAACTAACATGATGCAAGCTATTTTAGCATGATTTATGCTAAGATGATCAAGATGTGTGAGTGCAAAGCTAATCTAAATGGATGTTAAGCTAAAAATATTTAAACCCTAATTACCAAATAAGCTACATGAATGCATCTATGTTACCATGTAATCTGTAATTAAAGGCTTACAAAATAATTTGCATTTAGCTCCTAATTACAGATTTATCCCGATCACAAACAAAATTGTGTGGTTATGTATTTTAACCTTTGAAATTACAGAATTTGAGTTCACTTAATCCTTTGCACAACTTAATAACGTTAACTAATAACTTAACGAAGGAAATTGAAACTGAAAGAATAAGAGAAAATTATAAGACAAAAGAGAAGAAGAGAGATCAACAACTTGATAACGGAGTTCGCTCAACATGAGCTACGTCTCTAGGTCAGCTTCTCAATGAGGAATGCTTTATTAATGACGCCAAACTTATTCGCCTTATTACATCATCCAAGCTTTAAAATTTGCATTACAAAGTCTCTCACACCTTCAAAATTCCTTCCCAATATGCCTAGTTTCTCCACCATGAATTCCCTTACAAGAAAAAATGGTTGTCTCACAAGAGAAAAATCTCCCCCTTTTTATACATAAATTTCTCCTAATATGGTTTAAAACCATATGATTTTGAAAATCAATCATATCTCCTATTTACATCATGTAGTTTTTCCAATCTCCCTATTTACATAGGTAAATCTCATGAAAATCCTTAAATAATATTTTTAATATCTTGCATATTTTATTCAAGCTCCCTTTTAATATCATTTTCGGACTATCATAGATTATTTTTAATGTTGATAAATTTAGAAGATTGGTTATTTTAATTATAGGATGGTTGATCTTTTGATTTAAAGGGAACTGACCTTTAACAACTCTTTAAAACTAGCCAAACCCTTCTATCTTCTAGGCACCATTGATGGTGCAACGATTGAGCACATTTTGTGAGGCAGGGTGGTCAGCGGTTTGATCCCCACCCCCTCAATTTTTACATACAATTTCCAAATTTAAAACAACAAAAAAAATCTGCATCATATACTAAACAGAGAATTTTGCATGATCAAACGGTACAGTAGGTGGATAATAAGGAGAAGGTTGTGGGGTTGAACCCCATCCAATGTTTTTTTAGCAAACAAAAATAACTCGGAGGAGAGAGAGGGGTGCCATGTGGCACCCTATGATTGGGCCACATGGCACTTGTTGATTCATCGAAACCACGTCGTCGAGACATCATTAGTCCAGTCACCTCACTGTCTAAGCCACGTCACTACCACATATTAGAGTATGATTGGTCCATGTCATTGTACGGTTTGCTAATTGTGCTACCATGTCACCATGCTGACATCAACATGGTCAACTCATTTTGACTGAAACTTTGACTTGGCATAACTTTGTCCTACGAGCTCCATTTTCAACAAAACAAATGGCGTTGGACTCGTGGTGATGAGCTCTTTGTCATGACACCAAATTTGACCAATTTTGAGATGATGAATTTTTTCACCTTTTTGACTAGCCCTTGTACCTAGTTTGACCCTAACTTTGACTAGGCATAACTTGAGCATATGAGCTCCTTTTTCGCCCATTTAATTTGCATTGGGTTCCGTTTTCTAAGCTCTTCATGATGATGTTGGTTTTGTAAAATTATGAGACTATGAAATTTTTGGTCTTTGGATCCTTCTAGATCATTCCTCCCAATTGAGAAGCTTTTGGTCCACCAAAAGTTTGCTTTTACATAGAATTTAAGTGAGGGAATTACTGCCTCACTTGCCTAGTACATTTCTCCACCCTGCTAGAATTCTGATCATCTGACCCATCACAAACAAGATGAAGAATGAGATAGCATAACTGATACAATCAACTAAATACCCATCAATACTCATTGTCACATCCACTATCCACATAGAACTAACTAGTATAATGACAAGCAACAATACTGAATATATTGATGTGAAGGAAAAAGTATCAACTTGTTGAATCTCCTAAACAGGAACAACATTAGAAAATGAATCATTCAAACCCTCTTTTACCACCTTTGGCTGAAGGCTTAAATGTGCTTGCAACTGATCCTCACACTCTACTATCTCTAACACCTTGTCATGATTAGAAATTGTTTCATCTTCATGCTTAATATCATTAGCTATTACAAACATGAGGGTTAAAACTTTTCTTGCATTTACAACCATTTTCAAATGCCCTGTGTTTATAACATATTTATCATTCTTCATGTGATGAGCTTTCATAATGAATTCAATTCCATCCTTAAACAAATGATACCTATTATGTTCCCTATAGAAAATTTCCTTTCTGTCATACAAGTAAGGACTTCCCAAAACCATCCCACAAATGTCAAGTGGAATCACATCTAACTCTACCTCATCTACAAAATTGGATGTGATTGCAAATTGGAGTTTGCATTGCCTTGACACATGTAACCGAGCATTATCATGCACCCAACCCAATGGATATGGTTTAGGATGAGGTATTGTTTTTAACCCCAATTTCTTAACAACTTGTTCAAAGATTAAGTTTACTTGTGATCCACTATCTATGAGTGTATCAATTTTACTCTATTTTTCAATAGTCCTTATATGAAACAATTCATTCCTTTTACTTTCAACAGGGATCTCATTATTCTTTACAGAAGAAGCATGGGAACTAGTACTAGCAACAAGAATGATACCTTTTATACCCACAACTATTATCTTGGTTTCATCATCAAAATCTAATCTGAGGTCTTACACGATGGCTGTAGTATTTTGCTTACCCTTTCAATCCTTAAACCACTTTGGTTTTTGATCATGATGCAATTTCCAACATTTTACATCTTCGTGCCCTTTCTTTTTGCAGTGTGAGAAATAAGGATTTTTCTCCTCTTTCTTCATATAAGTTTCTCGTTGCATTTCCTTCTTCCCTTTCTTGTTTCCTTTCTGCTTATTGGATTCCATTAAGAAACTGTCATTGTTACTCTTCATGCCTATCTCGAGATGAATGGCTTGCACACTAACTTTGTCAAGGTTAGTTGGATTGAACATAAGTATTGTATGCCTCAATTTTTCATGTAATCCACCTATATACTTCAACAAAGTTTCTTGCGTGTATAAAGGAATGCCCAAAATTAAAGCTTTTTTCCTAAACTCATGTGTATATTACTGTACACTTTGTCCTTTCTCTTGCCTTAATGATTGCCAATTCATTACTACTTTTTCCATGTGACTTGATGGATAAAACTGTTTCTTAAGTGTAGCAATAAACTCAAACCAAGAAGAAATAATTTTACCATATTGGCTTAGATCTTCCCGAGTTTTTCTCTTCCACCAGATTAAGGTTGTGCCTCCTAAGCGAAGAGTGGCTAATTGGATCTTTGAAGTATCATCAGTAAAATTTTGAATCCTGAAATAAACTTCAATTTGTTTTATCCAATTGTCAAGTTTCTTTGCATCCAGTTCTCCATTAGAAGTTGGAAATTCAAATTTAACATCAAGCTTTAACAAAGGAGCATTAGATTCAAGTTGCATAGGTTTTTTCTTCTTTGAAGATGAAGTAGACTTAGTAGATGAAGAAGATGAAGAAGATGAAGAAGGTGAAGAAGGTGAAGAAGGTGAAGACAAAGGTTTAGGAGGGTCACAACCACCTCGTACTCCTTTACCTTTGTCATCTTTTGAAGAGGATTCACCTTTATCCTTATTTTTCTTTTTCTTGTACAACTCTTCCACCATCATCTTCATGTCTAGGAATGCTTTACACATTTTTTCTTTATTCTCAAAGATTTTAGGACTAGGAGATTTTCCTTCTAGTTTTTCCATGGTTTGTTTTTGAGTAACTTGCCTCGATCTAATCTTTGGATTGAACTCTTCAAGTGCACCTTCTCCTTGCTTTAATTTCAACTTGGTTAACATCCACCACTTGCAATTTTTATTGTTAAACTACTCTAATACCAAACTTGATCTGTAATTAAAGGCTTACAAAATGATTTGCATTTAGCTCCTAATTAATGATTTATCCTGATCACAAACATAATTGTGTGGTTATGTATTTTAATCTTTGAAATTACAAAATTTGAGTTCATTTAATCCTTTGCACAACTTAATAATGTTAACTAATAACTTAAAGAAGGAAATTGAAAATGAAAGAATAAGAGAAAACTATAAGATAGAAGAGAAGAAGAGAGATCACGACCTTGATAATGGAGATTGATCAACATGAGCTATGTCTTCAGGTTCACTTCTCAATGAGGAACTACTTTATTAATGACACCAAGCTTATTCACCTTATTACATCATCCAAGCTTCAAATTTTGCATTACAAAGTCTCTCACACCTTCAAAATTCCTTTCCAATATGCCTAGTTTCTCCACCATGAATTCTCTTACAAGAAAAAATGGTGGTCTGACAAGAGAAAAATCTCCCACTTTTTATACATAATTTTTTCCTAATATGGTTTAAAACCATATGATTTTGAAAATCAATCATATCTCCTATTTACATCATGTAGTTTTTCCAATCTCCCTATTTACACAGGTAAATCTCATGAAAATCCTTAAATAATCTTTTTAATATCTTTCATATTTTATTGAAGCCCCCTATTATTATCACACTTAGACTATCACAGATTATTTTTAATGTTGATAAATTTAGGAGATTGGTTATTTTAATTATAGGAGGGTTGATCTTTTGATTTAAAGGGAATCTACCTTTAGCAACTGTTTAAAACTAGCCAAACCTTTCTATCTTCTAGGCACCGTTGATGGTGCAACGATTGAGCACATTTTTTCGGGCAGGGTGGTTGGTGGCTCAGACCCTTCCCCCTCAATTTTTATAATTTCCAAATTTAAAACAACAAAAAAATCCGCATCATATATTAAACAAAGAATTCTATGTCGTCAAATAGTAGAGTAGGTAGATAATAAGGAGAAGGTTATGGGGTTGAACCCCATGTAATGTTTTTCTAGCAAACAAAACTAACTTGGAGGAGAGAGAGAGAGAGAGAGAGAGAGAGAGAGGGGTGCCACGTGGCACCCTATGATTGGGCCACATGACACTTGTTGATTCGTCAAAACCACGTCATCGACATGTCATTAGTCTAGTCACCTCATTGTCTAAGCCATGTTACTGCCACATGGTAGAGTATGGTTGGTCCATTTCATCATACGGTTTGTTGACTGTGCTACCATGTCACCATGCTAATGTCAACATAGTCAACCCATTTTGACTGAAACTTTGACTTGGCATAACGTTGTCCTATGAGCTCCATTTTTGATGGAACAAATGGTGTTGGACTTGTGGTGAAAAGCTCTTCGTCACAACATTGAATTTGACCAGTTTTGAGATGATTTTTTTTGCCTTTTTAACTGGCCCTTGTACCTGATTTGATCCCAACTTTGACTGGGCATAACTTGAGCGTTTGAACTCCTTTTTCGCCCTTTCAAGTTGCGTTGGGTTTCATTTTTTGAGCTCTTCAAGATGATATTGGTTTCATCAGATTCTAAGACTAAAATTTTTGGTCTTCTGGATCCTCCTAGATCACCATGGAAGCCATTAATGGAAGCTAAGCTAATTAATGCAAGCAATTAAGCTAAGCGATACTAAAAAAGTGCTAAATATGAGTGTGACTGTGAGTGATTTCAACAACATGAGTTTTCTCAAAAAAAATGGATCCCTTTGTCTCCAAATAGTGACCTATTTATATGAGGATAAATGAGAAATGAAGGGTTGAGATTAAAAGGTTAATCAATGGTAAAGGATGAAGGAAAGATGAAACATAGATCATGGATTCTCATCACTGGATGAGAATCAATGATCACATGGATCAAGAAAAGAATCAAGGGTCCATATTCTTCCAAACAAACACACTTTTAACTTGCACAAGATATTTTGTAAGATAACTTGCACATGAAGTTTTGTAAGTTTGTTATGAAAGAGAATATTCCTTTTTTCAAATGAGTGAGAGAGAATATTCTTTGGAATATTCTCATGGGTGAGGGAAATAGATATTTAGCAAATTAAAACAAAGTTTTAATGTGCAAAAGGGGAAGGAATATTCCCTTTTGGAGGAATGTGCAAAGGAGGAATATTCCCTTGGAATATTCTTTTGCACTTGTGGGGAGGAAATTAGATTTATTAGTAATTGGTAATTAAAATAATGTTAATTATGTATTTTTTAGAAGAATTAGATGGTATTCATTAAATAAAATGATTTAATGAAAGGGGGAAAGTGAAATGATATTTAATTAAATAACTTAGGTTTATTTAATTAAATAGGAAGATTTAGGGATTTTAAATTAAATAGTTTGATGTATTTAATTTAACAAGACAAAATGTTAGCATGGAAGGGGGTGAATTAACCTAATTTAATTGATTAGGTTAATAGACAAAAATGACATTATTAATTAAATAGCTAGGCTAATTTAATCAATTAAGCAAAAAGAGGGGGTTTTAGAAGGAAATGATGTTAGTATACCTGATTCGAGTGCATGATATCACTCATGGTCCATTTTTAAGTGTCTACAATAATAAAATAACTTTAATAGATTTTTTAAACAAAATATTTTTTCTAAATTGTAATTTCAAATATTTAAAATAAATAAATTAATTAAATATTTGATTTACAAATAATATATATTTACTAAATTTATCTAGCTTTTATTTCAAAAGTTGTTTTTATTTATTTGAGACCTAATTTTTTAATGTGAGCACAATTTATTAGTTTTAATATTCTTAATATATGTAAAATGCTTTTCACACCAATTCTCTAATTAAATTAAATCATAGTTTCTATTAAATCATGAGAACAAATTTATAACTCTAACAATAGAAAGAAAACCCTCACCGTAGCCATGATTATAGCCCTAATTCCTATTCTAACCCTAACTCTTATTATAACCCTTATCATTCCTCTATTTTTAATCCTAATCATAATTCTAACCCTCGAACTCTAACCCTAACATTAATATAATTTTCCTAACCCTAACTATAACTATAACTATAACCATAAGTCTGTTATAAATTTATACCCTTTCAATGTAAACATGTCACTTGCAATACCAATCGAGTCCTTTCCATTCTTCTGCTCCACTCTTTTGCTAGCCTTTCGTGTGGCACATAATTCTTTTCTAGATCTATCTCTATTAATTATTTAATTAATAGATTATAACTTATAAAAATATTCACAAAAAGACTATGCATAATAAATACAATCCACTATACGCATACATATCCCATCTATCACTTGGATGCAAATCACAAATAAATTGAATCCATATTTGTTCCACCTTAGTTGAGTTCATTATTAATTTCTTTGCTTTTAACTCCTTTTATCAGTACAATAACTCTTCTCAAAAAGTTCAAAATCTTCTCATACAAAAAATTATAGTTTATCTACAAAACCAGAACAAACAAGCCATGCTTATTTGACAACCTATATATTGTATCAAAATACTCTTCCACATTACTTTTCTTTCACTATGATATTTGCCTTTAAACATTATTTGCCACTAACAATAGAAGCACACCCACATTAAAAATGTCTAACTCTACCAACTAACAAGAAAAATCATTCAGAAACTCACCAACTAACAAAAAAAAATGTTTCTACTCATATGTATATCCAAAACCACAATCAACAATTTATTCTCATTTCACCAAATCTATATCGTATCAAAATACAAGCTTCTCTCGTAATCACCCATGCAAAAAAAACAATTCCAACCCAACTGTTGGTTTTGCATGAACTGATAAAAACCCTTAAAAAATCCATATCCCACTTTCGCACGCTCCTTTAACCTCTTCCTATATAGACTCATAAATCAAATGCACAAGATTATTAACCACTCACCAAAAAATGAAAGGCACACAAACAATCTCTAAATTTGTAACTAACAAAAAAAAATCATTCACAAACTTACCAATGAACATGGCCCAACAAAATTATCTTCTCCCAAAACTCTAATCACCAAAGAATTACTATTGAAAATAAAAACCTTACATAATTGATCTTTGTTCACCATTTCAACATAAGACTTTGACAATACACAAAAGCCCCTAAAACATTTCTCTTCTTGAAACACATTTATTAAAAATGTACAAACCAATACAATACTTAAAACTAAAATCCTACCCAATCTAACACACTTTGCAATCCACTAAATTAAAAAAGACAAATAATCTAATTTTCTACCCTCAAGCATTAAAAAAATGTATTGCACAATAAATGCGATCCACCACATAGATAGAAGATCCCATCTATTACCAATATAAACCATAAATAAATGACTACCAATTGCATTATGTTTCAATTAATACAGTAATATATTATATATTATTTATATTTATATAGTAATATATTATAATAATCTATTATTATTTTTTAAAGAGTTAATTAATTTATTTAAAATTTGGTAAAGTAAAGAATATAATATCATTCTAAAACTTAAATATTTTCAATAAATCTATAATGTATAATTATTAGGGTTATAATTACAATCAAAGTTACATGTTAAAATTAGAGTTAGGGTTCTAATTATGCTTAGAGTTAGGGTTATGTTTAGAATTAAGAATATATCAAGGATTAGGATTAAGGTTAGGGTTAGAGTTAACATTAGGATTAAAATTAGGGTTAGAGTTAGGATAATAATTAAATAAAAATAGCTATTCAAATAAAGTCTAAGTAAATAATAAATTTATTTTATTTCAAAAGGTTTCATTTTTAAACATTTTCATTTATTTAAGATTTATCTTATTTACTTGAAATTATTTAAGAATTATTTTACTCTAGATATTAAGACTTATTTCGATTTTGAACATATTCAATTTCAACTATGTTAGTCATAGTTGCACTTAGTACAAATCAAACATATAATTTTCTAATTTTAAATAATATACTACTACCACTTTGATAGATTGAACCAATAACAAATCATTAATAATATTAATAATAAAAGAAATAATAATAACATAATATAAACAATATTCATCATAACTTTAATTTTTATTAATTATATAATACACTATACTACTATATATATAAACATTTAATTTTCTATTTTTAAATAATATACTACTACCACTCTAATATATGGAACCAATAAAAAACCATTAATAATATTAAAAAAATTCAATAATAACATAATCTAAACAACATTCATCATAACTTTAATTATTATTATTAATAATAATATAATACATTATAATATCCAACCATACTATGTAATACATCATTATAACAATATTAAAAATATAATAGTATAATTTAATAAAAATTCACACTGAACATCTCAATTAAATCAAGGGGATGTGTGCCTGCAAACCATGCACTAAATTTGAATTAGACTTCTTTAATGCGAAAGCCTGCGACATGCAGACACATGCCTATAAAGTTTTCATTCAAAACATAATGCAAATAATATTCATCATAATTAGAATATTAATAATACAATAAAAATATGCCAAGATGAGATGAACAATGTGGAGATAGGTGGTGACTCTTGATTGTAGCGCTATGCTTCTTCAGTGTGCATTTTATGAAGTTGAGTGCATTTGCAAAATTGTACTAAGTAGAGCTCACAAAATTATAACACGTGTTTGGATCAGATTGCAACATGTTTCCTCTTTGCAGAGCATTCTTGTTCACAAAGCACAAAGCTAAAGGGTGCTAGGGTTGTTATATCACAATGAGGACATGTGTCCAAATGTTATTGTAGCGCATGCTCCCTATGCATCGCAATTTTAGTTCTTAAATGTTAAAGGAAACTACGCTAGTATGAAGCTAGTGAAAGATCAACACTTGTCAATGTTTCATTGCAGCACTTCACTCTTTGAGAGTGCATTCTTGTGGATGAAGCTCATAATGAAAAGGCATTAGAAGGAAAGAAATAAGAGAGGGGACCCTTATCCCTAGTAACTTAAGTTGTTTTACGAGCACACACTTAAATGCTATTTTAAGTTGACTAGAGCAATGCCTGATATGGGTCTTGCTTTTATCTAAGTCAATGCTAAGTGTGAAGCCCTTAGTTAATTCGACAAACACTTAGAATTCTCGAAAGCTTTATTTGTGTGATCTTCTTCCCCACTATTGTACGAAATTCTTTTTTTTTTTATAAAAGGGGTAAAAACTTTATTGAAAATCAGAAACCAACATTACAACCAAGTCAAGGGCAGAAGCCTGAAAAGAACAAAGACATAAACAAAACCAAAAACCAAGTCATTCAACACCCCCACTGTCCTCAGTAAGAACCCTCTCCAAATCTGGCTTAAGCTCCTAAGGAATCTGAGCCCAATCATCAATCTTCCAATCCTCCAAATGCTTCAAAGCCCACTTAGCCAGACAATCAACAGTCCTGTTCCATTCACGCGGAATATGGGCAAAGGACACCCTTTCCATAAGAGTACCAATCTGCAAAATCTGTTGCACCAGAACTGCCAACTGCCAATTCACATCCGATGTCCTCCCTTGATTGAGTAAATTAATCAGAACTTGTGAATCAGATTCAAACCCTACGCTACCCCATCTCATAGGCCTTCTCCAAGGCATAAAGAATCGCCTAGCCTTCCATAAGGTTGAGAGTCTACATCCCCTTATGAATGGAAAAGAGGAAAACCACTGAGCCAGAAGAATCCCTGCCTACCCCACCAACTCCAGCGGGGCCAGGATTTCCCCTAGAAGAACCATCAGTATTAACCTTCAAGGTTCCCACAGGGGGAGGTTGCCAGTTCCCCTGCCGTTGGACACGCTGCCCCACCTACCTGCCTTTCTAGCCACAAGACGCAACAAGGGTTAACCCCTGGATGCCCAACCGGGCCACCAACTCTGCATCTTTCTTCTCCAGCAGCAACTCCACATCCCCCTTGGCTTGAATAGTCTCCTGAATCATCCCAAGAACTCTAAACCACACTTGTTGAACCTGCAACAATTCCCCTCTGAAAATCCTCCTATTCCTTTCTAGCCAAATCTGCCACAACAAGAAAATAGGTCCTGCTTGCCATGCATCCTGCAAAAAGGAGGCCCTCGAGGGAGGTCTGCCCAAGCTAGACCAAAAATCCACTAAGGAGGAAGCATGAACACAAGGACTGTTCCAAAAACTCCACCAAGAATGCCAGAGCTGCAAGGTGAAAGGACACCGAAAGAAAAGATGTGAAGAGTCCTCTTCACCTTTCCCACATAGCACACACTTAGACGGGCCCTGAAACCCACGCTTCTAGATATTGTCCCAAGTCAGACACTTGTTCCAAGCCAAAATCCAGGCAAAGCAGTTACACTTTGGCCAAGAAAACTTATTCCAAACCTTCTTCTACCAAGGAACTTCCTCCCCCACAAACCTTTGAGAAAATAGCCTTCGATAACCCGACGCAACCGTGTAGTGACCTTTCGGATTAGGAGACCAAGCAAGGATATCCTTGTCCCTGAGGGGATTGCACTGTCTACCCAAGAGAATATTATGCAGAATCCTACATTCCTCCACCAAACCAATCGCCAGCCACTCCTTAGGAGTCTTCCACCTAGCACCCACAAGTTGACCCTGAAGAGAAAGCACCTTAAAATCACTTACCCTCGTCCAGCTAACATCACTAAAACTCCTACTCAGGGCCCCCAAGTCAGGGAACTGAGTGAGGATGGGAGGATGACCATCCCAAGAGTCATACCAAAATTGAACCTTCGTCCCATGCCTACAAATCCAAAATAAGCCATCCTTGACGAGCGCAACACCCTTCTTGAGAGTAGCCCAAATAGCCGAACCCTTACCAAACAAGGGGTAGTGGGGGATATCTTCCCCAGTAATACCCTGAAAGTACTTATAGGAAAGGGTCCTAGCCCAAATCCTATCCTTCTCCGTGCACCATCTCCAATAAAGTTTAGCCGCCAACGCCATCCCTGCCAGTGAGGAATGCCTCAACCCCAAACCACCAGCCCATAAAAATTGTCTTGCCAAAGAGTCCAATTCCATAACAAAGCCTTTCGGGGCCACCTGAAGCATACACCGATAAATGGGAAGAGCGTGGACCACAGACTTCAACAACTGAACCCGCCCAGCAAAGGACAACCAACGATTGGTCTGGTGAGTAACTTTCAATCAAAATTTATCCAAGATAGGCAACCATGAATCCTTCGTTAATCTGCCCACCGCGACGGGAACCCCAAGGTAAGACAGAGGAAGAGTCCTAATCTGAAATCGTAGAAGCTGAGTAATTCTCCTCTGGATAGGATCCGAAGTATTAAAGAAAAAGATGGAAGACTTGTCCTCATTAATTGATTGACCTGAAGCCTCAAGATACATATCCAACACCCTACGAATATTTGTTGCCTCTCGAATAGTGGCCACTCCCATCAAGGCAGTATCATCCACAAACTGCAAGTGGGATTGAGGGGGTAAATCATCTCCCCACTGCCACCCCTGAATAAGGCCCAAGTCCACCCGATGTCTCATAAGGAAACCCAAGCCTTCCACCAGTAGAATAAATAGGTAAGGGGCAAGAGGGTCACCTTGCCTTATCCCGCGAGAGGCTTCAAACAACTCTGAATGCTCCCCATTAGTTAAAATAGAAAAAGAAACTGACGTGATGCAACTCATGACCCATTGAATCCAATCATCTCCAAATCCAAAAATAGCCAAGATTTTTTGAAGAAAAGACCATTGGACTCTGTCATACGCCTTTGCCATATCTAGCTTGATAAACATAGCCTTTTTTTCTAGAAATAGCCATAAAATGGATGGTCTCAGTAGCTATAACAATATCATCTAGAATTTGTCTACCCTCCACAAAACCACTTTGCTCCTTAGAAATGAGTAACTGCAACCAATTTTTCAACCTATTAGCAATTAGCTTCGAAATAATCTTATACACCACATTGCAAAGGGATATAGGCTGAAATCGGCTCAACCTATCCGCTCCATCACACTTGGGAATAAGTGCCAGAAAGGTGGAATTCATGGCCTTTAACATTTGCTTATTCCACTGCAACTCTTTGACCACTTCTAATAAATCAAGTTTGATGATCTCCCAAAACTCTTGGAAGAATCCAATTGGGAAACCATCAGGGTTGGGGGATTTTCCTTTCTTCATCTGAAACACCGTCCCCTCCAACTCTTCAAGATCTCACGCATAAGATCCTCCCTCATCTCCCTAGACACCAGATGAGGGATACATGAGAGGACTTGAGCTTCCTCCACCGAGTACCCCTGCACATCCTCCTTGAATAGGGAAGAAAAATAATGAATAGCTTCGTCGAAAATACTCTAAAAGGAGTTTAGAGTCTCTCCCCTATCCGAGATCAAAACAGGAATAGAATTACCATGCCTTCGCGCCTTTACCGAATTAAAGAAGAAATTAGAATTTTTATCCCCCTCTTGAAGCCAATCAATACAAGATTTTTGTTTCCAAAAGATCTCCTCCCACAATTCCCATTCCTCTAAAACTTTCAAAGCCCTAGATTCCTCCTGCATCAAAGACTCAGACACCCCATTTTCCCTCATCACCCTCGTAATACCATCCAGCTTAGCTTGTGCATCAACCTTGGCTTTAAAAACATTCCCAAAACATTGCTTATTCCATCGCTTAAGCTTATACTTAACAAATTGAAGCAGCTTAGTAAAAACATACATTGCCCTGCCAAAAGCTGGTCTACCCTACTGCCACCACTGAGCCACATAATCATGGAGATCAGGATCACGTAACCATATAAGCTAGAATTTGAAGGAGGGCTTGTAGGGCCGCCCAACTAAGATGACAGAAAGCTTTATAGGCCAATGGTCTGAGCCCCTCCAGTCCAAAATCTCTGAGCTAGAGGACCACCTATCACCCACCTAAAAATAAGAAACCATAAACTGATCCAGCCGCTCTGCGATGCAGTTTTCACCAGTCCTCTGATTGTTCCAGGTAAATAGACCATTGTCGGGCTTGATATCAATAAGATTCAAAGCAGAAATATTATCCTGGAATAGGAGATCAAAAGCCTCCAACTGCATGGAACCACCCCGCTTCTTAGCAATCTTAGTGATAGCATTGAAGTCACCCCCCATAATCCATGGAAGGTAAGGATCCATACTTCGTACATAACGAATGTTCGACCACAACAGATGCTTGCCCTGCATATCCACAGGTGCATAAATGTTGGAAAAAAGAACCGACTCCCCCGATTCATAACAAGAGGCCACCATAGAGATAGAGGACTTGAAAGATATCCACCACTTGGGGAAAATCTTCTAAGGGTTCCATAAGCAAGCCACCCCTCCAGAGGATCCCTGAGCACCAATGCATTGGCATTCACTGTTCATCCACAACTTGGGCATTATACCCATCATACCATCCACATAAAGCTTGGTCTCTTGCAAAAAAAGGATATCAGGAGACTGACTTCTAACCAAATTCTGAACAACTTTTTATCTAGGGCCACTGTTCAAGCCCCTAACATTCCATGATAGAACAATCATTTCAAAGGGCTTGAGAAATGAGAATCCAAAGTCTTGACTGACCTTGATTCCACCAAATTTTCCCCTATCAATTTAGTCTTCTCCATATCCTTTTTCCTACCCAACTTAGCGACTTTCTCCGCCCCTCCTTTCTTAAGATCTTTTTGCAAGATACCCAAATGAGGAGACGGCTTATTTTTTTTCCCCCCTCCGAACCTGTTCTCCGCACGAGATGAGACAAAGCCTCACTGTCCTTCCCCACTACACCTCCTAATTCTTTATGAGCCTCCATCTTTAGATCTGATTCCAAATGCAAGGTTCCATCCTTCTGTGGAGCAGGAGAGACTCTGGGGCTGATCCCCTCTTGTCCATAGCCTCCCCTGTCAAGCTCAACATCCTGTAAGCCCAAACCCACCACTTGATGGTATGTCTGCTCCAGCTCAACCTCTTGACCCTGCTGTTCAGAACCCAAAATTCCTTTATCCAAATCAACCAGACTTAGATTCAATTCCTGTTGGCTAAGACCCTCCAAAACCTCAAATCTATTAAAAGTATCCTCATCCTGCCTCTCTTTCATAGACCTTTTTTGCCCCTTATTTCTATTCTGAGAGTTGACGGGAATATAGCCATCCTCCCCGGTACCACCACCCTGAATAGGACCTTTGCCCTTATCCACCCTAGGCGGATTGTTGGGGGGCTGTGAAGAGTTAGTCTCCAAAGGCTTAGCCCTTGGGCATCTACACTGTAAGTGGCCATACTCATGACACAAGCGACATCTAAAAGGTAAGGTCTCATAGTCAAGCTGTTGAATCCATGAGTAAGAACATGTACACACTTCTAAAGAGTCTGGCAAAGGTTTACTTAAATCAATTTCCACATAGAACCGGACAAATGTCATTACCTTTTTGAACTGTGTCTGCTGCGAAGAACCCACAGGTTTACCAAGCATTGAAGCTAGTAAATGCAAAACATCATCACACCAGCACTTGACTGGGAGCCTCAGTAATCAAACCCAGACTGGAACTTGACTAGGAATCTCCTCGGCCGAATTGAAGCCCGCATGCCATGGCTTGATAAACAAGCCCACCTGATTGTAAAAATAAGGGCCTCCTTCAAAAACATTGATCCTATCTGCCATGTAGTCAAACGTAACCATAAAGTAGTTATTTTCCAGGAGCCTAATCTCCATCTCTCCCTCCGACAACCAAGTCCTCTGGGCCCAGGCCTCCAAAAATTGCAGCGAAATCTTCAATCCCAAAAATTTGCAATACAGAGAGTGACGTGAGTAGTACTCAATATCTTTTGCGAGCATCTCCATCGGGATCACAACATTCAGCCTCTCTTTGCACCTTTCTAGGCATCCATTAATCTTTGGAAACTGAAACCTTCCTATCGGTCCCATCTTATTCATATCCAAATTCTGAGAAAAATTATTATCATAAAGTCATGGCCCATGAGGCAAGGGTTTTGAACCAAAAGCAGAACGAAAATCCAACTTGGTTCCAAAGCTTGATGACTCCCCATGCTCCATTGAAGAAAAGAAAAAAACTTCGCTAAACAACCAATCCCTCAAAAGCTTAGGGTCATTAAACCCCACACTAGGGTTAGCACCCCACACACCCCCACCAACAAGGAGAAGCACTCAAGAAAAGACCCCACAACTCCACCCTACGCCAACCACGAAACCCAACACACGCTGGCTCAAACACCACTCCTCCCAACACCATGACACCCTAAACCCCAACCCATAGCCCAGGCCAAGCAAAGGCGGGCGCCAAGAGACACCCCGTCCACCCTACCATAGCACCCAAGCCCAAACGCCACCTTCTCCAACAAAAAACTCTGACGCCGCCCACCCAAAACTGACCAAGACACTCACGCCACTAAAGAAACCACAGACAAACTAGAGACCCGCAGAACGACTGTCCAACGATCAACCAGAAAACCCCAAATGACGAAGAACACCCCCCAAAACACACTAGCATGAAGGACAAAAGAACAAGCTAGGGCACAGGTGCCGTAGCTTGGCTCGCATAGCACATAAACGCCATCCGTACGAAATGCTTTTAACCTGAACCTATCTTATATCTTTTTCATCTCACAAATAAAATCTCGCCCTAAAAATCTCACATCTTTTTAATTCAAATAAAAAATATATCACTTAACCTTCAAAAATTCTAACTTTTGATTGATCAAAGGAACACCTATAAATTGGCTTTTTAACCATTTTATATTAATGCCTTGTAATTATTGAATGTCCTTAAATAGTGCTATAAAATGTATTAAACAACCCTCTTCCAATTCAAAAAGCATTTAAGCCTCCAATAGTTTATTACTTAAAAAACACTTGATATTGAATAGTACAACTAAAAAAATATACTAAAAAGTACTTGCTTCTCTAAAACTACATGAAGGTTGCAAAAATGACTCAAATCTTCTTAGCAAATCAAATCCTCGATAATTACTATTTAAATATCTTTTGTTAAAAAAATTGCATTTTAACCCCTCAAAACATTCCAAACCATGAAATTTCTTTCGCACAAAAATAATTCCTGCACCTCATTCAATAAAAGATACATAGATTATTAGTCCCATTAAACAATTTGAAATACCATACTTCAATAAAAGATGCATAGATTATTAGTCCATTAAACAATTTGAAATGCCATATTTCGTACTAATATTATATTTAATCAACGTTACAATCTTAAAAAATAAAAAAGGACAGAAGAGAAAAGAAAACCATAAAAAATAAAAAAGGACAGAAGAGAAAAGAAAACCAAAAAAAAACTTACTTTCCTTTCTCTTAATATTATTATTGCACCGTCATCGCCTCTAAAAGAATAAAACAAATCAAATTGTAGAGCCCAACAACTTTTAAAATTGCAAAATAGGACCGGAATTTAAAAATCGGTCCAGACCATCATATTCAACATCTCTTTAAAAGTATCTACGGGTTAACATACATTTTCCATTATTTTTTGTTTTGAACAGTAAGCGTTACAAATGCAGAAGGCTTTTTGGGGGCGCATGGAGGTTTAGGCGTCCAGCAAGAATGTTCACTAATGAGGAGAGACAGAAGCAGCGAACTGGCAAATATGGCACTCCCAGGGAACAACACCTCCAGGTTTCTGTTTTTATTTATTTACTCCATTTCTTATGTTTAGAAGTTGCATTTGTTATAGATTTAGCTTCTCTGGGCTCTTACAGGATTCCTGATTCCTTAGGGTTTCAACAGTTGTAATTTTAAAAGAAAATCAATTCAGGCTTTAAAATGGGTAGTATGGTTTTTAAATTGGAAGAAATATATTAAATTGTTAAAGAAATTCAAATTTAGAAGTTGGTGATAGGTTAAGTAAGCAACCCTTAACCACTCAGCTCAGCTAGACTATAAAACAAATATTGGAAGCCTATATTATACTCAAAGCGAATAGGAAATATATATAAGTTCTCATACACAATTGTTGTCTCCCTTGACAATGATCTAAAACTATCTTCCCTTGACAATGATCTAAAACTATCTTTATATTTATCTTTTGATTTTTTTTCTTGGCATATATATATAGTTATTGTTGCCCCTAATTTCTGGAGCCTCATGCTATTGAGCTTCAAAAATACAAAGGTCCAGAAGCCTTTTTTGAGAGCTGCAAAACTCACGGGTGCAGAAGCCCTCCGAGACTTTCAAATCTCAGGACTGTGGAAGCCTCTGTCTCCAACTCACACTAATCATATGGTTTTTGTCTGTCAGAAAATGGAAGAATAACTGGTTAGGAAGATAAAACATCTCACCTTCTAGCTGTTACAAGGTCTTGGTGTCGAGTGGGATTCTGAGCTACACAACTGCAGAGTGAAGAGTTGTGAATTGAACATGTGAAATTGACAACTTGACGGGTGTTGAACTGTCAACATTTGACGCCTGATATGTCTTGCAGCTGACTTTAAACTGTCAAAGTATGCATAAAATGTTTTATTAGAAAGGTCAATAGGGCACGGAATATGGTGTGATTGTCACCACGAAATGTGTCGGTCTTTTCACACTGGAGCACCTAACATGGTCATTCCAATGCAAGACCACAAAGTGGACATTTTTTGTGGTTTCTTTGGTGCTAGATCTCAATTTGGCCATGAACATCGTTTTGTTAAATTTTCAGACTTTGGTGAACAGATTGTGTGTGATGTCCCCCCATTTTTAGTCCGCTTTGGAGGAGAAATTAGATTAATTAATTAAATTATTAAAATTGTCTTATTTGCTTAAAAGATTTTTTAATTATTTAATTAATTACTTGGCTTTATAAAATATTTAAGACTCAAACTTTAATAAAGCAATTTCATTAGAGCATTCGGTTTGGCCAACTGAAAGTTGGTGAAGTTATATAGAGCAATGGTGGACTTTGGAAGGGATGCGAAGAGTGGAATGTGTTTGATTTAACATTGGGATTTTGGGAACGAAAACTCTCGAAATCCATCTCCATGTCTGGATAGAAACTTGGATATGGCTTGAGCAGCGATTGAATTAACCTTTGCACAATTACTTAGTTTATAATGGAACTGATGATCTGAAGATGAAGTTAGAGAAGACTTTTGTGTTGTTCCGATAATAGGTTTAGCAATAACAGTATGATCTTTTTTGCATTTTGAAGACTTGTTCCATCACCGTGTTTGATTTCTTGGGCAAATGATTCATCATGGCTTGCTCCAGACTTCATTTCTCATTACGTGACTGGCATCTTATTCTACACACAGCGCCGACATATCTAGATAGACCCGATATTGGGTTTGGCTACTGGAGATACACATTTCCTATGAAGAGAGCGATCGGCACAAAAGTATGAATTCATATCGGTCGTTCATGAACCAGTGTATAGCGGTAGTAAAGGACACATTCTACAACAGATTAAACCAATGCCAACAAATTTACCAAGGATCAAAGAAGTATCAATCGGGAATGTTCAAGATGATATGATGAGTAATATTTTCCTGCTTTTCTGTGCATTTGTGTTGAATGCAATAACGTGTTTCTGAGTCGAGTGCAAACATTCTGGAGCCTATATGAATTTGTTATGTTATCTTACTTTGTAACGTATGAAAGTTATTAATATTCTAAGCTGTATATTTTGCTCTTGTGATCGAATACTCATCTTTATTAGTATTCCTTGCAATTTTTGGAAAAGGTTATTCTGTTTTGAATCGTGTTTAGTTTCATTTTGAGTCTGGAAGTCAATGATCTGCCCTACTAATTCACTTCTCTGGTATATAACAATATTCTCTGTGCTTCACTGGTATATTACATTATTCTCTATGCAAACTTTTATAAACTGCTTGAGTCAATACTCCCAAATTGGCACTTGAATATCAGAAGAGACCATTAGAACAACAAGACAAATTACAGTTGTTATTACATATTTGGGAAGGGATCATCACAGTGGTATTAGAGCCATTGTCCTGCCAACCTGAGGGTATAAAGCAGTTTGCTTCGGCTATAGTACATCAATGGCCAAAATTCAGAATGGAAGATTGTTACCTACTTTCCTTCTTGCCTCGCCAACAAAGGAAAAGAAGCCTAGCGTGGAGAAACTATTAAAAGACTTGGCTCAATCACAACATAAGATGAATCTTGATTTGCAGTGAACACAACAAAAGCTAAATCGTGATTTGCAGCATTTTGCAGATTCGCTCTCAAGAAAATCTCAGCACTCTAATGACTCATCCACACCTACAAGTAAAGGAGCTCATGATCTATTTGCACAAGGAGAGGATAGGGAGATTTGCAAAAATCTTCATGAAGAGTTTGAGAAGCATGCCAATGTGGTATATGAGGATAAAAGGAAAGGATCTTGTAATGATTCTATTGCGACATCGTCATCTGAGGTTGCTACAAAAGAGGTGAACACAAGTTCCCTTGACACCGAGTATGTTACCTTGGAGATGAACTTTGATATCGATAACTCTGATAAGTGTATGGATTTTGATGATGTGCCCTTGTTTTATTACAACTCTGTCCAATCATTTATGGTTGAAGATTGTAATGCATCCACAAGTGAGATGGTTGATTCTAATGTTGACAAACTTTCTACACATGAAGACAATCAAAAAAGTTAGTACATGGCAGCCAAGGTCATTTTGATGACTGGGAACAAAAGCCTTTCGTATTGGAAGATTTGGAAGATTTGTTTATGGTTAAGGAAGAAAAGGTAGTGAAAGTGTTATCGAGGATGGATAATATTCATAAACACATTGAAGACCTCATTTGGACAACCCAAATTGAGGAGAGGCAAAAAGGAATGGTAAATGGTATTACTCATACACACTTGCACTTTATCAAAGAAGTGTTGTAATTAATGAAAGATCACTATTTGCAATTGCTTAGGGATAGAGACATGGTTGTAAAGTTGGTGATATGGTGTTTTTGTGTCTTTAGCCATACAGGCAATCTACTTTGAAATGGAGTGGTGTGAAAAAGCTCAAACTGTGGTTTTATGGGCCTTACGAGATCAAAATGTGGGTAGGCAAAGTGGCATATGAATTGGAGCTACCTTCAGGTAGCAAAATTCACAATGTATTCCATGTCTCGTGCCTTAAAAATGCAGTTGGACATCATACAACTCCATCTCCTAAGCTTCCTCCATTGGACAAGGAAGGGAAGTTAATCTTGGTGCTAGAATCCATTTTGGATGTGAGAGAACACAGGTTGCGAAGCAGGACAATAAAAGAATATTTGATCAGATGGAAGGATTTACCTGTTGAGGACGCCACATGGGAAGGCGAACAGATACTTCAACATCTGGGCTTGCAACATCCGGGCTTGCAATTGCTTGAGGGCAAGCAATGCTAGGCAGGGAGGACTGTGATGTCCCTCCATTTTTAGTCCGCTTTGGAGGAGAAATTAGATTAAATTAAATTATTAAAATTGTCTTATTTGCTTAAACGACTTTTTAATTAATTAATTAATTATTTGGCTTTATAAAATATTTAAGACTCAAACTTTAATAAAGCCATTTCGTTAGAGCATTCAGTTTGGCCAACTAAAAGTTGGTGAAGTTATATGGAGCAATGGCGGACTTTGGAAGGGACACAAAGAATTGAATGTGTTTGATTTAACATTGGGATTTTGGGAACGAAAGCTCTCGAAATCCATCGCCATGTCTGGACGGAAACTTGGATATGGCTTGAGCAACGATTGAATAAACCTTTGCACAATTACTTAGTTTATAATGGAATCGATGATCAGAAGATGAAGTTAGAAAAGACTTTTGTGTTGTCTCGATAATAGGTTTGGCAATAACAGTATGATCTTATGCATTTTGGAGACTTGTTCCATCACCATGTTTGATTTCCTAGGTGAATGATTCATCACGGCTTGCTTCAGACTTCATTTCTCATTACATGACTGGCATCTTATTCTACACACAGCGCTGGCATACAAAGATAGACCCAATATCGGGTTTGGCTACTGGAGGTACACATTTCCTATGAAGAGAGCGATTGGCACAAAAGTATGAATTCATATTGGTCATTCATAAACCAATGTATAGCGGCAATAAAGGATGCATATGGTAGTAGATTAAACTAATGCCAACAAATTTACCAAGGATCGAAGAAGTACCAATCGGGTATGTTCAAGATGATATGATGAGTAATATTTTCTTGCTTTTCTGTGCATTTGTATTGAATGTGATAACATGTTTCTGAGTCAAGTGCAAACGTTCTGGAGCCTATACAAATTTGTTGTGTTATCTTGCTTTGTAACGTATGAAAGTTATTAAATTCTAAGTTGTATATTTTTCTCTTGTGATCAAATGCTCATCTTTATCAATATTCATTGCAATTTTTGGAAAAGGTTATTCTATTCTGAATCGTGTTTAGTTTCATTCTAAGTCTAGAAGTTAATGATTTGCCCTGCTAATTCACTTCTCTAGTATATAACAATATTCTCTGTGCTTCACTGGTATATTACATTATTCTCTGTGCAAACTTCTATAAACCGCTTAAGTCAATACTCCCAAACTGGCACTTGAATATTAGAAGAGACCATTAGAACAACAAGATGAATTACAATTGTTATTACATATTTGGGAAGGGATCATCACATTGTGAACTAAGAAAATTAAACACTAAAATTTAAAGTTAAACGTTAGGAAACTTAAACTTGATAACTCCCATGAAAATTACAGATCTGACTACAAGAATCTACATGTACATCACATTGGAAATATGAACAACAAATACACAGTGTTGAATTCTCTAACCTTTGATTGTCTTCTTGTTAAAATCTGAAAAGAAATACACCGCACTAGCTCAAATGTGGAATGAATAAATCACTTACATCTTTGTCTTTCTTTTACAGATGAAGGAGGTGAGAAACTAAAATTGTACCCTACCTTGCTTCTATGTTACCAGAAATGAGAAACGAAAATGATAATGACAATGGCATGTTAGTGTAGGTTTTTTAATAGTTATTTTTCCTACACATTATTAAGCATACTTAGGTTATAGGAGACATGGCTTATGTGAGGACACATGGCGTAATCCATCGATTACATGTGTCGCTCTCACCCACACTTGGTTGGTTAAGTCTCACACCCTCTTTTGGCCTTTTATGCCACCTCACAAAACCACTATCCTATCTCTTTCTGAGTAGGTTATGCCTCATGCTTGGCATTTTCCAAGTAGGCATAACTCCCACCTAATTTGGTTATTTGGGAGTTATTACCCCTCTTAGAATTATATGCCCATATTCAGCTATATAATTAGCATTCACCTCTTCCTCCTATCTAGTCCAGATGAGCTCATATCAGCTCGGTCAGTTCAAGGGAGTGTTGATGCATATTGTATCATGTAGAGTGTGATAATATCATCATTCTGTTATTGCACCATATTCCAACATTTCATCCTCTTGCTGCTCTCGTGTAGAGGGTTTATCTTTGTTTTGCAGGTGATCCTGGATGTTCGAGTTCATCAACAACTCTTACATGGCAAGGCTAATATGATGGAAACAAGATATCTAGGGGTTGCCAGTGAGGAATGGATCTTGTATATACATGTTGTTTCAAATATATTGAAAACAAACTCTTTTAATATAAAAATAAACTTACATATGTATAGAGAATCAATTGCAACTAGAGTTTTTTGTTTTGGTCTTTCTACAAATCTTTCAATCAATTTCTCTTCACAAATTTTCTTACAAATTCTGATCTCTTTTTTTGGTCACTCTTTTTTGATCAAATTTCTCTTATAAAAAGTGAAAAATAAAATAAAAATAATAACTATAAAATTTTAAGAAATAAAAAAGGAAACTGCATGTTTTAATTTTAAAATCTTCTAACTTAATTTTTTTTAATAATATTTAACTAAATTTAAATTTTTAAAGAAAATCATAAATATTATTATACTTATTTAATTATAGTGGAAGAAAAATGGCGAGTGAGGGTTAGTGAACGACACACAAGTGGCACACTAGGAATGGCAAGCGAAACTATGCAATTGATGAATGGAGGATTGTGGCGAATGGCAAGCTATGACAGGAGGTGATTGGTGTGGGAGGTGCCTTTGACCTGCTTAGGAATGGTTTGGATGATTGGGCTAATATCCTTGCAAACTCTTATCCTAGACTTGGGTCCCCACCCTTGGTTTAGGTGGCTGCTTTGGCTTCTCCATTTGTCCAAGGGTCAGTGACAATTGCATCGAAGAATTATAGCTCATGCAAAAATTCCTCCAATACCTATCACTATTGCAATGAATTTTGCAAGAATCAGATTTTGAAGGAATGCCTTAAGCCAGATTTAGGGTTAAATAACAAGGCTGAAGTTGTGCATTCTTCTATCATGCTTAGGGAGAACATCTCTCTCTCCTGAACCGCCACTCCACTCTCAAACTTTGGAATCCCCTTTTGCATTTTTCCTTGGGGATTCTAATGTCACTTTGGCTATTGAGTCTCAATGTTCACATCTCTGACGACTGCATCAAGGATATCTGTTGGCGTAACAACTAACACCTCTGGAGTATAGGTTGGTACGGACAGCTATGCACACTACGCAATGAGTACTCGTCAAATTAGGAGGGGAAGCTCCCTCGTTGTGCCAGACAAAAGTACCTCTAAGTATTTTCTGGTTTCGCAAATCACTAACTACAACTAGGCTAACTACTTTAAATCTATCCAGTTTCCTCAAGAAAACAAAGCGTGAGGAAATGAAGCAGGAATGATTATCTGACGATAAACAAGTGTAGATTCTCAACTTGAAGGCAAGGTGGCACATCTATCAGCTCAATCTAAACAAGTTTATTATTCACAAAACACCATATGATAAACAAGAACAAATTCTCAACTTGAAGGCAAGGTGGCACACCTATCAGCTCAATCTGAACAAGTTTATTGAACACAAAACAGAATCGATCTAACCTAAGGAAAGAATTCACCATCATAATTGCATGAAACCCAAGTGGCATAACAATTCATCATAACAATAAATACGCATGAATAGATACAGAACGAGCAATATTGAAGGCAAGGTAGGCACAACATATATTTCTCTCTCGTGCAAAAGTTATGTACAAATGAGCAAAAGCTCTTATTTATAGACATCAAAAGGTGTAGGGAACCCTAAAATCACCTTGAGTCAACTACAGTCTTGCAATGCATGCAAGATTTATTGCTAAGCCCTAATAAAGCAAACTATACAGTTAACTGGAAAATACCATCAGTTAACCGGTACATCTAATCTAAATGGACAATGTGCAAGCATGCACGTCCTTATTGAAAGCAAAGTTAACTGGAACACTACCCTCAGTTAACTGAAAAACCCTAATCCTAACTCCTGTGAAGATAATTCCAAGGAAGAGATATGCATGTATCAAATCAACAAGTGAACTCAAGACTGAAAGTCGAGTTAACTGCTGCTCTTGACTCTAAGCTCGAAACTAACTGCAGGTTTCAACTGGCAGATCACTCCAGGTCATCTCGGTCTAACACCTCGACCAAGAATTCATCAATCACTCTGTCTTCTGGAACTTTAACACTGTCCAGAACAACAATTTGTTTCTTCAATTCCTTGTCACTCTCCTTGATTGTATTCATGCATTCTCTAACATCTTTAGCGGCCTTCTTGAAACTAGCTGAAATTATTGAAATGTTTTCCAGCTTAGCTGCCACAGGATCTCCTTCAAGGTTATCACGAATCAGCTTCTCAAACTCAACTTTCACTTCATTTAGTGCAATATACGTGCCATCTTTAAGAAGGTAATGACACGGAATCTGAACAACAAAACCACTGACAAGTGCAAGAGCTCTGACAACATTATCTTTTAGTGAAAACAACTTGGTAGAGATCTTTTCACATATCTCCATTTTGAAAAGGTGCTGCTCCTTCCAAGTGAAAACCTTGTCTCTATCTTCATCAATCTCCAAGGCATCATATGCAACAGACAACTGAGATACAAGAACTCGATCCTTGGCCAAACTCTCTGCAACTGAAATTTCGAGCAGCTGGATGCCTTGACGAAGTTTATGTGCATCACTCCTCAACTGATACAAATCCATAAGAAGACGCTGACCTGTAGCAATTAAGCTTTCAATCCAATTATCAAGAAGTCTGCCATGACTGACTAACTGATCCAACTTTCGTTGTTCTGCAGGTGTACTCTGTGGAAGAACAGGCGCTCTACTCGAATTTTCGTGGACAAGATCAGAGATATATTATCGCAGTTGACTGTTCTCAGCTTTAAGCAGTGCCTTATCTTCTCCATCCTTCGTGATGCGTTCTTCAAGATTATTGGTGACATTCTTAAGAAGGCTCACGTTTGTCTCTCGAGTGGTCATGCTAAGATTGGCCTTGGTGAAAGTAAAGTCACCGACTTCAACTTCATCTAGGCTCTTACCCTTTGGAGGAGTAGCGACCTCTATAACAATCTCTGACTCTGGAGTCTTCTCGATATGCACCTGCGTCTTTGATTTTCTTGTTCGACCTCTTCTGATAAGGCTCACCGAACTTAGATAAATCAAGATTGTATGAAGGTTCTTGCCTTTGTCTCCCCAAACTACTCTCGAGCCAACAAGACTGAACAATATTATCAATTCGAGGAGAGAGAGACCCTGATGTATCAACCTGTGGTGGTTCGGTTGTCTCTGATCCTACTCGAACTGGTATCTCAGGGTTTGAATCTATATCAATAGGTTGCACATGTGATGAACTAGGAGGCGAAACATGAGGCTCAGCCTGAATGACTGTCTCCATTGGGATCTCAGGTGCATTCTCGACTTGCTTCTGCTTCCTTTTACTAGTAGTCCTCTTTCTTGTGTTTCCATTGAGTCTAACTCCTTTAGGTGGCGTCACAATAGCCTTGACCTGAGGCCTTGACCTCGAAGTAGAAGGTAATGAAGAAAAATTCACTGGCGGCTCTGTTACAGGAACTGACTTTCGCCTCCGTTTACTCTCCAAGAATTGCTTGCTGGTCTTGATAACCGATCTAGACACATCCTCAATAGAAGTGTTCTCCTTAGCATACCAATCTGGTGAGCGAAGTGGCTGTCGAGCAATTTGATCCTTGACATATGAATTGAGAAGAACCTCTCCATCATCATCTGATAGACCATCAACATTTTCTGATAGGTAATTAGAGAGCTGAGTCATAGTGAGTCTACAATAGTGACGACGACGAACCTCAAATTCATCTTCACAATTAGCCCAAAAATCTTCAAGTGTTGGCTTATGTGCAATCCCTTGCTCCAACCTGGCTGCATAATGACCCAAAGGATCATAGGAACGCCTCTTAGTATGAAACTTAAGTTTGAATCTCTCCATCTTAGTTGACATATGCTTGGCATCTGCCGCAGATCTGCATGTGAAAATGCCCAATCCGAACGGAAAAGTAGCTGAAGACTTATGACGACTGCGAAGAAAGGAGTGAACGTGCTGAACTTGTTTGAGAAACTCCATGAAGATGATCTTGTCTGAAGGATACCTTGGTAACATCAGAGGCTCTCCAACATATCCATAAACTCGGATGTATGTGAAAGTAGGGAATTGGATAAAACAATCTGCCCAAGTTTCCATTGCTGATTTTGCTTCGGCAGAAATATAGATGTGCATTTCGTTGTCAAGATCTCTGACTGTCCTCATGGAAAAGTGATCATTCACTGCTCGGAAATCTTGTTCAGATTTAGAAAACTCCAACTGAGAATAGTACTCGTGAACACGCTGAACACCAAGAGTCTCGTTAGTTTTTAGGTGTCTATAGCTGCCTTGAAATGCAACTAAGTAGACCAAGTAAGACACCATATGAAACTCATGAAACCTGAGAAAATCAGTAATCTGTTGATGTAGGCAATCACTAATCAACATAGCCCAATCAAAATGTTCTGTACCATCAAGGATTCTGGAAATGATGTAAAACATCCAAGGTCGGAAAATGCTAGCATCTTCTTGACCTGTAACTCGATTGAGCAAAGTTATCAAAACAACAACCTTGTCCTTGAATTCACCACGACCAACCTTTTTAGGCATGTTAGTCTTTTGAACCTTCAACCATCTTTGAGCCACCTTTCTCTGTGAACGTTCTTGATCTCCATCCCATATCTTCTCACAGGCCTCAATAACCACAGTGAAATTATCTGAACGAGGAGGAATAGCAAAGCACTTCTCTACATCCTTCGGCTTAAGACTACAGATAACTCTCCCATCAGCTGATCTGATTTGTCGTGAAGACGAGTCATAATGCTTGATGCAAGCAAGAACAAACTCGAGATCAAAAGTGGTGACGGGAATAGATGCCGCTGCCAGCAACCCAGAACGTTCAAAATTTCTCAATGAATTGCTGCTAACACCCTCCAAACTGCTCAGGTTAATCACTGGATAAACATGACCTAAGTCCATATCTGAAGTTTTAACAAAATCATGTATAAGAACCGATTTGGTTCTATAATCAATGAGATTGAACTGCATTTTGAAAATGAAGACTTTTGACTGTAAAGTTGAATATACTCGGACAACTTTCTGGAAAGGCTGACTGACCTCAAAGATTGACTGGCTGACAGGTGCATTGCAGAGCAGGACAAAAATTGATCAAAAGACTCCTTGAGACTGCAGACCATAAAACTAAGATTTGAAGGCTCAAAAATCTAAGTGCCCTTTTCAAAAGCTGCTCTTTTTCTCAGTGTTAGTCAAATTTCTCCATCTTCATCTCGTACGAAGGGAAAAACAAATCTTCCATAACTTCTGATTGACAAAGTTTTAGGACTGGATAACAGGCTCACTGCGGAGCTAACTTCATTCCACACGATAACTGCAAAGGCACATTTCTTCAGAAAACATCATTTGAGAGGTGAAAAACAAGGGCGCCTTTTTGAAAAGGTGCTCTTTTCCCTCCAAAGATAGCAATTTTTGGAACTGACCAAAATAACACTAAAACTCCGACTGTAGGCTGTTGAGTCATCTTCTGACCTGACGGAGACAAGCAACGGAAAGCTGGACCTAACACGGACAAGTTGAATATCTGAGATCACTAAAAAGAAGGCATTAAAGGCTTCAAAAGCTCAGGCGCCTTTTTGAAAATGTGCTCTTTTGCTTTTTCCTTGATATTTTGACCAAGATTTAATCCCATGGTTGACCTCCGGCTCAAGCAATCCAACAACTTGAATTCACCCATTGACGGATGCATTGCGAAGCTTGAGCAAATGTTAGACAAACATCTCAGGTGGTATTTAGTCAAAAAACTTCATTTAACACTTCAAAAAGATGGGCGCCTTTCTCAAAAGTTGCTCTTTTTTCCAGTGTTAGCCAATTTGTTGTTTCTCTCATTTTCCGCTATATCTTCCATAACCCAAACAAAACAGGTCCGTTTGACATGCTTGATAGCTCGTTGCAAAGCTGACGTGGTGCCAGACAAATGTTTGCTGGAGATGACAAACCCTAAAAACAGGATATGAGTCCCTAAAAGATAGGGCGCCTTTTTGAAAATGTGCTCCCCTCTCCAGAGATAGAAAAATTTGACGATCTTCTTTCAGATTTTCACCTTTCTGAAAATTCCTTAGTAACAGACTGACATGAAACTGACACAAGCTCCATATTTGAAAAGCCCAAAAAAATGACCTTCTGACATCACTTTAACAAGGTTAAGACTAAATTAAGCAAAATGCCTTAGTGAAGCAATTTTTTTTTGGTTTGGGTACAACAATATCTCTGGAAATCTTGGTTCTATATCCCTTGTTTTCAGAAGTGTTGGGAAATTCCCCGCAGTGGAAGATTTTTTGCTTTGGAGCAAAGAAAATTGGTGTAGTATGGAGATTCCCATGGTGGATTTGCTTGACCATGGCTTCTTTCTGGTTATCTTCCACTCCTTGGCTGATTGCAGGCATGTTTTTGATGATGGACCATGGTTTTATGGCAGATCAAGTTTTTTTATGGCTTCTTGGTCTCCCTTCTTCGACTCTGCAAATGTGAGAATCTCTTCCATCTTGATTTGGCTATGTCTATACAATCTTCCTTTGATTATGAGGGATTCCAGGCTCATTGAAACTTTGATCAACCAAGTGGGAAAATTTATTAAAATGGACATGGGTTCTCTGAGCAAATCAAAAAGATTTTCTAGAATTTGTGTGATGATTCACATTTCCAAACCTCTAACTCAAATCTAAGTTATTGAGTTCTTCAGATTTGCCCCAAGAACCTGGTTGGGTATGGTTCGGGTACGGGTACGACTTTGGGTACGGCTTGGGAACTTGGGCTCTTTGTGGGTTCTTCTATGAAGGACACAAAGAACTGAGGTGCCTGGGTTCTCTGTGGGTTCTTCTGTGAATGACCCACAAAGAACCCAAACACCCGGGCAGTCAAATTTGATATTGTCTTGACAAAACAAGAAGTTATAACTGTCGTTTAAAAAAATTTAGGGCTATTGTTTCCAGTTGAACATGTGTAGATAGCATTAATTGATCCTCATGAATGCATCATTCCATCATTTACTCTCTCATTTGACCAGCACTATTGTAGGAGGGGGAAAAAGACAATGTTTGAACTTTGGACCAGCCCATAAATTTGACATCATTTGTGAATCAACACGCCATATCTTCAACATTGACCCTCTACACCTGCATTGACCTTGTTTGATTGACTCTTCTTAAATGTGGTTATCTGACAATGTTGACCAAAGAGCTCTACTATACTGACTATGTTGACCAAAAATCTCTGCTACATAGACAGCATTAACTTCTGACCACTTACATCGACTATTTTGTTTGATGATTATGTTGCATTGAGTACAATATTCTACTTTTCATTGAGTCATGATCAATACTAACCAAGAAACTAGTAAGGTATGCAGGCTTCTTTGAGTTTTTATTTTGTCTACTATATTTTTTAAGGAGAATCAATACTATACTTGTGAAGTGATCATTAATTGAACTGTTATAAGTTACTATGTCAAAATTATGTTGTATTTTATTTATTGGCAATTATGAGCATCATTATTCTTATAAATTTATAATTTTGAACATATATATATATATTCCCATACCTGTACCTGTACCCAAGGAATTTTTTTTTGCTGTACCGTCATACCTGTATCTGAACCTGTACCTGAACCAGCAACTTAGACTCAAATGGATAGAATCAACTCTTCACATGGTTCCTGGATGCAATACATCAATTATGAGGGCCTTCTAGAGCGTTGTTTCATGTGCAATCAAATAGTGCATAAAATAGTTGGCTGTAGTGCCTATTTCTGGTCTTTCTGCTCTCAAAATGGTTTTGTAAAAATGGCAGCCCTGATGTTGACTTCATTTGGTGTAATCATGGGATTTTCATGGATTGCCCCCCACAACCTTCCTCTTGTGTTGTGGTTGTTGGGATTAATTCAGTGCTTACGGATTCGCTTGATGGTGAGGCTACAAACCCTTTGGTGTCTTTCCAAGACAATCAACAAACCTCTAATAGTAAGGTTGACTTTGAACAACACAACAACGATTATTCAGAAGATGAGGTTCATCTTCTCCATGCTCTCTTTGAGGAGAACAATCTAAGCCTTAATGATTTTTTGGAACATGAAGATGTTCTAGCTTGTACTTATATCACCACCATTACCTAGACTCAGAGTAAGATTTCGAAGCCAAACATTGGTAAGCCAGGTAAACGTTGAGGTACAAAAATTAAGAATGGAAACACAGGATTCTATTGATGAGGGTTCTAAATGGACTATGGAAGCATTCCTTACTAGGAGCAAGCGGAAGCAGAAAAAATGAAGTCATGATGACCTCTATCTTCTTAAGGAAGTTTTCTCCGAATGGTTGTAAAATCTGGCAGGATTGTTTTTCTACTATGGTGGTTCTATCTAAGTTTGTTTGTGAACTCTTCCTCTTTCTTTCTCTTCTTTGCTACCTGTTCTGCAGTCTGAAGCCTTTCTTGTCTGATATGCTATTATATATGGGAGTGGGCCCTCATGCCTCAACATCATGATAAAAAATAAATAAATATAAAAAACAGAATGTCGTTTATAGAAACATGAAGGAAAAAAAACATTTAAGAAAACAATGCAGAAAAGTTGGATTATATTTAAACAAAAGTGTAAAATTTATAATAAAAAACTAGCTACCCAAATTGACTGAAATGTGGATGAAATGCAGTTTATTGTGTTCTTTTTTGGGAAACACAGGTTTAAGGGAAGTTTTTCTAGGGAAAATACAAAACATAGGATATCCGTTCTTCAGTGAAGATGTGGCAACATTTTCAATGGGCAGAAGCATTACAGCAGGCTGTTTCTGATGAAAACAGTGTTTCATGCATTGAAACAGGAAAAGTGGCTTGCTGTTGTGTTTCTCGTAACATAACCTTGCATGACTCAAACTGCCTAAAAAACTCTTAAGTTTCCTAATGTTGTTGTTTATAGCAGCTTCGTACGATTTCTTCCAGCCTAGATCATATGACAATTAAATGCTAGCCTTCGTCTATTTAATTGTTGGATGCGATTTCATGTGAAGACACTTCTTTTGATAAATAAGGCTTAACATATATTTAATGAAGAGACTCGAAATTAAATGAGGCGGCGCGATTTTGTGATAGCCGACTTCTTGATTAGTAAAAGATATATTTCTTATTGAGGCCAACTTGCTACCTTGAAGAGGCACGTCTCTATCATTAATTTTGTATATATACATCCTCATTTGTACACCATTCTACAATCCATTCCATTCATTGTTTATCATTGGTCTAAGACGCAAATTAAGAGAAAGGAGCAGATCAGTTCGGTTCATCATAGAAGGCTGAGTTGATCATTCATAGTTTATTCATTCAAGTACAAGTTAAAAAGAAGAGAAGATTGTGAATTCTATAAGAGAGCAGATTGTTACTTATTGAAGGCTGAATCTCAAATCTGCGAACTACATCTGTTTGTATCTGTGTTTGCATCTGTCTGTGGTGCTTCTATTTGGCCCTCTTATCGGCCTCTTGTAAAGGAGACATTTTGTGTTGACATTCAATATATAAGTGATATATTGTTGCTGGGTTTTTCTCCCTCAAGTGGAGGGTTTTCCCAGGGTATCTGCTGTGTTATTGTGTTGATTTTTGAATTAAATTTCTGTGCATTAAATCTGATCTAAAACTAACATGGTATTAGAGCGGGTTTGAAGAAGATCGTGATCAGATCTGTTATTGCAGCGATACTCTCTATTCTCTTTTTCATATCTTTGTCTATCTCTATTTTAGTCAAGATGGTGAACGGTCTTAAGGTTGAAGATAGACTTGAGGGAGCATCCAACTACACATCATGGAGGTTCAGAATCATGCTCACCTTGGAAGAGAATGTCTTGGCTGAGTTTGTGGAAACCAAGGTTCCCGAACCAACAGAGGAAGAAGAGAAGTTGCAGTGGAGAAAGAAAGACATCAAGGCGAAGAAGATGTTGGTTGATTCCGTTAAGGATCATATTGTTCCGATTGTCTCCAAGTTGAAGACGGCAAGAGAGATGTTCAAAACCTTGGAGGAGATGTACGAAATCAACAACAACAACTGGGCTCTTGCACTGAAGCAACAACTACACCATGTGAAGATGGCGGAAGGCGAATTTGTCATTGCTTACTTCATGAAGATTTCCGAATTAAGAGATCAACTCTCTTCTATTGGTCATTTTGTTGATGTCAAAGACCTGACCATGCTTGCTCTTAATGGTCTTCCTTCATCTTGGGAGTCCTATATTCAAGGAATTAGTGCAAGATTGAGACTTCCCAAGTTTGATCGTTTGAGGGCAGATTGTATTCAAGAAGAGTCTAGGTTGGCTGTGAGAGGTATTGGTCGAAGCTCTAATGAAGACATTCATGTTCTTTCTGCTCAATCCTCAAAGGAGAAAGGGAAAGGTGGAAAGAAGGGATATTTCAAAAGGAATAGAGATAAAGAAACTGATGGTGCTCCCGCATTCAAGAAGAAGTGGGACCTCTCCAAAGTCCAATGTTTTCGTTGTGACAAGTTTGGTCACTATGCAAAGGATTGCCCCACCAGGCCTAATCAGCATGCTTCATTTGCAGATGTGGATGAGATCTCCCCTCAGAAGGATTCTAGGGAATTTCTATTCTTCGTCATGGGCCCGTGTTCAAGCTGTGAAGGTTGTGTGCTGATTTGTGCGCATGAGCAGCGTGTCTTATTGTGTCCAGTATTTGCATCCATCAAAAGATAAGTATTCTTTGTTTGCTGAGTTATTTCATTTATTTGGATCTTGTGTGATTAGTATAGAGAGATTGTAATTTCTCTTGAATTGTGCTCTCTAGCGTAAAGATCCTTTGAAGATTTCAAATTACTTATTGCGACTTGTTTCATGCTAAATATGTAGATCTCTGAGTGTGACTTTGAGATGAAAAAGAGAATTGCATTTTCGTTGTGATAGGTTGATCACATCGATATCATTCTCTAATGCATGAATTATGTTAGAGCCTTGACTCTTGGAGAGAGTTGGTTCTACTTGCTAACTGCATAATGCATTCGAGAAATTTGCAGTTGTTCAGATTGTTTTTTTGTTGTGTTGAGTTTAGCACTCTCGAGAGGAGTAAAAGTTGGAAGAAAGAGTTATATCAAAATTCAATAAAGATCAAAGCAAAGTAGGCATAAATTTTATTTTCTCAAATTTCAAGGAACAAAGATTACACTTTTGGGACAACAGGATTGTAGCAAAATAGGCTTATAGTTTAGCGATCAAACCATAATACATTGACACAAGTAACACATGAACTGAACAATAACTTGCAGCTAAAGAGGCATACAAGCTTGCTCTTACACTAAGTGAACAATAATGAATAACAATTAGAAGGCACTAGTAGGCTCAACGTTTTGTTATCACAAGCACGGTTCAAAAAAAATGGGCAAGGCTGCCCTTATTTATACACAAGAAGAGGAGTAGGGAACCCTAAAATCTCCTTGCTTTTACAACAAGACTTGCCAACAGGCAAGCTTTATTTTTGAAACTAAAAGAAGATAAGCATCTAACAACCTATGAAAGCAAAAAACAGGGAAAGTGCCAACTATCACAACTTGATTCTTTCTCTCACAAAGAATGGATAAGAATGAGACAAGAATAGAAAGAAAGCTCGGAGAAAGCTTCAAGTTAACCACATCCGCCAAAAAGTTGGAAACTACCTCTCTATCAGGTGCATTGATACTATCTATAGCAAAGTTCTGCTTTTCTAGGATCTCTTCACCTTCTACAATTGAATTTAGAAAATATTTGACATCTTTGGCTGCTTTATCAAATCTTGCTAATTTCGGCGGCTCTGCAACTAGAGTGATGACCTTTTATAAATATATCCTCTTGCTTTAGCATATCTTTCACAACTTTTATGCTTCTAACACTTCTCCTGATTTTTCAATGGAAGAGTATTGTACAACCTTTCCACGTTCTTCAACCGAGATGAAAAACACTTTTCAACATTGTCCAGCTTGAGGCTGCAAACAATTCTTCCATCTACTGCTTGAATTTCTCGCATTGCGGGGTTGTAATGCTTGATACAAGCAATTACAAATTCTAGACTTTGCATTGAGACGGGAATTGATGTTGCTGCAAGTAATCCAGAATGACCAAGGTGTCTGATTGCAACATTGCCTGTGTCTTCCAAAGCACGCAAATTGAACACTGGTATGATATGATGCAAATCAATCTCAACACTTTTGGTGAAATCATGATACAACACTGATTTGGTCTTGAATTTGATGGGAAAGTACTCCATACTGAAAAGCTTGAAGATTGACTGTAAACTTGACTATGTTTGGACAAGTTCTGCACAAATTCTAAATTTAGCTTGCTGATTTTTCTTCTTCAAACGAGCAGATTTGTCATGAAAAAGAATATGAGAAATGGGTTTTGTAGAGAATCTCGTTGCAAGAAGACCTAGATCGTTCGTTTTTGAAAATTGTTGAAGACTGATTGAAAAGGAAAAAACCCTAATTTTTGAATTTTTCCTGAAAAACCCTGAGTTGGGTTTTGTGCAGAATCACGTTTTGTATGAACACAATTTATTAGATTTTGAAAATACTGAAGATTTCTTGGACATGCATGAAAAAAGCAAGTTCATGAAAATTGAATTTTTTTCCAAAATTGTTGAGAACCATGAACCAAGCTGATCCAGATTGCTGAAAATTGAAAAACATGACCCCCTTCTTTTGAAAATTGATGCCCTGGAAAAATAAGGCATGAAAAAGGAAGCCTCTGTGTGAGCTAATCAAGAAAATATGAACTCTTAAAAATCTCCAATTTGAGCCTTTGAATCTTGAAATGAATAAAATTTTATGTTTCTTCTTCTCTTGCCTTGGACGCCACCTGCAAAAATTGTGAAATATGAATGCACAAAGCCATCTTAAATAGGTTTTTAGGTTGAAAACTTGTTTTATTCTCCAACTTTAAAACTTCTTGAAGCCAATCCTAAGCAGGTTCATCGAATGTGGACACTTTTGAAAAAGTTTCATGATGAAAACTTGAAAATTTGACCAAGGCATTGAGCCTTGGGTGACTTTCTTGTCTAGGGGCGTTTTTCCTCTCCAAACTTAGCCAATTTTCTTCAAATTTCCAGTTTTTGCTTATTTTTAACCCCAGTTTGATCTTGATTTCTGGACATCAGATTGTCCCGTGAACTGGCTGATGATCTCTTTGCGGACCTTGATCAAATTTGAGAAGATTTTCTTGGAGGCAACTTTTGATAATCCCTCAAAATGTTGGGCGCCCTTGGCTAGCTGGGGTGCCCAACTCCTCTAGAGTTAGTTTTTTTTTTTGTGATTTTCAACTTTGCTCGACTTTTTCATTTTACACAATTTCACCCCTTCGATCAGTTTGTGATATTTGATGATTGACAATTTTGACGAGCTCGCCATTGAATCCGTTGAAGAGCTCGACTGAATCTGAAGAAAAGCTGTTGGAGGTAACAAACCCTAATTTGTATTTTTAGGCCCTCAAAAGCTTGGGCGCTGGGGCCCCTGACATCTCCAGACAACCATTTTTACTTAATTTTCATCCTTCAAACTTTGATCTTCCATTCTCTGTCCTTCGTTTGATCTGAATTTGTCGGCAGTTGACGAGTCTGATGATTAGGCTAGGGTATACACTGGATAGCTGGCAAAATTCTAGAGATAGTGACTTATCTGGAAAACCCTAATTGCTGGATTTGGTGGCTCAAAACCCTAGGCGCCCCTGGCTACTTGGGGCGTCCAAAGTTTCCAGAGTTTATTTTTTGATAATTTCATGGTTTGCAATTTGCCACTTCGTCAAGACTCTTCCGATTGATCTAAGATTCCGGCTGATTGGTTGATTTGATGAACTTGTTGCTGGATTCGTTGTGGAGCTAGGAGAATTGTGAACAAAACACCTTGAATGCAGAAACCCTAACTCCATTATTTGATACCCTGAAATCATGGGCGCCCATAGTCTCTAGAGATAGTTTTTATTTCACATTTTTCACTTTCTCCCTCGTTCCTCGTTCACCACTTAATGCTTAGACTGTCGGGATGGAAAAATGACAAAGGCACAGAATCCTACGCGCCTAGACTGGGTAGGGGCGCTTGAACTCTCCAGACTTAGTCAAAATTTTGCAATTTTCAAGATTCTCAGCATCCCTCCTTCGTTCTTCATTTCTCAATCATTGTCGCCTTTTCCTTGATCTGTGCAGTGCTTGAGACTCTAAATCTGATACCTGGTAGTTGAGCAACCTCCATTAATGACCTTGGGGCTACTGAAAAAACAAAAAAGACCCACTAGGGAAAAACTGATCTTTTGACGTTTCTGATTGGACCAGCCTGATGAGGAAGTATTTTAAGCATAGTTGCCGGGAGATGCAGGGTACTAGTACTGGTACGGGGATGGGGACGCCAATCAAATTAGGGTATGTGAGTTAAATGAATAAGGAGACGACTATTTTATATGTAAATGATTCATCGGAAATTTTGGGTTCGGGGACTAGTACGTTGTCTATGTTCCCAAAATGGAGTTTCTCGACAACTATAATTTTAAGCCAATCAAAATCAGTTTGAACCTTGGAAGCCAAATTTTCTATTTTTAGAAAATTTTGCCAGTATCCATTTGAGAAGAAACCTAGAAAAAAGTTTTATTTGTAGAAAGTTTCTAAAAATAGAAATTTTCCTAAAATTTAAGGCCGAAAAACTGAGATTTGGGTTTTGTAGACTTGGTCGCTTTGAGCAGACTCAGATCATCAGATTTTGAAAATTTCGAGTTTTTGACCCTCATGCAAGACAAGCAAATTCCCAATTTTGACCTTTTTGTTAAATTTAACAAGACTTTTAACCATTTCTTCAAAATGCTTAAGTGTAGCAAAAATTTTAATTTGGGGTACAACATTTGGCTTTGTCTGGGGACCATGTCGGATATTTACGGCATAAGAGAACCAAAGAATCTCTGGACTTTCAAGCTTAGACTAGTGCCTTATCCATTGGGTATTGGAGTCAGCAACACTTTCCTAAACACCTATTGCAAGACTTTTCCCTAAGTCACCTAGGACAAGACTTCCTAGAATCACCTAATAGTTGGAACTTCCCTAAAAAATTTCAAGCTTAGACTAGTGCCTTATCCACTGGGTATTGGAGTCAGCAACACTTTCCTAAACACCTATTGCAAGACTTTTCCCTAAGTCACCTAGGACAAGACTTCCTAGAATCACCTAATAGTTGGAACTTCCCTAAAAAAAATCACCTAATCACCTAAAAAATGACAGAACTGTTACGGAAAGTGGAAACACAACATAACAAACACATCACGAAAAGGGGAAACACATCACGAAACTAAAAGGAAAAACAAAAAAATTACAGAAAATTTACTCCACCCCCAAAGGGATGAAGTGCTTTAGGTACTGCCTGCTGTGTGGTAGAGGGAGGAGAATTCCATCTAAGCGTGAGAGAATATAAGTATTCTCCCTTGTGAGCTCGTGAATCTTGAATGGCCCCAACCACAAGGAATCAAATTTTTCGTGCATTCCCTTGGGTTCGTGTCTTTTATCCCACAACAGGACCTGACCTCCAACCTTGAAATCTCGCTGGCAAGCTTTCTTATCAAAAATTTTCTTCACCTGCTCCTAATGCTAAGTGATTTTGTCTACAATCTTCACCCTTTCTTCTTGAACCTTTGTCAGGTACAGGATATGCTTTTCAATAGGATTGGTGAACTCCCCATCTTCTACTGCGGAAGCCAGCTGCAAGGTAGACAACTCCAGTGTGATAGGTAACATAGCCTCTGTACCATACATAATGATGAAGGGTGAAGTACCAATGGCTCTCTTAGGAGTAATTCTGTCTTCCTAGAGAGCATCATAGAGTTTCTTATGCCAAGTTCGTTGACTGGAATCAACTAACTTGTGTATGATTATGACTATGTTCTTGTTTGATGACTTAGCCTATCCATTACCCTAAGGGTAATAATCTGATGAATGTGATAGAGTGATACTGTGATCAAAATAGAACTCCAGGAGTTCCTCATATGAGAAACATGTTGCATTATCTGTCACAATTTTTCAAGGCACCCCAAAGTGCATAACAATATTTTCCTTCAAGAAGTCACACATGACTTTAGAGGTCGCCCGCTTGGTAGGAATACCTTCAACCCATATTGTGAAATAATCTGTTGCTGTTAGGACATAAATATGCCCCTTGTTGGAGCGTGGGTTGATAGGACCTACAAAATCCAATCCCCATTGCTGAAATGGAGCGCCTATAACAACTGGCATGAGAGGAATGGCTACCAACTTCATCTTGCCAACAAAGTGCTGACACAATTGACATCTGTGCACCCATTTGTATGCGTCGCAAAACATAGTTGGCCAAAAGAATTGTGCTCGTAGGATTTTGAATGCTGTAACCCTTGATGAAAAGTGGCCACGCATGCTTGATTGTGTAAAACTTCCAACAAACGCCGTTGTTGGTCCTTGTCGACGCACAACAAAAATGTTGCATCAAGCCCTCGCTTGTACAAAACGTTGTTCATAAGCACATAGTTCTGTGCATTCAGCTTTAGTGTTCTCTTCTGTTGCTTATCCAGGTGTCTTGGGAATTCACCATAAGTCACATAATACTATATCTCAGTAAACTATTCTCCCGTAGACTCAACTAGTAGGACCATTGGAAGATCCTCTTTATCTTCAGGTTCAAGTTTAGGTACACCTTTGGCTTGGAGCTTCTTATCACCATCCTCTGCTATCAACTGACAAAGACCTCTCCCGTGAACGAGTTTGGTCGGCTTGATCTCCAAGTCATACTGTTGCACTCTTGCGACCCAATTTCCTCTCTTTGTGCCCATCTTCTGTTGAGTTAGCACACTTTTTACTGCTGGATCGGTGACATATACAATTGTGTGGGAATTCAAGATATTAAATCTGAAATTCTTTACCGCTCTGACCACTGCATATGCATTCTTTTCAATCTAAGAGTATCGTGACTTGCTATCCTTGAAACTGCTGCTCATGAAAGCAATTGGAGACTCAGTTTCTTCATTCAGCTTCTTTGTCAATATGGCAAACAAAGTATGTTCTGATGCATAACAATAAAGGATAAAGTCCTTGTCAAAATTGGGATGGACCAGCACTGGTACTTGGTTGATAGCTTCTTTTTTTTCGATGAATGCCTTCTTGCCTTCTTCTCTCCATTTGAAAATGGACTTCTTCTTCATCATAGCAGATATACCTTTTGTCAATTCAGAAAAATCCGGTACAAACCTTCGTATGAAATTCACCTTACCAAAGAAAGAGTGTACCCTAGTTTTGCTTGTTGGAAGAGACAAGTTTCTAATAGACTCAACCCTGCTTGGGTCAATACGAGTTCCCTCTTCGGAGACAATGTGGCCAAGCAATTTGCCCTCTGTCATTGCAAAGATGGACTTTTTTGATTCAATGATATCTTATGGTATCTGCATCTCTTGAAGATTTTCCATAAGTGTGAAAAATGATCTCTTCGTATCTTTGAGAAAATAGTGAGGCCATCAAGATAGACAACTATTACTTTATTCCTCAAGTCTCCAAACGCCAAATCCATTGCTCTATGAAATGTAGCACCAACGTTGATGAGGCCGAAGGGCATTCTTTCATATGCAAACGTACCCCATGGGGTAGTGAACGCTGTCTTATATTGATCTTCTTTAGCCACTGCAATCTGATTGTAACTAGAAAAACCATCCAATAAGGACAACATCTTCGAACTGGTAACTGTTTGCAAGGTATGCTCCATGATTGGCCCTTACAAGTGACTTTCAATGCCGAAAATGTTTAAAAGTAAAATAAATCACTTTTTGGAGTTAAAATGCTTAACAAATTAATTAATTGTTTTTAAAAGGAAGTTTCTGAGAAGTTCCCTAAAAAGCATATAAAAAAGGGGATTGGGAGCTCATTTGGGGATTATGCAGTTTATTCTATTTCTCTTTGTTGGCGTAACAACTAGCACCTCTGGAGTAAGAGTTGGTACGGACAGCGATGCACACTACGCAATGAGTGCTCTTCAAATTAGGAGGGGAAGCTCCCTCGTTGTGCTTGACAAAAGTACTTGCAAAGGAAATAAACTAAACTAACTCGTCTTTTTGCTTCAGCTGTAGAGGTACAAGGCTTTCTCGAACTATATACTTGCAGCTGAGTTTTTCTGGTTTTGCGATCTACTAACTACAACTAAACTTAATAACTTAATTTCTATCCAGCCTCAAGAAAACAGAGCATGAGGAAACGAGGAAGGTTTACTCACTATGATAAACGAAGTTCGATTCTCTACTTTTTTAGACAAGTAGAATCGGGTAGCAATTTAATTCTCTATAAACTGCAAGCATACCGTAAACTTTTAACGGATCGGCCAAGGCCGACATCGTACCACGGGACGGGGGAGACTAGAACTCGTGACCAGCAGAGCCGCAACGGAATTACTTAGCCAACCGAGCTAGGGCCCCCGCCCGAGTTCAGATTCTCTACTTGAAGGCAAGGTGGCGCAACTATTATCTCAATTTGAACAAGTTTATTAGGCACAAAACAGATTTAAGAATTTACCATGATAATTTCATGAAACCCTCTGTGGCATAACACTTGATCATAATAGTAAAGACTTCACAAAACAGATTTATCATTACAATCACATGAAACCCTATGTGGCATAACACTTGATCATAATGGTAAAAGTTCACAAAACAGATTTATCATCACAATTGCATGAAACCCTATGTGGCATAACAATTGATCGTAATGGTAAAGATGCACAAAACAGATTTATCTAAACTATGGGAAGAATCCACCATTACAATTGCATGAAACCCTATGTGGCATAACAATTAATCGTAATAGTGAAGACACATGAACAAATACCAAAAGAGCAATATTGAGGGCAAGGTAGGCGCAGCATATATTTTTCTCTCAAGCAAAAGTTATTTACAAATGAGCAAAAGCTCTTATTTATATACATCAAGGTGTAGGGAACCCTAAAATCACCTTGAGTCATCTACAGTCTTGCAATGCATGCAAGATTCGCTGCCAAACCCTAATAAAGTAAACTATACAGTCAACTGGAAAGCTACCATCAGTTAACCGAAACATCTAATCTAAAAATGGACTATTGTGCGAGCATGCACGTCCTTATTGAAAGCATGTTAACTGGAAGACTACCATCAGTTTACAAAAAACCCTAAAAGAAACTCCAAGTAAATAAAGCAAATCTCAGAATAGATATGCATGTGATGACAACATCGAGTTAACTTGAAAAGGGTAACGCCAAGTTTAACTCGTGTGTGTAATGTCTATTCTGAGAGGTGGGAACTGAAGTTTACTGCCCGTGATCTCAAGCAACCAATCCCTCAACGAGATTGTTAACTGCATCACTATCTGGAGCTATGAGACTCTGTCGAAGAATGCTATGTCGGTGCAGCATATCCTCACCAACTGTGATTTGAGACTGAAGTTCCCCTTTGCTTCTTGTTGCCTCGTCGAACAATGCTGACATGACTGTAAGCTGAGTAACCTTACAGCCAATAGTCTCCCCACTAAAAATGGTATGAATGAGTGCCTGGAGCTTTGACTGAACATCGGTAAGCTCAACGTAGGCACCACCCTCGATCTGATACCAGCACGGTAAGCAAGATACTAGAGTCCTTACAAACTGGAGTGCACTAGTGACGTGCTCTCTACTCTCAGCCAACTTTGATGCCAAAGTCTCTTCTATCTTTGCTCTAAAAACCAATTGTGTTTTCCAAGAGTAGATAACCTCTCTATCCTCTGCATCTGTGACTGCATCATATGCCACACTCAGGGGACCAATCATAATCTCATCCCAGGGTTTGTTAATCGCCATATCTCGCTCCTCATCCTGAAGACGAAGACGGAGCTCTCGTGCATTGTACCACAACTGATATAACTCTGTAAGCATAGCACGACCTCTAGCAACGAACTCTTCCTCCCATTCATCCAAACGCTTGCCATATGCAACCAAGTGATTAAGTTGACTTTGCTCTGCTGGAGGCTCAAGCATTGGCGGGAGTGTGTTTATGGCATCGGGTCTATGTACAAGGCTAGAAGTATACTGACGAAGCTGTCTGATTTCAGCCTTGAGGGCTGCCTTATCCTCTCCGTCCTTTAGTATTCTATCCCTGGCACTGTCTGTAGCAACTTGTAGGAGATCAACCTGAGTCTGGCATGTGCTGCGACCAAGGTTGACTGTGATAACCTCAAAATCCTGAGATTCCAACTCAGCCAAGTTCTTTCCCTGTGGAGGTACGGCAGTCTCAATGACAATCTCCATGTCAGTGTTTCTCTCTACGCGAACCATGTTCTTGACCCTCTTGTCTGGCGCATCCTGGTAAATGTCATCAAAATCAGAATGATTATGGACATAGGATGGCTGCCTCCTCTTCCTTCCCAGCTGAGCTTTGATCCAAGATTGGTCTCGGCTAATGCTACTAGAAGGTTTTGCACTAGCGACAGGAGGTACTGATGAGAGTGAGTGTGTAGAGGATCCACTGCGAGGTGGAGAGTCTAAATCCAATTCAATGAGAATTGGGGTAGGTGACTGCTCTGAAACTGATGTAGGAACTTGAGGCTGAACCTCAGGCACTGGCGGACTCTGAACTGGTTCTGTGATCGGCTGCCTGTCAGGCTCCGTGTGTGTAACAGTGGCAAGCGCCTTGCCCTTTGAATTGTTTGGTGCTTGTACTTTCTTGGGAGGATTACTCTTCTTTTGTTTAGGTTTTGACGAGGAAGGTAGCGAAGGATTCACCACCACTGGCGGCTCTGCTCTAGGAACACTCACCCTCCTTGTCTTCTTGCTGTCGAGGTAAAGTATACTGTTTTTGGATAACTCTACTTGACCTCTCTTTGACCGTTGCGTATTCCTTGGCATACCAATCAACTGCCGGCAATGGTTGTGTATCAACCTGTTCTCTGAAAAACTGAGGAAGAACTTCTCCCTCATCATCTGATAAACCTCCCACATCTTCTGTCAAGAAAACAGAAATCTGTGAGAGAGAGAAGTGGCCGTAACTACGTCTGCGAACCTCGAAGTCATCTGCGCAATTTGCCTAGTAATCCTCCATAGAAGGCTCATGATATGTACCTCTAGCAAGACGAGTTGTATAATGACCTGAAAGGTCATAGGCACGTGCTTCAACAAGATACTTAAGATGATATTTCTCAAGTTCTTGTCCTGCAGTTTTAGCATCAATTGCCGACTTGCACCAATACATTCCAAACTGAAAAGGAAAGTTGAGAGATGGTCTGCGTCGGCGCGAGAAGACGATGAACATCATGCATCTGTCTAAACTCTTGAAAGATTGTCTTATCCGAAGGATAACGTGGAAGCATAGCTGGATTTCTGTAAACCCGCATACTCGGATGTAGGTGTATGTTGGGAACTGAATAAACCAATCTGCCCATCCATCCATTGCTGCCCTAGCGACTGCCGAGATACGAACTTGCAACTCCGGGTCCAAATTTCTCACTGTATAAGTCGAAAAGTCTCATGAACATGCTTGAAATGATGTTCACCGTGAATTCAAGCCGATTATAGTAATCATAGACTTTCTGAACACCGAGAATGCCCATGGTGTTTAGTCCTCTGAACTGACCCTGATAAGCGATCAAGTACACGAGATATGAACACATGTGAAACTCATGGGCAACTAGGAAACCGGTGATCTGCCTGTGGAGAATATCGCTGATGAAGGATGCCCAGTCATAATGCTCCTGCCCAGAAATGATGCGACCAATAATGTAATACATCCAAGGTTGGAAAATATTCGCATGTGCTTGACCTCGAGACACGATTCAGGAGTGTGATTAGAATCACGACTCATCCTTGTATTCACCACGACCCACATTGTTTGGCAATCTGTTCTTTGCTTGTTTTAACCATCTTTCTGCCATCTTCTTCTAACATTTGTCCACACCAACATCAAATGCCTGCTCACACTGCTCCATAGAAATAACTAGGCTGTTAGGGTGTTGAGGAATGCCAAAACTCCTTTCGATGTCTAGAGGCTTGAGACTACAAATGACTCATTCGTCAACTGACACTATCTCATGAGTAGTAGAATTGTAATGCTTAATACAAGCCATCACGAATTCAACACAGTGAACGGAGATAGGTATGGAAGCGGCCTCTAGTAAACCAGACTGCTCAATATTTTGAATGATTGAAGCTTTGATCTTAACAGGATCAAGAACTGCTTCTGGCAACACCTTGTGAAGATCTATTTCAACCAACCTGCGGAAATCATGAGTAAGGACGGTTTTGGTCCTGTATTCGAGCTGAGTGAACTGCATTCTGAAAAATTCGCCTGTTGACTGTGAACTTGACTGTGTTCTGACAAGATTTCTGGAAGCTAAAAATAGCCTGCGAGAGTTAAAAATAGCCTTTCGAAGAATTATTTTCAGCGAAAAATCTGAAATATGAGTTTTGTCCAGAAAATGATTCTAAGACAACCCAGAACGTCAGATTTGCGAAAATTCAACTTCTACTCGATTGTACAAAGATTTTTCAGTTGAGAAAATTAGTAACTCGAGAACGAATGTTCTGAAGTTAAAAATTCCTGAAAAATCAAACGCACATTTCTAACTCGAGGAAATTATATGAGAATGATCCAGATACTGAGACTGATCTAGAGAATTCATCGGAAAGCCTACTAAACAAGGAAGAAATGTCTGCTGGGAGACACTATTGCAAAATCCATCGTTTAACACCTTGAAAAATTAGGCGCCCCTGATTAAATTCATTTACGGGTTCCAGACTTAAACCATTTTCCTAAACTGCCATTTGACACTTCAAACGGCTGCTGACGGCGAACGACGAACTCTGCTGACAGGAAACGAAGCTCACTGCATGACTAAAGACATTCTGCATCCAACGGATATATGCACGACACCTGAAAGCTGTGTTAAGGGCCTCAAAAGTAAAAGCACCCTTGGCTCTTAGTTGCACTGATGTCATTTTGACGAAAGTCGAACTTTCATCCAAGTACCCTACTTTGTCCTCTGATATCTGGAGCTGGGATGACCCGATTCAGGCACTATCTGTTTTAACGGACAGCCAGAAGGGCCCACAAGAGAAGTCTTTAGAGGTGACGAAGCAAGAAAACTGCTTCTAAGACCTCAAAAACGCCAGTGCGTATTTTATTTAAAATATCTGTTCCAGACTTGGCCATTTTCCGGATATCTTCACTTTTCAGCATTCCACCAAAGACCTCGCATGTACGAGCGTTTGCCAAATCCCGAAGGCTGACGGCTAGGCTTGTTGAATAGATAAAGTAATTATGCTCGAAAGCCGTGAAGACTTCGAATGCGAACGACCTCATCTGACAGGCCTAAAGGCTAGGCGCCTCTGGACTGTAGAAATACACTGCAAATTTTATGTTGGTTCGCCCATGAAATTACGTGCTTGGTAGAACCTCTGCCACGATCACTTGAAACATCGGATCGACAAGCTGGATAGTGCATCGCGGAGCTGGGCTAGAGTAGTACTGATGTTAGGAAGACTTCGTATGCAAATTTTGGCATCTTAAGGGTCCTTTAAACCAGCGCCCCTGAGCTATACTTGCACTGGGAACCAATGGAGAAGCTCAGAAACGTGAAAACTCCACTATAAGCTGATCTTCAGACGACTGCTGCCGGAGTTCCGAGACTCGGATGACTGCGTTTGATATCTTGTTGGATAAGCAGACTAGTCGAGAACAGATTAACTGTATCCGCTATCGAAAATGCCAGAATTTACCCCCTCCTTAAGATGGGCGCCCTCAAGCTAGAGGCGCGCTTTTCACTGGAAAGAACAATTTTCTCTTCTCTAGAACTTTGGGAATTTCTACTTCTGACGCTATTTGCCGGAGTTGCAGACCTCAGAAAGCTTCACTGGATAGCTCATCGGATAGCCAGACTGATTCTGAAGAGATTGACTGTATTCTTGAACACTTTCAACAAGATCTTGACCTTCAACAAGCTGGGCGCCCCTGGGCTACAGGTGCACTTTCTTGCTTTTCCTCTGAGAAATCTTCATAATTTAACCTTTGAAAACTCCGTCTCGATCACTGAAATCTTCATGTGCAACGTGAAACACCGTCGTGAGATGTTCCTCCATTGTGAAAAGCTCCATTTTGAGTCTCTGCTTCAGGTTCTGTTCAATAAAACTGACTTTGACTGACAAAATATTGACAAAAACTCCATGCTTGATATTCCCCAAAACTGTATTTTACATCATTTTAGCAAGATTTAGACTTTTTATGCAAAATGCCTTGATGAAGCAAAAAATTTGGTTTGGGTACAACACTCTTATTGAAACCCTTGTGGTTCTGGAGATCAAACTTGGTTCATCTCAGCCTTCTTGAGGACGAAATCCCTCTTGAAGATGATCAACTCTGGTGGGTGAAAGACCCTCCTAGGTTGATTCCTGGTAAACTTATTCAGAGTTTATGCTTTGTGCTTCATTGTGGGATTTTGGCACTGTGCAGAAGGGTTTAGCGAAGATTTGAGACAAATGATAAATTTATTTATTTGGAGATTTTGAGGGTAAGAAGCTTTGATGTTATTGGAATATTTTATTGTTGTGAGAATTTGTTGATGTTTGCTGTGAGACCATCCTAGGTGCCTTATACCTCTACAGCTGTGTGGGATCTTCTCATACCTGGCTGCTGGGTGAATGAGTCATGCGGTTCTTCTAGTGCATATTGCTGTTGTTTTGAGCTTCTACATAAGGCGTACCCAACATACAAAGCGAGTTGTGGGGTTTCCAAGGGCAGCTGCTCTCTTGTGAATAGCTTAGCACTTATAATACTTGCATTGAGGGAGACACAACTATCCTTCAGCTGGTACGAGGAAGTCTAAAAAAGTCTATTTGATGCCAAACTTGTTCTTGTTCACTAAGTATATCTGCAAGTAAGCTACAACAGTGAGGGTTGTTGACTATAGTGAAGTCCTTGAAGTTTGTAAGCATTTTCCTTGTGACAGTCAGCTACAGCAGCAAGCTCTTTATGACAGCATTCTGATAAAGTTACAGAAGCATGTATCTTTGATTTGACAACAAAATATCATTGTGGGTTATGATCTTTGGCCTTGTTACTCTGTTGTTGAAGACTGACTTGTATAGCAGCAAGCTAACTCCTTGAAAATCAATACAATCTGTTGCAGTTAAGGTCAGAATTAGTTTTCATTGTTATTTCAATTTCATGCAAAGTGTTTGCTATATTGTCTATGAGATTTAATTGCATTGTCAAGTCATTTCTCCAGCAATATTGTACAAAACTGCATATTGAATGATCCCATGCACAAACACATTGAAAACTACAAGAAAACTTTAAAACAGAAAGTGTTTGACGAAATGTCAGCTCACTAGAAGTCAGTAAACTTACTGGATGTTTGAGAAAAAAATGTTCTAAACTAGGGTGGGACACTACAATTGCATTTCTGCAACACCATTTTGATGCAACACACTTCCTATGGCTGCTCCTCTAAGTCTGTCATATTACACTTCTACAACCTATTAGAATAAATCAATATTTTATTACATCATTGTAATAATTATTAGCAATAATAATAATCCATATTACTTTTGTTACTAGCCTTCATAGAAAGTTTAGGGTGGTCGGTTGGATGTGTTTCTTAACCAACATCCTCATTTATTTATTCCTCCTCTGATCAATAATTCAATTACTCATTGCTCTCCATGATTATAAATTCTAATATGAGTCCTCCCATAATTTTGGCTTGCTGTTTTCTGTGGTTGAGTATGCAAATGTTTCACATGAATATTCAAACTGATGCCCACCAGCTGTCCTTCCTCAAGTTCTTCTTGTCATTGCCCAGGCATCACGCATGGCAGGTTCTTACAGTGCTCTGATATAATTAGGAAACCCCAATCTCTTGCTGCTTCAAGTGCAGGCTCCCTTAACAAAGCATTTGACAACCTTCTTGCACACAGAAGTGCTTCTTTATGGCACAAGAGTTCCATTGTCACTTGACCTCCCACGTGTTTCCCTCTCTTCTGCAGGTGTTTCTCTCTTGCTTCATGGATTCCCAGGTACAAAAACATATGGCACTCTGCTGCCAAATTACTCGCAGGATTGAAGTTTGAAGCTTTTTTGCACTTCTTGACTTGTACATCTTGAGAAAATGATTTAATAAAGGAGGATTTAATTTCTTTTCTTTTCTTACACCATTGTAATAATTATTAACACTAATAATCCTTTTTACTATTGTTAATAACCTTCAATGTATGTTTTGGGTGGAGTTGTGTTTCTTAACTGACATCCTCGTGTATTTATTCCTCTTCCAATCAATTATACAATCACTCATTGCTCTTCATGTTTCTAAAACATCCCCCTTTTTGTGCATTTTCATGGCCACTCCATCAAGTGAATCACACTGCACTCTTGCATACCCTTTTAGTGTAGTGCAACTCTAATGGCTGCTTAGCTAAGAGCATCACATTTTTTACAACACCCTTAGGAGTAATGCAACTCCACCAAGTTCATCACATTATACTACCACAACACTCCTTGGGCATTTGAAGATGCCTTTGATCCTTTTTGATTCTTTCACTAGTCCTTTATAAATTCACTTCCCCAAAAGGACAATTGTTCACTCGTTCCTTTTCACTTGTCTATCTATATTCTTAAATGCACTCAACCTAATTGGGGATTTCACTTTTATTGGATCCTTTTTCTGTGCTATAGGCTCCTTTATTTGTCATCCCGTCTCTAACTTTTGAGCTTCCTGTAGGAACTCATTTGCTGAGGCTAAAACCAACTCATCAATCTTTCTCATTTTTTCTCTCATGGGAAGCTACTCAAACTTCTTTCCTTCCCTTGAATAATTTAAGGGTTCTTTTTATCAATATGCACTGCACTTTTATCATCCTGCCAAGATCTACAAAAAAAGCACATGTTACACATTCATGTTAACATATTGCACATTATTTCTTCTTGGTAATTTACAATTTGGAATTATCTTTTGCACCACTCAGTCACCATTTCTTTAAGCCTACCATGGCATATCCTTTATCCCTTTCCTTCAAGAATGCTCTGCAACATTTAATTTCCTCCTTTCCTATGCTCAACTATAGCCATTTCCTTCTCTTATGGTTTTTCTTTTGCTTGATCTTCTTGAGCTCTCAACTCTCCTCTTCCATATTCGATGGCCAAACATGCCACATCTAAAAGTGCATTTCCTTGAATCTGCTGCTATGATCTCTGCTTTAATATACCGTTCCTCTTCAGGAACAAGCGTCACATATTTTACTTGGATTTGAGAAACTTGTTTCTCTTTATGCACCTTGCTTCCTAAAGTTCTTGGCCTATGCCTACTTTTAGGTGCATGACTCATGGTATTTGTTTTCCAAGATTCCTAGCGTTTCTGCAATCTCTTCACCATCTCTGTCTTCCTCTTCCAACTGCAATTACTTTTTGAGACATTTCCTTATTTCTTTGCTCAACTCAATCCTCAATTCTGCAATTTTACACACAATTCAACCTACTATAGATTCTTTCTCAACTACCAAATAATGGTATCACTCAACTTCTCACAACACCACATCACAATAATAAGAGCATTCAACCCAGTCCTTTATTCAATATTTTAACCTGTCATGGTATGACAATGATATCATGGTTATGGGTCAAATGAGCAACCATTAACCACTGAATTGGGCAGAGTGCACACCAAAATATTGTAAGTATAGAACATAAAATTTAAAAACAAAGAAGGGAAAATATGCAATTCTCTTTGATTTTAAATTTTTGAAAGCCACACCACATGGCTTCATTCTATCCTCATTCTCAAAGTACGATATGCTCACTAATTCTAACTCAAATTTTGGGCCTTTTGGCAATTTCTATTGCAAGCTTTGCTAGTTCAATTCCTTGCACAATTCTGTCATCTTTTCAAGCTGTTTTTGAAAGTTCCAACTCCCGAGGTTGTAAAATTCCTTTATTAACCCAAACATCTGGATTGCAAAAGCCTCTGTCTCTAACTTTGACTGAATATTATCTTCATGGTTCTGGTCTACTCAAGGGAGAAATAACAAATAAGAAAGATGAAAAATTTCACTTTCTAGTCATTATAAGACTTGGTTGTTGATTGGGAGTTTGAGCTATACAACTGTGAATTGATCAAACTGAGCAACATGTTAAATTTGTCAAATTGACCTACATGTTAAATTTCTTAAGTTGACCTGCATTTGAAATTTATCATCTTGATAAGTGTTCACACATCAAAATTTGATTTGTGGTATTCCTTCACAGTTGGAAGTTAACTTTCTGAAGCATGCATATAATGCCCCATGAGGAGGGTTGATAATAGTGATATAGGATTTGTTAGTTACCTGGTGAACCCAGTGAGTCCTGATCTGAGCAGGACTAAATAAGGCTTGCTCCCTTGCACTATCCTACTTGTTGAGTTTTCACCTAGATCTGTGAGTTTAGCAGACTTGCTAGTTTTGGTGCGACTTGCGAGTTTTGATTTAGGGATTCACCCTCAAAAAAGCACCAATAAAATCATCATGAAAAGCAAACCTAATGAATTAAACCTAACACAGAAAACAAAAAACAAACATAAAACACACAGTAAGTAAACACAAAGGTAAAAACAAAATTACAGCAAGCACACAAATGTTTTTGGAGTGGCAATACGCAACACAAATGGAAAACACATAAGTCGGAACAAGAAACACAAAACAACAATGTACAAATGTTGAGTTTGGAGCAGCAAATTTGAATCAATTTGTCTTATTTCTTTTATTCTTTTTCTTTTTCTTTTTCTGTTGACCTGTACTAATTTTATAATTTTTTTCTCTTTCCATTTTGGAACACGAGAAAAATGAAGAGGAGATTTTATTCTCCTCATTTTTCTCTTGTATTTTTTTAATTTGATAATTAGTATTTCATTATTCCCCCCTCCCTATTTTTAATCTGCCCTCTATTTGTAATTATGTAGCCTACTTGCAAATCATCATAATATTGGCACAACAAAGAACAAAACCTTCATTAAAAACATGCCACCTAGGTGTTAAGAAAGGGGATTTGGTTTGCAATTATTGCAAAACCAAACTTAGTGGAGGAGACATTAATCACCACAAATTACACCTGGCCTATATTCTTGGTTGAGATGCTTCTTTGTGGACACAAGCCCTCTTGAAGTTGTGAGAGAGGTGCAAGCTTAGGTAGAAAGCTTTGAGGAAAAACACATTAGAAAGAAGCAAAGAGAAGAGATGGCAACCATGGGGCAAGTAGACACTTCTTCCTCCATACCCTTGAAGTTCAAGCCCTAGTGTTGACCCTAGAGTTCATAGATCATAATTGGATTCCCATATTGTACCATGTAATTCTCCAATTCCCCAACCATCGCTTGAGAGCATAGGTTGGAATAGAGACAAACTCAAAGCAACGAGTAGTGCAATTGGATATTTTGTTTCTATTGTAAAATTCCATTCATATTGCCAGGTAATTAGATTTGATGTTTAAAAATGTGATCTTTGATTTATTTGTCTACTTATTTTTAAAAGTGAATGCTATTTTTATTTTAGATTACTAATTTAGTGGATGCTATTGTTGTTGCTAGGGAGTGGTGCAAAGACCCCAATGATGAAGAGGTAAAGGACCCAGTTTGTATGTGAGAAGGTGGAAGTTCTAAGTTCCATAATTGATGGACCATGTGAGATATGGTAGAAGGGTTACACTAACATGTCTAATGGTTGGACAAAATGAAGATATAATGTCCCCTTCTCAGTACCCACTCGCGAAGGTCACTTGGCCTTTTTAATTCCCAAGGGCTAAAGTGGAATTTACAGAATCCTTTGTTTAATTATTTACTATTGCCTGGAGAGTTAAGTTCAAATTAAAAGGTAATATTAAGCAATTAATAAAGTAACGTTATAAAGTGACTTTAGTGAAATATTTTGAAAAGGTACCTTATTGAGTCACTTTATTTTAATGAGCGGGAAATTAAGTGGGAAAATATAAAAGGGAAAAAGGAGCTCATTTCATTCATTTTGGATTTTATGTTCTCACATCAACTTTGGAGAGCATTTGGAGGTTTTCATGTTGAGGGTTTGGAAACCCTTCTACTCCAGCTTTGGTTGTGAAACCATCAACCCTAGCTGAGATTTGCTGAGAGAGTCAATCAAACTTTCTGCTTGTGCGTCAAACAGATCTAAAGAAATTTTATTGTGAAGGATCCATTCCAGAGCTTAGTCGAAATTGGAGATATCTGCAGTGGGAACAAGTTTGAGTTTGGGAATAAACTAGGCAATGAAGAATCGAACTCTATCTTAGATTTTCGTGCTTGACCTTCACTGAAGCATTATTTCTTCACAGCGGCTATTGGGAAGCTTGATTCAGTCTAAATGGAGGCGTTTTGTCATGAAGAAACCCTAGGCGAGTTTCTTCCTAGCTGAATACATCAGTTTAGGGCGTCATTTCTATGAGGTTGCAACATATTAAGGACGCATTTTCTTTGAAGAGGGACGATTCATGTCTTGCTGGAAATATGAGACGAATCCACAGTTAGCAGCCATAGGAAGTGATGCGAGGCTCAGTCAAGGCTGAGCGCACCTTTGTGGAGGAGAATCGAATGCCAAAGGGGAGGATTATAGTCACTGCAATTAAATCTGGGCATTTTCCAAGTGGACTTCTTCACTGTGCAGTTTGTTGCCAAACATTCAAGCCAGGTCTGGGCATTTCTTGCTTAACTTTGTGTAGTCTTAAACTGTACAGGCATTCCTACGCCTCATTGAAGTGTCTTGTATTGTCAATGTAATTTGGGTCTGCTGTACGTTGTCATTCAAGGTTGTAGACTCAAAAAATTAGTATTGAGACTGCTGTTACAGCTTAGATAATACTTCTGAGACATTATTGTTGTGTTGTAAATCTTGTCATAGGAGCTTTTTTGTTGGCACTGTCATTATTGATAGTTAATGGAGAATGATGTTTTAATGATCTGCTGCATGCAATAGTATTCCTAGCTTATTCGCTTTCAGCATTAGTTATCTTCAATGTATGCAACGTATTGTACTTGGTTTGACTGAAATGTACATTCAAAACTAGCCAACCAAAACAAAGACAATTGCAAAAATCATATACCACAGGTCAGGATCTTTATAGTGGTATCAGAGCTAGCTTCTTGCCAGCTTGTGTATAAATCAGAAAATCAGAAATTAAAATCAAAAGTTTCCAGTTGCATGCAATGTTATGAAACCAGACGATCAAGCTTATATCACTTACACAAGAAGAAGAGATAGAGAAGTTAGTTTTGCTTTGTTTGCTTTAGATTCTTCATCTGAAGAAGTTATGGGAGAGAGACATGATATGGGAGATTGGCGTGACATACCTGAAGGTAGCAAATATCAGATTTTGAATGACTTGGCTAGAAGCCAACAACAAGTGGTTCAGTTATTAAATCAACTTGTGAATGGTAGAAACAATGAGGTCAACAATGGTACAAACGGGCACAATGGTAATAATGGAAATGATGGAAATAATGTTGAGGGAAGTAATACTCACATTCCCACACAGTCATGCTAGGACAGCTAGCAGGGTGATACCTAGGCCTCTTATGCCTCAGTTTTTGGGAGGTCAACCAATTGATAATCAGGGGCAGTAGGCACAAGGAGAGGGGTTTTTAGATTACTTGAGAGAGTATAGGTCTTTGGGGGATGAATTCCATGCTGCTATGACATTGCAAGACTTCTATGCTATTAAGTACATAAATAGGCCTAGAGACAACAACAGGGGACCCTAGAATCAGGATTTGAAATGTAAAGTTGGAAAAATTCTAATTCCCTCCTTCGACGGTTCCAACAAGTGTACAGCCAGAGCTTGGGTGCAAAAACTAGACACCTATTTCCAGCTTAATCCTATGACAAAGACAAAAGTGATAAAATATGCTACGTTGCACTTGGAGGGTGAGGCACATGAGTGGTGGTACCACAAACTTGTCACTTTGGGTCATGCCAACATCACCTCTTATCTGGACTTCACTCAGAGATTGATGGACATATTCGATCAAAAGGATTTAGAGCTGCATTTCAGGGAGTTGGCTCAGCTCAGACAGAGTGGCATAGTGGATGCTTACATTGCCGAGTTCCAGAGGTTGGCAGTTATGGTCACAGATATTTCAGAGCAGAGGCTGGTTATGTTGTTCATTGAGGGTCTTTTTGAGCCACTTTGTGGCTGGATTAAGGCTTTCAAATCCGAGTCACTATAGGATGCCATTATCCGAGCTTGGGACATGGAGCACTCACCACCTAAAAATAAATTCCCATCCAAACCATTCAACCAACAAAAGAACAAGGACAAGAAACCTTTCTAGAAAGAGTGGCCTAAAAGGAGTAAAACGAAAGAGGAAGAATGCAAGGAATGTAGGAGGAAACAAATTTGCTATCATTGCAAGGAGCATTGGGAACCAAGTCATCGTTGTTTGGGTAAGGGAAAGGTCCACTTTATTGAGCTTGTATCAGATGATGAGGACGAGGGTGAGATTGGACAGGCACAGGGTAGTGAGGATAGTAGTTCTGATGATGAGCAACCATCAAAGGAAACTAAGAATGGAACTATTGCTACTCTCTTTGGCACCCCTAGGTTCAATTCATTTAGAGTTAGAGGGGTTGTGCAGGGTTAGCGTGTTACAACATTGATAGACAATGGGGCAACCCACAACTTCATTGAGTCAACCTTAGTGGCTAAGCGAAGTATACCGACATAGGACTTTGAAGGGTTCAATGTTATGGTTGCAGATGGGTTCAACATATCATGCACACAGCGAGTCCCTCAGTTGAGTGTCATCTTGGGAAACTATACAGTCACAAATGATTTTTATGTAGTTGACTTGGGTGATGCAAATGTCATACTCGGTATTCAATGGTTGCATTTGTTGGGCAAATATTCACAAAACTTCTAAGCGATGGAGTTGAAGTTTAGGGTAGCGAACGACAAGAAGGTTGTGCTCTGGGGCATGGTGAATGGGGCTTCGAAGATTGTGTTAGCAAAAAGGATGGAGAGTATCTTTAGGCATGGGGATGTAGCATGGGCAAGTGAATGCCTTATCGCAACTAAGAATACACCTGATAGCAATCAGCCATACGATATTGACATACAAACACTTTTGGGTAAGCATGATAGGGTATTTGGAGAGATTCCCCTAGGGAGGCCACTAGATAGAGAGTTTGAGCACACTATTGAATTAGAGGAGGGGGACAAGCCCATCATTACCACCCCCTACTATCATCCTAAAAAGTTTAAGGATGAGATAGAAAAAGCAATTAAGGAATTGCTTGATATGGGACACATACGGCTGAGTTCTAGCCCTTTCGTTTCTTCTGTGGTTTTGGTTAAGAAGAAGGATGGAACAATGAGGATGTGCAGACTACATGACTCTCAACAAGAAAACCATCAAAAACAGGTACTCGATACCCAGGATCGATGTGTTGCCAGATGAGCTTCATGGGGTAGTATATTTCTCTAAGATAGATCTTCACTTAGGGTACCACTAGATTAGAGTCAGAGAGCAGGATATTCATAAGATAGCCTTTTGGTGTCATTACAACCATTATGAATTCTTAGTCATGCCCTTTGGCTTGACTAATGCACCTGCAACATTTCAGTCTTGCATGAATCGCATCTTTAATAAGCAGTTGCGTAAATATCTCCTTGTATTTTTCGATGACTTGCTCATATACAACAAAATGTGGGATGATCACCTTAAGCAGTTGGATGAGGTGTTAGGTATTATGGAGGAGCAGTTGTTGTATGCTAAGGCCTCAAAGTGTGAGTTTGGCCTTAAGGAGATACTATATTTGGGACATATTATCAGTGCGTAGGGCGTATAGGTCCATCAGGAGAAGATCTAGGCGATACTTGATTGGCCACCACGTAGGACACTTACAAAGCTGCGAGGGTTCTTTGGGTTGTGTAGCTTACTATAGGCGTTTTGTTCAGGGATTTTCTCAGTTGGGGGCACCATTGACAAACCTTACAAAAAAGGGAGCATTTAGTTGGTCTGAGGAGGCACAACGAGCTTTTGACAAGCTCAAGGAAGTGATGAGCACTTGTCCAGTATTGGCACTTCTTGATTTCATATAGTTGTTTCTCCTCGAGTGTGATGCATCTAGTGAGGGTATAGGAGCAGTATTAATGCAGAACATATATCAGAACATATATCCTATTGCCTTTGAGAGTCGTAAGTTGAGGTGACCTGAGAGACTTTACTCCATCTACGATAAGGAGATGCTCGCCATAATGCATGCATTGGCAAAGTTCAAGTAGTATTTGGTTGGAGGTAAGTTTGTGGTGAGGATAGATCACAATAGTCTCAGGTATTTCTTGGAGCAGAAGGACCTTAATGAGAGGTAGCAAAAGTGGGTTAGTAAAATACAGGCCTACGACTTTGATATAGAGTATGTGAAGGGGAAAAAGAATGTTGCGGATTCCCTTTCCAGGAAACCAGTAGCTTGTTCTCTCACTGAGATTTCAATAGATTGCAAGTCTCATCTTTTGGTAGAATACTAGAAGATAAGTTTTCTTGTGAGGTGATGAACGGTCAGGTACAGGATGACCGATATAGAGTTATGGATGACATCATTTTCTACAAGGGCAAAATCTACCTAGTGCCGGAATCCAAATTCAAGGAGAAGATTCTTCAAGCTTCAAATGACTCTCCCTTAGCAGGTCATCAAGGGTACTTAAAGAGATATCGGCAGGTTAGAGAGAGGTTCTTGTGGAAGGGCCTCAAGGAGGATATTTTGAGACATGTCAAGGAGTGTACGACTTGTTAGCAGAACAAGTCTGAGCATTCACATCTAGCAAGCTTGTTGCAGCCTTTACCTATCCCTGAGCAGAAGTGGGAGAGTATTTCTATGGATTTTATCACCGGTCTTCCCAAGGTGCATGGCAGAGACTGCATATATGTGGTGGTAGACCGTCTGACAAAATATGCTCACTTTTTTGCGATATTTTTAGAGTTTAAGGCACCCCAGATAGCAGAGTTGTTCTTCAGGGAGATCTTCAGGTTGCATGGATTGCCGAAGTATATAGTGAGTGACAAAGATAGCAGGTTCATGAGTGCTTTTTGGCAGGAGTTATTTAGATTGGCTGGGACTGAATTAACACCAAGCACGAGCTATCACCCTCAGATAGACGAACAAACTGAGATAGTGAATAAATGGATTGAGGTGTATTTGTGTAATTGCATCTTAGGACAACAGAGAGCATGGGTCAAGTGGTTGCTCTTGGGAGAGCACTGTTATAACACCACTTACCACATGTCGATCGACATGTCTCCTTTTCGTTCACTGTATGGGTATGACTCACCTTCTTTCATGGATTTAGCTTTTGGGGAGAGCAGGGCACCTAAAGCTAAGGATTGGATTTAGGAAAGTTTGGACATTCTAAAGGCCCTTAACGATAATTTACAGATGGCTCAGAATCAGTAGAAGACGTATGCAGATAGGCATAGGGTTGAGCGTAGTTTTGAGGTGGGGGATTTGGTTTTCCTTCATTTGCAGCCCTACAGATAGTCTTCATTGAAGAAGAGTGGTGCAAAGAAGCTCAAAGCACGGTTTTATGAGCCCTACAAGATCATGAGCGTGTTGGGGAAGTAGCCTATGAGTTGGAGTTACCAGAGAATAGTAAGATTCATAATGTGTTTCATGTTTTGTGCCTCAAGAAGGCACTTGGACAGCAGGTTACTTCGTCCTTTGAGTTGCCCCCGTTGGATGAGGAGGGACATTTGGTTCTGATTCCTAAGGAGATTATTGATACTCGGAAGAAGAGATTGAGGAATCGAGTGGTGAAAGAGTTCTTGGTCAGATGGAGAGACTTGCCAGCTGAAGATGCAACTTGGGAGGAGACTTAAGTTCAAATTAAAAGGTAATATTAAGTAATTAATAAAGTAACATTATAAAGTGACTTTAGTGAAATATTTTAAAAAGGTACTTTATTGAGTCACTTTATCTTAATGAATGGGAAATTAAGTGGGAAAATATAAAAGGGATAAAGGAGCTCATTTCATTCATTTTGGATTTTATTTTCTCACATCAACTTTGGAGAGCCTTTGGAGGTTTTCGTGTTGAGGGTTTGGAAACCCTACTATTCCAGTTTCGGTTGTGAAAACATCAACCCTAGCTGAGATTTGCTGAGAGAGTCAATCGGATTTTCTGCTTGTGCTTCAAACAGATTTAAAGAAATTTTATTGTGAAGGATCCATTCTAGAGCTTAATTGAAATTGAAGATATTTGCAGTGGGAACAAGTTTGAGTTTGGGAATAAACTAGGCAATAAAGAATCGAACTCTATCTCAAATTTTCGTGCTTGCATTCATTGAAGCATTATTTCTTCATAGTGGCTATTGGGAAGCTCGATTCAGTCTAAATGGAGGCGTTTTGTCATGAAGAAACCCTAGGTGAGTTTCTTCCTAGCTGAATACATCAGTTTGGGGTGTCATTTCTATGAGGTTGCAGCATATTAAGAAGGACGTGTTTTCTTTGAAGAGGGATGATTCATTTCTTGCTGGAAATCTAAGACAAATCCACAGTTAGCAGCCATAGGAAGTGATGTGAGGTGCAGTCAAGGCTGAGCGCACCTTTGTGGAGGAGAATCAAATGCCAAAGGGGAGGATTACAGTCGCTGCAATTAAATTTGGGCATTTTCCAAGTTGACTTCTTCACTGTGCAGTTCGTTGCCAAACATTCAAGCTAGGTTTGGGCGTTTGTTGCTTAACTTTGTGTAGTCTGAAACTGTATAGGCATTCCTACGCCTCATTGAAGTGTCTTGTATTGCCAATGTAATTTGGGTCTGTTGTACGTTGTCATTCAAGGTTGTAGACTCAGAAAATTAGTATTGAGACTGCTGTTACAACTTAGATAATACTTCTAAGACATTATTGCTGTGTTGTAAATCTTGTCATAGGAGCTTTCTGTTGGCACTGTCATTATTGATAGTTAATGGAGAATGATGTCTTAATGATCTGCTGCATGTAATAGTATTCCTAGCTTATTTGCTTTCAGCATTAGTTATCTTCAATGTATGCAATGTACATTCAAAACTAGCCAACTGAAACAAAGACAACTACAAAAATCATATACCATAGGTCAGGGTCTTTAGAGAAGAAACATGGGAATTTCCTTGTTTCTTCTATAGGCGAAATGGTTTTCTTAAATTCCATTGATACTTAAAGAAAGTTGAAAATTTTAGAAATTCAATGTGAGATTTCAAAGGAGGTTGTAGCCAAGGTGGGTGGGTTGAATGTGTTGTAGGTAATTACTGTTGAGCTTTTGACATTGATGTCAAGTTGGTTGTTTGCTTGAGCCACTTAGTTGCGTGCTTGAGCTACTTGCTTGTATACTTGAGCTGCTTGAGCTACTTGCTTGCTTACTTGAGGTGCCTGCATGTCTACTTCACCTACTTGCTTGTCTCCTTGTCAGCATACGTGCCAAATCAGCATGTTAAGTCAGCAGCTTGCTTTGAAAAGTCTAATTTATTATGCCATATCAACATGAGTGTCAAGTTTGAATATTTCAGGTCGAATTATTCTTTGCAATGCCTATTTAGCTTAAGCAAATCCTTTATTATGGGCGACTTGAATACTTCTAACATACTCTTTCGTTTAGTAAATTGACTTTAGATATGCATTGTAACACCAAATGTATTTGTGAAGGCGGCTAATATCTTTTATATGCAATATCATTTATGACGGAAGTTTTTAATAGTGATGGCTTTAGGTTGGGGTGGCTAAGAGAAAAAGGATATTGCATTCAAAATTTTGAGGTGGCTTCATTTACTTGTGACGATTCCTTATTTCCTGATGTAGTAGTGACGGTTTAATACATTAAAGTCATGTTCTTTCAAATTAATGTGTGTTCGATGGTGTGTACTTGGTAAGTCATGGCGGTGTGAAAAATGGAGTGAAGAATGGTGACTTGCATCGTCTTCAGTTAGAAACATTTTTGCCTTTATTCAAAAAATGCTCTTCAAAGATTGATGGTCTTCGATAATTTCTGGGCATGAATGGTAGAAGACATACCTTTTGAATGTGCGTTGAATATACATATACACTGTGCCGTCCGGATAAGTCCGCATATGTGATGCGCTTAAAAGATATATTCTTTTCATTTTGAAGTCTTCTGTGTGTGGTCAAAATAAAAAATATATACGCCTGGGTCTGCACATTTTCAAGGAAGTTTTTTCTGAAGGACGACCAATGTTTTTGGAGGTGGAGTAAAAAGATAATACATTCTTTGGACATTATTGGTGCAACCTGTATAATGTTTTGGAAGTGCTGAAGCTGAAGTCGACAGGGATACATAAGTTTATGTTTTAGTTTTGTGGAATCCTTTTTGTGGTGATAGCTACAGGAAGTTGTGTCTATGTATGCCTGTTTAGTTTTTACTAGAGCCGTCTCATTCAGAACATCATGAAGTCTATCAGAGAATTGGGCTGTATATGACTCCCATTTCAGATCGATAGTGTGCAATGTTCGCTGCTTGAAGTGTATCCGTTAAGCCTTTTGAGGTTTATCTTTTGCATAATGATGGCTGTAAGTTGTGAATGTTGGAAGATGATTAGCACTCCCCTCAAGATTCGTGACATGGCTTAACCGCCTCTCATGGATCCGTTAACTCTGGCAGTTGTATTGGGCATTAACAGGTCGACCTTTTGGTGCAACGGCAACCGTGAGGCCAACAATTGGTATCAGAGCGGGGTTCCTCGGACTAAAAGCTTAATCGCTTGGAGGTTGGTCCTGATCGTACACATGGGTTCAAATGAAGGTCTAGCTACAAACAAAGCTCCTCTATTCAATGGCTCCAGCTATGCTTTTTGGAGTATTCGGTTGCACACTTATTTGATGTCACTTGGTTTTGATATATGGCAAAGTGTTGTAAAAGGATATGCTATTTGAGCAACTCCTCCATTGGATGCTGATGGAAAGAAGGCTTTTGAAAACAATGCAAAAGCTAGGAATGCAATCTTATGTGGTTTGTTTGAAACTAAATTTGTAAGAGTTATGCATTGTGATACAACACATGAGATTTGGGAGATACTTTATAAAACATATAAAGGTGATGATAAGGTTAAGAAGGAAAAGCTTCAGACTCACAAAAGTCATTTTGAGAGTCTCAGGATGCAGGAAGATGAAAACATTGTTGCTTATTTTCTCCGAGTAGATGAAGTTGTGAACACTATCAAGGGTCTAGGAGAGAAGATTGAGGAGACCATTGTGGTTCAGAGAGTCTTAAGGTCTCTTACTATTTGTTTTGATGCAAAGGTTTCAGCAATTGAGGAGATGAAGGAGCTTGACAAGTTGACCGTTGATGAGCTTCATGGTATTCTTATAGTTTATGAGATGAGAACTACTCTTGATCAATTAGTCAAAAAGGAGGCAACCTTTAAGGTTTCAAAGAAGGGAAAAGACAAATTGTCTACTACCAGTGATAGTTTTGATAAAGATTTTGATTCTGGAGAGGCACATTTCATTTGAAAGTTGAAGAAAGGTTTTGGTAGATACAAAGGCAAGTTGCCTTTCAAATGCTTCAATTGTGGTAAGATAGGACGCTTTGCATCCAAATGTTGATATGAGAAGAATGAGGACAGCAATTGTGAGAAGAAATCAAAACATTCCAAGGAGTATCAAGGTAAGAAGAATAAGTATAAGAAATCTGCTAAAAGTTTTTATTCGAATGATAACAATAGTTCATCAGAAGTTAGTAATATGTCTTCAGTGGAAATTTTTTTATTATGGATGAAGAAGTAAACTTACCTGAGAATGGAGATGAAGATATTGATGATGAGCAATATGATGAAGAAGCTGAAGTTGATCTTGAAGCATAACTAATTAGTGCATTAAGTGAAATCAAGAGACTTAGAAAGAAAAATCAAAATTTGAAGTTGCTGCTACAAGAAGAGAATGATGTAAAAACGAAGACATCTCAAGCCCTTGGGGAAGCAGAAAAATTGATAGTTGATTTGAAGGTTCAAGTTGAAGAGGCAAAAAGAATAGAAGAAGAAATTAGGAATCAACTTAAGGTAAAAGAAGAGAATGTAGAGAGACTTGAATATGAAGTTGTTTCACTTAGAAATATAGACAAATCATCAAAACAGCTGAGTAATGAGAAGATAAATCAGAAATGCTCTATGTCATTGGACAAGATCATTAGTGCACAAAGATCTCCTGGTGACAAAGGTGGAGTTGGTTGTGAAAAAGGTCAATGTTCCATGCCTACAAACGAAGAACAATAGATAGGTAATGCTGATTGCTCAAAAGATTTGCATTCAAAGATCAAAAATAACATTTTAGAAGACCTCCTATTCCAAGACAAGATCAAATGCCCAGGTTTAATGATTCTTTCTTTTATGCGTATTGTTTTTCATGCAATCATTTTGGTCACAAGGCTGCAAATTGTAGAGTTTATGCAGGAAACGATTTTAGATATATGAATAGGAATCCTTTTACTCATTGGATGAATTACAATGTTATATGTTACAAATGCAATAACTTTGGTTATACTCAAAAGACGTGTAGAATCAATATTGCAGATTCTTTCAAGCAAAATAAAAGGAAAGAGCAATAGGTGACTGAAAATGAAGTTGTTAAGAAGGTTTGGAGGAAGAAGAAAGAGGTAGAAAAACAGAAGTCGGAAGTGACTTCACTCCAACTTTCAGAAGGTGTTTGGACTCAGGGGGAGCTTTCACTGTTACATTTTATCAACCCCGTTTCAGTTATGTTGGTTGGTTCAGTTATGCAAGTTTTTCTTGTTATGTTTTTGGAATTCTGGAAATGAGTTTTGGTGTGAGTTATTTGAGTACCTCTTAGCTTGCAAAGCTGCGGATTTTTCATCAGATCTTCATTATTTTAATGTCATGTGATCAACAAATTTCTTCTTTATGCCATGACATTGGTTGTTTAGTTTGTCATTGATGTCAAAGGGGGAGGAATAAGTTAGGGGGAGCAGCATTGTTTCAAATCAGTTTTTGGTTTCAGAGAATTTCAGGCTTCATGAGGTGTTGTTAGGTGCAGTTTGGTTTTAGATTCAGGAGGTGTTTCCATCAATGACAAAGGGGGAGATTGTTAGAATATTTTTGTCATTGATGTGAAGGTGTGAGCTACCTGCTTGAGCTGGTTGCCTACCTGTTTGAGCTACTTGCCTACTTGCTTGAGCTGGTCGGTTGCTTGTTTGAGCTAGTTGCTTGCCTACTTGAGGTGCTTGCTTGTCTACTTCACCTACTTGGTTGCTTGCTTCAACTACCTGCCTATTTGCTTCAACTGCCTGCCTATTTGCTTCAGTTGCTTGCTTGTCTCTTTGTCAACAATCTTGCCATTTCAGCCTTGCCTAGTCAGATTTAAAATGATTGACTATTCAGCTCAGTGCCAAGTCAGATTTTCAATTGGTCGAATATATTTGTAAAGCCTTGGTTTAATGATTGACCGACTTACTCTATGTGAGGCGGCTATTTATTTCATATCAGTTCGACGGCTACAACAATTTAAATTTCAAAGACACCACTTTGAGCTTGGAACGAGAATATATCAAAGCGATAATATTTTCTTTGGGCCTTTTAATGTATGTTAGAATTAATTCCAGGCGGCTAAGTTTATCCAAAATTTCAGGAGTTTGAATTAATTATTATTGCTATCGTGGATGACAAAATTTTATTATGTTGAAGTTGCTGTTTAATTTGAAAGATTAGCCTTCAAACCTCTACTATTCTGCCTTATGCATAACCTTTGTAAACTGCAATGTGAGCATTACACAAACGGATATGTGTCTTACAACAAACACAAACCTCTTGAATCTTCTCAAATCTTCATAAACACCCACCAACACTTCAAATCCTGAAAGAGAAATGTACAACCCCTATACGCTGCAAAGGCTCACATTCACTTCACATATACTGGTAATATTCAACTCACTATAAAGTTGATCCAGGAACTATGGTGTATTGAGCATAGTTCCTGGATCAACTTTATAATGAGTCGAATATTACCAGTATAAGTGAAGTGAAGAAAGTTCTTTTTGTTTCAAGGTTTTTATAAGTTTGAAGTTGGTGCTTCACCAACACTGGAGTTGGTGCTTCAGTTGGTTCAGATTCGGTGCTTCGAAGGAGAGTTGGTGCTCACTTGTGTAACTGGTTGGTGCCCTTTGAAGATAATAAAAGCAATATTTTGCTATGGTTTTTTACCCCAAAGGGTTTTTCACATAATCTTGGTGTTCATCTTGTTCATGGTGTTTTATGTTGCTCTTAATGTTCTGATTTCTGATTTATATTGTTGGTAGATGGTCAGCGCTCCCCTCGAGATTCATGACATGGCTTAACCGCCTCCCGTGGATCTGTTAACTTTGGCAGTTGTATTAGGCATTAACAGGACAACCTTTTGGTGCAACGACAATCGTGAGGCCAATAGTGAAGATGTTTTTTGTTTAAGTGCATTTTGAAATCTCAAATGGTCATGTTGAGTGTTTCTATGTCTTTGAGTAAGTTATGAAGGAGGTATGCAAACAAAGTCATACAATGGCTGTGTTGAGTGTTTTTGAGAAGTTTTTTTTTTTTAGTCTGAGATAGTTGCTTTTGGTATTTCAGTCCTGATATATGTTGCTTTTGCACTATATTCATTCAAGTATGAAAGTGCTGGTGTATGCATATGAGAAAAGTCTGATTCAATATTTTTTTGAGTATTAAGGAGTTAAAAGGAGGAAGGATTGAGGCTCAGTTGATGTGCAGATTGAGATTGAAGTTAGAGTTCTTTGTCACTGAAGTTTGTGTTTCAGAAGTTTGAAGCTGGTGCTTCAACAACACTGGAGTTGGTGCTTCGAGGGAGAGTTGGTGGTCGCTTGTAATCTGCGTTGGTGCCCATTGGTGATAATAAAAGCAATATCTTGCCATGGTTTTTTACCCAAAAGGGTTTTCCACGTGAAATCTGGTGTTCTTCATATTTGATGGTTGCTATTAATGTTTTGATTTCTGATTTATATTGTTTATGTGGTTTTAAGTATTCAAGTTTTTGAAATATTGATTCACCCCCCCCTGTCAGTATTTCCTGTGTGCTCTTCAATTACAAGTAATGCAGCATGTTATGTTGCTCAAGTACGCTTCTTGTCGAGAGACATCCATTTGTTTTTTGTATTTTATAATTTGCACATACTTTGACCTTATATTGAGGGAGATCCTCACAAACTTTCTTGGGAGAAACCCATTGTTGTTCATGATTGCAATCTTTGCAAATATATACATCCATGCTTTGGTCCTCGACTTAATGAGGAAACATACAAAGGAGGAGTTGGCTTGTCTTGGTATAGCCCATTTATGATCAATATTATCACGTTGTAGTCATTGCTTCAATTGAAGGCTACTTTGAAGTGTATTTTTGTTAGTGAGAAATTGCCCAATCTTCATACTTGAGAAGCAATGTCAGAGTTGATGTTATGGACTGGGTCTTTGACGAGCAAAATTGTTTGCTCCCAAAGTAGGATATTATTGAGGCAAGTTCGTTCTTTATTCCATTTTTGGCTTTTATTATGTTCTTTTTATATTTTTATGTTCTCTTCTTGAATCTTAATACTTATATGTGGTATATTTTTGATAGTTTACAAAGACTTTAGTTAGCTTCCGTGTTCTTGATGGGGAGAATTCCTCAATGAGCTATGTGTATATAGGCATCGACCAAGCCAAGCAAGGCATTAAATTCATCGATGGTAGTGTTGATGACAAATCATAGTTACAAGACTCGGACTCGCCTCGGACTCGGCAAGCCAATTTTTGACTCGGACTCGGACTCGGACTCGGAGCCCAGACTCGGCAAAAACTCGGCAAATAGAAAAACCCAAGAAATTCAGAGATTTTTAAGGATTTAACACTTGTTTCACACACCCTTTAATAAATAAACCTTAAAGACACAATAACATCATCAAATAGAAATTACTATGATCTCATACACAAACATACATCGATCACATAAGTATAAACGCAAATTTTAGCTGAAGGAAATAACACATTCAAATATATAAATATTGTCAAATGTATACAAAACTCATGGAATATGAAATCCATGGCATCAAAACAAATATCAAAATTAAAAATATAAGTCTATGGCTCAAAAGAGCTTGCATTACTCATCCCAACATCACGACAAGTCATGCGCTAGTGTCTAAGATAGGTCATAGATGATGATGTAGCCATGATATTTTCTTGCATCTCAATGATTGGTGTGTATATTCAAGTGAGGAATTTATTATTAAATTTTTATTGTAGCCTTCAAGACTGCATGCTTTGTTGTCTAATGTATGGAACAAGATAATCCTTGATTATGGCTTTGACTGCAAAAGATGCAAAGATTTACAACAGGGGATATGTATTTTGTAGGTTTAATGATCATGATTCATCATTGGCCTATAACATGCTTAGACCTATAGTTTGATGAGGTTTTGGGGGAAACACCCCAATAGGATCGAGGGGTAGTGCCCTTCGCGGGGTCAAGGGGCAGCGCCCCTTGCAGGGGTCTGGGGGCAGCGCCCCTCACGGGGTCCCGGGGCAGCGCCCTGGGCGCGCTCCCTGTCGCGATACAGGGCGGGGTCGAGGGGCGGAGCCCCCGCCACCAAGCCCAAATAAAGACCTTCGAAACCACACAAACCTTCATGGCGCGCACCATTTAATTAAAAAAATTGTAAATTAAAGATTGCAATTTTTTTAAAAAAATTTAATTAAAATGGCCGAGTATGAGGCACAAAACTCAGCGAGTCCAGCGAGTCTGGCGAGTCTCGGCGAGTACTCGGCAGTCGAGTCTCTAGGACTTGTTTAGGGTCACTCGCCTCGGGACTCGCGAGTACTCGCCGAGTTTGGGCGAGTCTTGTAACTATGTGACAAATACCATTCTGTATGGGAAATCATTGATTAACCATGGCACTATCATCATCATAAGCCATTATATGTGGTGGGTTATATCCTAAAATCCCATGAGGATGTGTTCCCATGGTTTTGGGTGATGTCCCATCCCTGTTTTTTTGAAAGTTTTGGAAATATGTCCAGTTTTTTAGTCTTTTTGGGGACTTCCTAGTGTCCCTTAGCTGTCATGTCATTTGTCCATCCTTGAGACTTTAGGATGTCCCTTACGTGAAAGACTAAAAACAACAATTTTTTTTTTTAAAATCATTCGAAAACAAGTAAAACTCTAAAAGGTAGCTCCACTAAAGTGCCCCAACCCAATTTTTTTTTAAGACCCATGATCATTGCTGTTTTGCATTCACCGAAAGAGAAAAGGAAAAGAGGAAAAATAAGAAAATCAAGAGGAATAAGAAGAGGAAGATGAGAAGTGTGAGATGTCAATGAGATGATGACTCCAATTTCTAAGCTTGTTGCTCAATGTACTCATTTACTATGCATGCACTGGCATTTCTTTATTAATATCTCTCAATATAAATCATGTGCTATATTATACTCATGATTACTGGTCTATTAGATGATCATGGAATCAATGAATTGTTATTGTACTTATTGTTTAGAATTTCAGCTTCTTTTGGTTTGTTTATCCAATTTTTAACATTTTGATTTATTTGTATTTTATAATTCAAATATCAATCTTATACATTATTTTAATATGTGTCCACCTAGCGTCCCCCCTCTTGTTCCCAAAAGTTAGATTATTTTTGCCATTCTTGAAACTGATCTCTCATGCACAAAACTTGGAGAGACACTTTAAATTTCATGAATGCAACATTCTGTTTTGACATGAATTTTAAGGGTGATGAAGAAGTTTAATTTGGCAATACATGGTCGTAGAGCGGATGGAAGTGAATGCTCAGATGATTGAGAGGATCATCTTTGAGATTTAAATCTCTAGACTTTCATAAGGGGACCTTTTTGCCCAAGAAATTAGCAAGGCAACTTGGATGACATTGCAGCGAGTTAAAAATTGCTTAAAGTTGTACTTTAAGTAATTTCTTTTGCATCATTGCTTAGTGAGCTTGACTTCTTTCTTTTGCTTTTTTATTTTGTCAACCATGTAATGCTTCAACATGCAAGCACAGTTGAGTATGCCTGAGCACATGATTGAGAGGATCATCTTTGAGATTTAAATCTCTAGACTTTCATAAGGGGACCTCTTTGCCCAAGAAATATGCAAGGCAACTTGGATGACATTGCAGCGAGTTAAAAATTGCTTAAAGTTGGTACTTTTAGTAATTTCTTTTGCATCATTGCTTAGTGAGCTTGACTTCTTTCTTTTGCTTTTTTATTTTGTCAACCATGTAATGCTTCAAGATGCAAGCACAATTGAGTATGCCTGAGCACATACACTCTAAGAAGCACAATAGATTGATGGTGCAAATGTTGAACGAATTTGTCTATTTTCATCACATGCAAAACTTGGTTTTGATTTATCTCCCATTGTGTTAGAGGAGTTTGACTCACTATTAGATTGGATAACTGAAGCAACGGTCTATGTTTACAAAGAAGGGCCACTTGTGGGTTGATTATGCTGAACTTGAGGCAGAGACAGTAGTAGTGGCGGGGGAGAGAGCATGAGCAGATCTTGTGGATGTTGTTGACACATGTAGGTATCATTGTTGCAGCAGCATTAAGCACCTCTCTGTTGAGTGTAGTGTCCACCATAGAGTTAGTGATGCTGGGATGATTGATGCAATCTCCTTTCTGCCATGGTTCTTGACTCCATCTTGTGCTTTTTAGCTTTGATGCCATGAATGTTATAATCATGATTTTTGTACACCAAAAACACATCAGCTCAAACCTGCTTTTGTATTCATTTTTATGTCTTTAAACTTTAAAGTTGATTTAGGGAAGAATGTATAGAAAAACATATGCTACCTTAGAAAATCTCTGTATACCATGTTCATATCGAATTGCTTGCTTTGTTCGAGGTTTTTTTGGAGATCAAGTACAAGTTAAAAACCATCCTGTCAAGTCCAAGTCTGGCAATTATTTTTGATAGAGATTTATGCATGGCATGGTTATTACCATGACACATGATGTCATCACACTTAGGCACTTATGGTCTCTATGGTGTAGAACACGAGGTGAACCTCTACACATTTTTTTGGTTTGTTTATTTTTCAAGTGTCAAGGCATCAATAATTTTGTATTTCTTTATCCTTTTTTTAATTATTTTCTGGATGTGCTAGTCAGGGGCTATATAGAGAACACAGGGTATTAGAGGATGGTAGAGATCCTCTTTTAGGGCAATTTGTTATTAGAGGCTGGACCCACCCACTCCAATTTTCCTATTTGTTTTCATGCTGGTATTAATGATATATATCAAATGGGTTACTGATACTAAACTGAATACTTTTAATTATGTAGGCCAAAATATTCAAAGCTACAGCAGTTTTATAAGTTTTTAGGAATGACACATGTCACACAACTATGCCCACTTCAAAGAATATATGTCAAATTTTATTAGTTTTAGGTCATTCTTTAACACTTCTTTCTTTCTTGATGCAGGAATTAGTGAATGAGTTCCAGAAGACAACTGATGAAGGTATTAAGATTTTGCTGTTTCTAGTTTTGTAAAGTGATTGTTATATACTTTCCCTCTTTTTATTATGTTTTCATCTTTTTATTCATTAGAATCGTTTTTGTTGGTATATGATTTTTACTGATTTGTGTCACTGTATTCATAAATAGTCCAGAGGTGTGTGTATAGTTATACTTTGGAAGTTTGGCTTCATAATCAAACAAGTTGAAAGTTACAAAGGACAATTCTAACTCACAAGGGTTATTTGTAACCTCTATAGGAGTGACCTCGATAAATTCAAGGGAAACCTCACAAAGTCCCTTATAAATTTGAACATAAAACACCCCACACTTAGAACTTTTAAGGATCTTGCAACTTCCAACACATGCTAGGAACATGGGGGATGACAAAGGACAACACTTGGGTAAATTTGACAAATGAAGACCCATACAAAGATTTTTCAGATTGATTATATGTGATGGACAAAATGGGGCCTAAGTTCACAAAGGAGCTTGGATCGAAGAAAATAATGGCACCACAAGCTTGAGTCCCAATAGCCACTAGGTTTTTTCAAATCCTTTGCAATTTTTTTTTGTAAATGAAAGATTTTGTGCTATTTTTTGTGAAAAATCCTTCATTATTAAGCAATTTAAAAATAAATCAAGCTTTGGAAGTGCAATATTTGCATAGATGGCTATGCAATCACCCAAGGTCTGATGAAAAGAACCAACCACAGTAACCAATTTGCACAAGACAATTAAGGATTGAAGATGTGACGTAGAATGGCTATTCTAATATATCAAGGATGCAATATACAAGATGGAATACAATGCAAAAGGATGATCAACCAAGATCCAATATAGATCTCCCAAAACTTTGTTAAACAAGCTCCCAATATGCATTTACAAAATGTGCTTGGATGTACACGAATCCCTTATGCAACAAGAGGATCAGGATACTCTAGATGCTCAAATGAGAACAAGAGGATAATTAGTAAGTGATGAAAAAACTTACCGCCCCCGTGGATGAGGATGAAAATTGACTAGCTGACATAGGAAAGTGCATACTCAACCACCTTTATTATATGCATGATGCCCCATGCCTAAGTAGATGCCTACTTAAGCAAGCTTATCTTGAGGTGCATGCTAATGCAAGGAAAATAAATTAAATGCATAATAAATAAAATGCACTCGCATCCCCCATAAACATAGCTTAGATGGGTATAAATGGGTCCTAAAAAATGTGTAGCCATGTTAGTTATCTATGTGCAAAATGACACCTCCCCCTCTCATGCTCCCATCAAAAGAAAGGAGGAAACCCCTTAGAAGAGATAAAAACTCCACCCAAGAAGAGAGATAAAAGCAGACCATGGAGCCTAGTTGCTCCCTCCAAAAGGAATAGCCATCTAATCTTTGTAAGAGTTGGCACATGATTTCCTCCACAAAGAAGAGAGAAGATCGAAGTAGAAAATTTTGTAACAAGTGATGAAGTAGGTCCCTCCACATTGAACCATGCATCGGTCTTTCAAAATAAAAAAAATTGATGCCTCATATTTGCTGAATTTACACTCCGGAGGTGAAATGGAGGGAGGAAACATGGTGATTTTCGGAAGTTGCTTACATTTCTCCATGTTGATTATGAATTGCGATTGGATCTAATTAGTGAACTCAAGTACAATTATAGAATGTGCCATCATCAATGGTGATGTAATCCAATAAGTAGACTTAGGTACAATTGTAGGATATTGTAATAACCACCCTAGATTCTTTTTGAAATATTACAATTGAAAATGATTACAAGTCAGCTTCGTTCCCACTTTTTGATCACTAGATCCTGGAGTAGGCAAGGTGAGAGCATATAGTGTTCTGGATCACAACTAAATTGAAATCAACAACTGAAAGGAAAGCACTAAGTGGCAAGCCAGCCAATACCACTTATTTAGTGGGGTGCATAAACAATACTGAAAGAGGTAACCATCCACTTATTCAGTGGGAATGCTTATACAATGCTGAATTTGAAAGCAAGCTTCTTCTATTTATCCAGTAGTGAGAAAGTACAAACATAAATGACTTTTCAGTGGTGAGTGATTGCAATTAAAGCAGTTGTGCAGTTGGGTAGGTATCAACAATAAATAAGAGCAGCTCATTGGCAGTACTATCATCCAGTCTTACAATGTTAGCTCATACATAATCATGCCAAAATAGAGTTGTATCTGTTATGAATTGGTGATAAAGATATGTATTGCTGATATAAGTGCTGATAAGAAATTAAACTGATGTAACACTGCAAATAGTACCCTAAATTATGAAATAATCCACCCAGCTTGAAGACAACAACAATGCACCTTGATTATTGATGGATATTTTGCTGGTGCAGGTCTGTTATACACTGGAAAAGGTGCTGCAATAGGTCCGGGCAGCAAAATAACACTCCAGAAAGCTCACTAACACATGTAGAAAACACACCCAAATTATAGCTTCATTTAAACACTCTAGAAATCACTTCAAAACAGGTCCTAACATGAAATAAGGATAGATATATTAGTCTGATATAGAAGTCAGACATACATAAGTCTGAAACAAGTAATTCTTCTTGCTGGTACGACAGGTACAAAAGCAATAACTTTCATCTAACTCACCATGTAACCCTTTCTCCACCAAGATAATGCATAGAATATGATATCCTGATTGGGGTGACTCCAAACCAAGTAAAAACCCTCACAAAAACTAAGTGCTCAACATGTTCATTCCCACATGCTCCATAGGGTGTACGACCTAGCATTCAAGTGGTACGGCTAGCTTGATGGGCAGCAGCTCTCCTCAACATTGAACAGCCTGCAAGATTGATGAAAAGTGATTCCAACAACAGATATAAAGAACTAAACTCAGGGAAATTACCATATAAAGTAGTCAGCAAAGGGGGTACAGTTTGATAATGGAATGGTACGACCCAACAATAATATAACTTCTCCTGCCCACCTATTACATCAAACTAAAGCAAGATGAAAAACTAAAATAATTAAACCAAAATATACACTCAAAACATCGCAAAGATCTTCATATCTACAACTCAAACAGAAATTCCAATTTGTAGCACAACTATAATGCTTGAATGGAATTACTATGACCAGTTAGAGGGGTTTTCGTCCCCAAAACTAGCAATATCAAGAGGGTTATCATCCTCAAGAAGTTTTGGAAGAACTCAGGTTCATTCCAACAGCATAACAATAACATTCACAAGTCTCCCTCAAAATGAGCTCTTACCCTTCATATATAATTTTCGTGTAGGGAATAAACAATTATTTGAAAATAATAATTCCAATATTTTCAAAAATGACCTTTTTGAAATAATAATACTTTTTTCATGTGCCAAAGTCCCCTTCTTCCCTAGGTGTCCACTTTTGAGCTCATATATTTTTTAAAAAGATATTAGCAAGGTTTCCAGTAGATTGGTATTGGTACTGGTATGGGAGATTGGTACTGGTATTGGTATGACTATTTTTGGAAATAGGAGAAGGGGGTACTCGGAGACGCCATTTTTTTAATATAAATATAATTTAATAAAGTAATAATTTATAGAAAATATCATGACATTGAACTTTCAAAACAAGAGCAGTGGTAAAGTTTAACAATGAACATTAATTATAAAGTTTAAATACACAAATGACAAGTGTCATTGTGTCAAAGAGTCAGAGTTCATACTTCATAGTTCACATTGACATTACATATTTAATATTCAATTACATATTGAAATTGAGAAATGGTGATCATCCACACTTCTATGTCCTGATCATCCATATCAAGGTCCTTAGCTATGATGCTCTCCAAATACTCATCACTCTCAAACTTAGGTTCCTCGGTTGGTAGTAGAATTGGGGGTAAATTATTAAGGCCATCTGCTTCAACCACTTCATCCAACATGGCTGCAACTTCTCCTTTAGGTGAAATTTGGTCCCATTTTGTTGAAGGACCCTCCTTGTACCCAGGATCTACATGAGACAGAAGACGGAGTGAGCTATGAATGTACACCAAGTTCTCTGCTTCTTTGACCCTAATCAGTTCCTCTTTAGTGAATGAATAAAACCATAAGTACTCCAATTTCTCTCACAAGATAAAGAGCTGGCTACTTGTGAGGGTAATCTTATTGCAAATGATTGCAATTCAGGGGTGTAATGTCCCCATTTTGGCCATACGCTCTTCTTTGACTGATAGCCTATTTCCGGAAATCTGTAGGTTGATCAAAAGTGAAATTAGGGTTTCCTTGCTTGGAGGTTTATGGCATTTCTAGGTATTTACTATTTTTAGTAAATACTAATTTTGGCAGTGGTTCAGTTGTCAGCCTTCATTAGGTCATTTTCAGTTGGAGCAGTTGCTTGGGTTTGATTTTGGCTTTAAAAAGCATTATTTTGGTGAAATAATATATTTCAAGGCATTAATGTTTTAATTTCAAGTTGACCCCTTGGCCTAGTTCATTAACTTTAAGTTGTGTTTAAAAGGTGGCCATGAAGGGGGACGCCCTCATGAAGGAGATATTAAAATATTTAATAAAGTTCTCTTGTGCCTTGAAGTGGACGCCATTCTAAAGGAGGATTTAATATTTTGAATTTTAAAAATATTTCAAAAGGGGACTTTTGGCGTCCCATTCTTGGAGGAGTTTTGGGAATTTGAAAAGTCACCTCTTTTTCTATAAAAGAGAAGCTTTACTCCAGCTTTTATGATCCATGAATTTATGCTAATGTTATGCTGTCGAAATAACAACTTGGTTTTTACTTCGAGGGATGCTTACCTCCTAGTTTCAATCCAATTTCGTGTTTGAAATACAACACCTAGTTGGCTTTCATTGCTGCTTCTCATCCAGACTAGCAGATTGAGCTCAACAGTTGAAGTTTTTAATGATATTTCCAGTTTTGAAGTTGCTGATGCAGTCACAACTGAAAGTGGTTTTTGCATACAGCTTTTTGTGTGAATTTAATTTGCTTGTGGGTACTTTTTCAATCCATTCCTACACCCAAGGCGACCATCTTTGGAGAGTTTCAGATTTAAATTTTGAGTTGTTGATTTTTACTTGTCAAAATCGCCCCTCATGAAGGCCGTACCATTCTTGCTGCATTGGGATTCGTGTAAGAATTAAATTATGAGTTTTTGTTGCTGTTTCTTCATCTGATGTTGGGCGCCTATCTTTCAACAGCTCATTGGTTTTCGTTTCACACAAAACGGAGGTATTTTGAGTGAGTTGTGAATATTTCTTTGAATTTCACAGTTGCTGATCAGAATTTCCAAAATTGTTATTTTACATCAGACTTGTTTAAGTTTGAATCTCCAGCCCTTTCTTCAACATTTATTGTTAATGTCTAACATGGAATCATCCAGTATCATGGTACATTGAATCTATTGTAATTTTCATGTAATTTGCAGCTCTTTTTCCATATTGTAAGACTGTAAACAGTAGTACTGTTCCAGTCCTTTATTGCTGCAATTCTTTCTTTAATTTCACATTAGTACCCCTGGAAGGTTTACCGCCAGTGTGGATAATTGGATTTGTATTACTCTTGTACCCACTCTCAAGTGGTGAATCCCCACTCATAAGTGGATGCCTGCCGCAACAGACGAAGTGTTTTAATTGTAGTCTTTTCCCCCCACTGTTTGGTGGTAGTGTGGAAATTCTCTTATGGCTGGTTATCCGCCTATTAGTTTTCAGTTTTCAATTAATCACTCCGTCATATGTTAGCACCTCGCTCTCAGTGGGATCTTGAGTGCACATTCTTGACGTATGAGTTTGTCCATTTTCAAGTATTGTTCATTAGTTGCTCCGCCATATGACAACACCTTTCCTTCATTGGGATTGAGTGTGCATTCTTGGCGTTGAGTTTCTCTTAAGCTTGGTTTTCAGTTTGATGCTAACGCTAATCCAGTTGGCTAGTGCTGGTTTATGTTGTGTAATTCTATCGAAAAAAATTGGTTAGCATATTTCAAGGGGCTTCACCTCCATGCTTCCACCACCACTCTATTGGGTCTTTCTTTGCTTGCATACCATATAAAGCTTCCATGGAAGAAAAATCACCATGCCCATGTGAAAACTTATTCCATTGACTCCTCATAATTGAAGCATCCTCACCTCGGCCATAAATCTTTTTTATTGCAGCCCAAAATCCCTTCATTACTTCTCTATCCTCATATGGATGCCTCTTATTGATCACTTGTAGATTATGCCATTTAGGATTTAAGGCATAGGCAACACAATGAAGGGGTGTGTTAAGTTTGTTCCATCTTCCATGTAACTTTTCTTCTATCAAAGGATATAGAGAAAGATTTTTTGCATCTATTATTTTGTTGACTCTTTCACACATGGAATCTATTTCTTCATAAATTTCTCCCAAACATGGCTTGTCTGAATTTGCAAATTTGATCACCTCACATATGGGCTTAATAATGTCCACAACAAATTTAACATCAACCCAAATACGATCATCAAGGACGATACCTCTCACCTTAATTGCAGTATCTGATGTAGGTTGCCTACAAGCTGCCCATGCATCACTAAGTATTGTTGAACACAAAGCGCCTTTGACTTAATTAAGACAGTCAAGAAGAATAAAATAAGAAGCAAACCGTGTATTAGCTGGTTTGAGAAGTTCCACCTTGGAAAATTTTCGATAAATGGCTTGTGTGTGGTGATGGATACATATGAACATTTTTATTTTTCTAGCCTTTTCTATGAGATCTGAAATCCACTAGAACTTGCCAATATCTTTGAGTGCATTATTCAACGAATGCACACAACATGGTGTCCAAAGTATATGCTTGTACTTTTTTCGCACCAACCTGCCTACTGCTTGGCAAATAGGGGCATCATTTGTAACAATTTGGACTACATGTGATGCCCCCACCTCCTCAATGCCATCACATAGCTGGTTAAGAAGAAACTTTGCATTTTTTTCTTGACTTAAACAATTTATTTCCTTAAAAAAATAAGGCCCTTTGCTGCATGTTACCATAATATTTAGTTGTGGACAATTTGTAGCATTTGTCCACCCATCCATCATGATACTGCATCTTGCTGTAGCCCACACTCTTTTCATTGGTGTGGTTTGTTGCTCTAATCAATTTTTTTATTTATCAATTAGAGTAGTGCAAATCTTTTCATACCTAGGTGGTTTATACCTTGTTGGTCCATCACTGATAGCTTGGACCATCTCTCCAGAGAACGGTGAGCGAGCAACATTAAATGGTATTCCATTTGCATAAAAGAAGCGTGCAATTGCTGCATCAATTGCTTCTTGACCTTGCATATCAAATAATCTTCCATTGGGTTTTAAGCTACCAATGTGTGGTCTCTTGCGAAAACATTCTGCTAGTACATCTCTAGAAGACATATCCACCTTTGCCTCTCTATTTTGATTTTGAGTTGTAGTTGTTGCCCTTGTCGTTGAAGCATGAGAACTCAAATTAGAAACTTTCCCATCAACCCTTTCTTGATCCCTCACAGCATCATATCGTTGTACCTCATTTGGACAAGGATCAACATCTTTTCCAGGTATGTGAAGGAAATGAGCCCTCACCCTCATGTAAGTACCTTGCCATGGCATTTGACAATAGTTACATGTGATTGTGTCTGTTCCACCTGAACCCTTTGGCCCTAGAACATGATCACAATACTTCCACAATGGGTACAAGCCTTGTTTTCCCCCACTTGACATTCTCCACAAAAAATAAAAAAAATATTAGTAGCATAACGGATATCCATATCACTTTATTTAAATTATTACTGGGAAACTTCAAACTTCAGTCCATTTAGTTAAAAAAGAGACACCTTGGTGTTCCATAAAAAAATGTGGCATAAGAAATGTAGCTTTGGGTTAGCAAATTTGGGATAAGAAATGTTTCTGATGCAACGGTAGGCACTTAAAGAAAAACATTGCTTTGTTTGCCTCAAAAAATTAGATACTGACACTTGCATTATTATTTTGAATGGTAGTTTTTCTTTTTTAAAATAAAAATTCACAAAATGTAGGGTATGTCCTTCTGATGTTTTACAATCTCTATGAAGGAAAGGTAGGTAGTGTAACTGTAATGTCCCCTTCTAGCTGACATCGATTGTCAGAGAAGTTTAGCCTATAATTCTGACCCTCGTAGGCTAATGCGGATGGTTAGGGGGTCTTTTGGGGATTGTATCGTCTCCAGTGTTCAGTGGCATTTAGTTTTGGCTTTCGTTTGGCATTCATAGGACTCCGTATGCTCAACTTACTATTTATAGTAAGTCAAGAATGGATAGAGAGGGACCCTTACTATTTTTAGTAAGGTGTGTGGTCCTATGCAGATCCATCAGCTCAGCTCCCAGTTCAGAAGACACTCAAAAATAATGAGTAATCATGGAGATATTAATGTTTATTTGGCTTAAATAAACATTAATTATTTAAAAGATTATAATATTAAGTTATAACTTAACTTAATATTGAGGGTCAATTTATCATTAAAAGGGGGCCATATTATTATTTAATTGAGGGCGCCAACTTCAGGGAAATATTAAAATATTTCCTAAGTGCAAATGATAATTTTATTTAAAATGATTTAAATGGTGCTTTTTTGGAGAAAATCGCACCTCCTCAAGAAAGTCTTTAAAATGCCCTCAAGAGTTGGATTTTATTCATTATGATGGATTGAGCATTGGTGTTGATGAGTTTCGTCTAACAGAGGAAGCCAAGGGTTTCTGAATCAGTTTGCCATTGGAGAACATTCACTCTCCATTGTTGCAGCCTTTTGAAGTAGTGAAATATCTATTGAATTAGGCATACAGGAGGGCACCATACAGGTGTTCCGTTTGGGCATATTGGTGAAGGATTTAATCAAGGGTTTGAAGATTATATTGAATATTTGAAGACTATATTGTTGCTGATTAAAAAGACATTGCAGATGCATTTATTGTTGGCTGCTACAGTACTCGATACAGTACCCGTCAATAGAAAATCGCTACAGTACCCGTCAATAGAAAATCGCTATAGTACCTGTGAATGGTGCCGCTACAGTACTGCTACAGTATTCAAGGGATTTCTGAGAACATCTATTGCAGATTTAAAGACATTGGAAGAACATTTACTGCTGAAGGGTTTGGGCAGATTTTTGGAATGAGATTTTACAACAGCAGCTGCATGTTTCTTATTTATTTCGGGTATGCTTGCAGATTGTTCTCCTTGCAAGTATTCAATAAGAATAAGATATTTTTGGAGTTGCAATTTAGTTTTAGTTTACTATCATTTCATTTCCAGCATTCTCTTAATTTGCAAAAAAGACACAAAAGCAGAGAAACCCTTGTGAGAATACAAAGAAATTGCAAACACAAAAAACAAAAAAATGAGACAAAATCTAGGGCAAGAAGAGTTCCTACAGTAACTGTGTAAATAATCTTAGATAATATTTTTAACATCCAAGTTTCTCTTTCATATTTTAATAATTTTGTTATTTAGGCTAATACCATTAGAGATGTATGTAAAATTGCATCAATGAGGCAAGGGATTTATAATTTTTTAGTTTTTTACTTATTCATTTCAAGTAGCATATCTAATGAAGCATTTCTTTCGGGTTCTGAATACTTGGACAATAAATATTTTATGATAAACCAAAATGATATTTACCAAAATCCATTATCTAGAAACTCAAACAAATAGGAGGCATAACAAAAACCAAGTTCAAAGTTGTATCGTAAGTCTTCACATTTTCAGAATTTGGCACTTATTTGAAACAATAATTGCAATCAAAATCTCCTTTTCGAGCCGAAAAGAATTTGAGAAGCTACGTGAACGTCTTGGCTTGCTTGTAAAAATGCCTTTGATGAAATACCTGGCAGCTAGCAGTCTAGCACTAATTCAATCACAAAATCTGCCTTAGAAGAGCCCACATGGTTTTATAAATGGAGCGCTGCTTGATAACTTCAAACGGGTTGCACCTCCTCCACAAAAGTCACGGCTCAACCTTTATCATTTGAATAGTGTAGAAGTCACGACTTAGATGAATGAAAAGATTTGTTTTAAGTTTTTTATGTTTTAAGTTTTTTAAGTTTTAGTTTTAACTTTTAACATTTTCTTAAAAAGATTAGGTTTCTAGTCAAGAGACGCCAATTTTTGTCTCGAGAGACCTTTGAAGACGCTAGGAGACGTGTGCCCATGTCCCCTGCAAACAGGGGTGTCTCTTGGCATGTCTCTGCTACTAGACGCGTCTTGATCCCTGAGACACATCCTAGGGGGCCGAAGACGCGTCTCTTGGTAACCTTGGATGTTACACTTAATCTTTTCACCTTAATAATTAACATTAGGAATTTAAGTGAATATTTAAATTATTTTACTCGAGGTGCAAAAAGCACTAAAATGACATTAGAATCAAACTTTGATCATATCATCATGATTTTGAAGACTTGGAATGATGATTGGAGCCAACTAAGTAAGTAAAAATAGACTACTTCTCCAAGAAGTTTAGAGAACACACCAAAAGTTGGAAATCACTTCTGAAAGTGTCATGAAGATCCATATTATCAATTGAACTCATTCCCATGAATAGCAACCTTGAAATACTTAATCTGTGTGCTCCAAGAACTTTGGAGTCCCCTTTTTCCTTAGTAATTAGACTATGAGAACTCGGAAAATAGGTTAACTGTCTACCATTTGACTAAGCTTGAGAAGGGGACATTCTAGATGTGTCACAAAGGAAGGGAGTAGAGGTGGAGAGAGAATAGGAGGGTTGATATGTTCCCTCATTACATCAAAAGAAGGAATGAAGCTTCATGAGAGTTGACATCAAAGGAGAGAACATTGTTCTCGATGGTGTTGTCAAGATCCGCAAGAGGAGATTCTACAAATACATGTGAAATATTTGGTAAGTAGACATCTTGTGGTGGATCTTGTAGACATGTATGATCTTGCTGAAGAAAATTATTAGAACCATTCATAGAATTTGTGATCCTTGTAGAAGTAGTAGGAAGAGGGGTCTCAATAACATACATAGGTGTAAGGTTGTCCGAGGAAGAATCACTAGGGATGAAGGATTGTTTGGATTTCCAAATAGCTCCTAGATGCTGATTGAAATAGTATAAGGGGACTCGATATGACAAAATAAGCATTATACATTTTGAGATCTTGATCAATAGTATTACTAATTAGTTTGTGGTTTATTTGATTCTACAAATAGATGTGAAATATTTGGTAAGTAGACATCTTGTGGTGGATCTTGTAGACATGCATGATCTTGCTGAAGAAAATTATTAGAACCATTTAGAGAATTTGTGATCCTTGTAGAAGTAGTAGGAAGAGGGGTCTCAATAACATACATAGGTGTAAGGTTGTCCGAGGAAGAATCGCTAGGGATGAAGGATTGTTTGGATTTCCAAATAGCTCCTAGATGCTGATTGAAATAGTATAAGGGGACTCGATATGACAAAATAAGCATTATACATTTTGAGATCTTGATCAATAGTATTACTAATTAGTTTGTGGTTTATTTTATTCTTGCACTTCAATATCGCTTTTTGCCAATAGTCACATGGTTTAGGAACAAATCCATAGAGATAGGGTAAGAGATATTTTCATTTGTAGTGACTCTCGATCCCTTCTTGCTAGGGTGGATAGTTTTCTACACTCAATGTGACAATAGAAAGGTGTAGTTTGGGACAAGAAGTTGTGATGGAGCCCCCAAAGTAGTAGACCATTGTTTCCAATTTTTTGTCAAGGTTGGTGGTGGGATAAGTTCCCAAGAACTTTATCAATTTTGAGAATGAATGCCATGAATTCTGTTTTGTGAAGTAGTTAACTAAAAAACTTATCTTGATATTTAATTTCATGCCTTTGAATAATGGCTTAATATATTGTGAATACCAAAGTGACGTAAGGTCATGAGTCAAATGATTATAGTTTTGATTTTGTATTTGTCATGAATCAAGTTTGAATGAAGTGCTTATTTTGTAATTTGGACTAAATTTTGTGCAAGCTTATGTTTATTTGTATGAGAAATCTTAGGATAACGATAGTTTAGGAACGCAACTTGGGCCGCTTTAGATTATTGGATCTAGATTAATATATTTGAATTGACAATTTGCTTACTCAAGTTTTAGAGTCTCATATAGTATCTTATACAAACATGAGACTTTGACAATTGTTTACACTCCACAAATCCCATCCCTCATATTTTTTGAATTTACACTCAAGAGGTGGAACAAAGGGAGGAAACATGATGATATTTGGAAGTTGCTTACATTTCTCCAGGTTGATTATGAATTGTGATTGGATCTAATTAGTGAACTCAAGTACAATTATAGAATGTGTCATCATCAATAGTGATGGAATCTGATTAGTAGAATTAGGTACAATTGTAGGATGTGTCACAAAGGAAGCATGTAGAGGTGGAGAGAGAATGGGGGGTTGGTATGTACCCTTATTACATCGAGAGATGAGATGAGGCTTCATGAGAGCTGTCATCAAAGAAGAGAACATTGTTCCCAATGGTGTTGTCAAGATTCTCAAGATGAGATTTTACAAATAGACATGAAATATCTGGTAAGTAGGCATCTTAGCGTGGTGGATCTTGTAGACATGTATGATCTTGTTGAAAAAAATCATTAGAAGTTTTAAGAGAATTTGTGATCCTTGTAGAAGTAGTAGGAGGAAGAGGAGTTTCAATAACACGCACAGGTGTAAGATTGTCCAAGGAAGAGTCACCAAGGATTGGATGATCATTTAGATTTCCAACAGCTCCTAGATGCTGATCAACAGAGTATAAGGACACTCAATGTGACAACAATAAGTATTATACATGTCGAGATCTTGATCAACAATATTACCAATTAGTTTGTAGACTTTGTTTTATTCTTGCACTTCCATATCGCTTTTTGCCAATAGTCACATGGTTTAAGAACAAATCCATAGGGATAGGGTAAGAGTTACTTTCATTTGTAGTGACTCTTGATCCCTTCTTGCTAGGATGCATAGTTTTGTACACTGAATGTGACAATAGAATGGTGTAGTTTAGGGCAAGAAGTTATGATGGACCCCCCAAAGTAGTAGTCCATTGTTTCCAAATTTTTTGTCAAGGTTGGTAGTGGGATAAATTCCCAAGAACTTTATAAATTTTGAGAATGAATGTCATGGATTATATTTTGTGAGGTCGTTAACTAAAAGACCTATCTTGATATTTAATTTAATGCCTTCGAATAATGACTTAATAGTTTGTGAATACCAAAGTGGCCCAAGGTCATGAATTGAAAGATTATAGCTTTGATTTGTATTTCTCACGAATTAAGTTTGAATGATGTGTTTTTGTAATTTGGACTAACTTGTGTGTAATCTTATGTTTATTTGTATGAGGTATCTTAGGATCACAATAGTTTAGGAACACAACTTGGACTAAGGTTTAGAATATTGGATCTAGATTAATATATTTGAATTAACAATTTGCTTATTCAAGTTTTAGAGTCTCGTATAAATCTTATACACACAAGGGACTTTGACAATTGTTTATCTAAGTAGAGGTAATAGTTGACATGGAACATTGCAACCTAGTAGAAGGGATAGTTTACAACTTTCATGGGATCTTGTATTGGTGATTGATATTGGTGCATTTGTGGACAGCCAAGGGGATGGCTGTCATAAGTCAAGGACAACATGAACGTTCCAATATCTAGATGCCAATGACAAGATACAGTTTGAGAATACTATAGGGGTGTAAATATGACAAGACAAAGTTTAAGAATACTGTAGGGGTGTAAATATCTGATCCACACAATAGTGGAGTGATGCTTTGTTGAATGTCAAGCCATGATGATCAAAGTGCCATATATAATTATAATTGAGTCCGTGACTGTGTTAATTAATTTTGGTGCTACCTACAATTTTATTTCATCTTCTTGAGCTCAAGAATCAAGTAATTGATTCCCATCCAAATTGAAAGTTGTGTCCTTAAGATAGGAGCTTTAAAGACCCAAATCACTCTTATCACCCTATTAGGCCCATATGACCTAATAAACATGGATTGGTTACAAAAACATGAAGCCAACATAGATTGCCTTAGGAAGTTTGTTAAGTGTTTAATGACTGAGGAGTTGTCCTAGAATTACAAGGTGCATATTAGTCAATATCCATGCAATTAGTGTTTGTGGCTAAGATAAGGAAGGAAGCTAGATGTGAATGTCAAATTTATGTAGTGGTTGTTGTGAATTCAGATCAAAAGCCAACACTACATGATCATCCCCTATTGCAAGAGTATGTAGACGTTTCTAGAAGAGTTGGTAGGATTACCTCAAAAAGAGAAGTTGAGTTCATTATTGACTTGAAGCCATGAACAAAACTGTTGGCTATTGTGCCCTACTGAATGACTATTCCAAAGTTAAATGAATTAAGAATGCGAATGCAAGAACTAGTGGATAAGGGTTATGTCTAGCCAAGTGTCATCTTGGGGAACATTGGTGTTTTTCATTAAGAACAATGCTACGTTGAGGTTATGTGTGGACTATAGACAATTAAACAAGGCCATGATCAAGAATAGATTTCCATTGCTTGTAATAGATGACTAGTTTGATCAGATGAAAGATGTGAGCGTCTTTTCACGAATAGATTTGAGATCACTTTACTACTAGATGTGAGTCAAGGAGGAAGACGTCTTTAATACAACATTCTAAACTAGATATGGCCATTGAGTTTGTAGCGGTGCCATTTGGATTGACTAACACATCAATAGTATTAATGAGTTTCATGAATCATTGTTCAAAGATTTTTTAGACATTTATTATAGCGTTTATAGATAATATCTTGATTTACTTCTGTATTATGAAAGAATTCTACATACTGTTGTAATTCCTTAGGGAAAATAAGTTATATGGAAAATTGTCCAAATGTTCATTTTTCCTGAAGGAGATCTTTGGTGAGGGATTTTGGTTGATTGTATGAAATTTGCGTTGCCAAACAAAAATTGGTGACTACAATTGCCACCATTGATATAAAGTGAGAACCATGGAAAATAAGGAGAGGACCAATGATAACCTTGTTGTGAATTGTAATTTTAGAAAGTAGTGTCTGGACACCACTTCCAATCTTTTAAACAAGGTTCACAGGAATTGATATTGATTTTGTGAATCATATGAGCCAAATGGCCCCTAGAATTGTGTCAAAAGTTTCATGATTTTGATTGAAAAGGTGAAACTTGGCCTTAGTTTGATTCCATGAAAGGAGACTCATGGAAAGCCTTGGAAAAATCTACTGAATAGTTTTAATTCCCTTTTTTATAAAATATCAAGACACAAACCCAAGGTAGGAAGTTGTCATTGCCTTGAAAGATAGGGCACTGATTTGCCCCCAATAATGTTGCAGAAGTTCAAAGCCTTACCAGACTCACAGGCTACTCCAAGAGTTTTATAGAGAATTTCTCATGGTTAATGTCAATTACTTTGTTGTAAATGAATATCAAGCCATTCCATTGGATAGAAAGATGTGAATGAGCATTTGAGGAAATAAAACATAATTAACTAGAAGACTTGTGCTTTTAGCTTTAGATATGGAGAAGGATTTTGTGGTTGGCATAAATGCATTAAAGGATGGACTAGGTAGAGTACTCATGCAAGATGGATGCATCATTGCTTATGGGTCTTTTGTAATGCCCCCTTTCTAGCTCAGTTTAGAGGACTTACTATTTATAGTAAGTCACTTTGCTGAGTTACTATTTTTAGACCGGCACTTGGTTACATGAGGAATTGATAGAGTTAACTCCTGCTTCAGACGGCTCCTCGAACGGACAATTATCCTAGGAGTTATTAATTTTTAAAGTGACTAAGGATTTATTTAAATATTTAAATGTTATTATAAAGTTATAATGTAACTTTATAATAATAAAGTTACTTTAATTTTATAAAGCGTGTTAAGTGAAAATTAAAAAGTGGGAATATATCTTTTATCCCACATTGATCAGGAAAGTGTTTGAGCTCTCACAAGAAAAGAAGAAAAGGGACTTAAGAGCTCATTCTCAGGCATCTAGTTGATGAATATTTTTTTGATTGATTTTAATTGTGGAGCCTAGGGCTTCTACATTTTCTTCATTCGATCATGGAGACTGAAAGCTCTCTTTGATTGGCATAACTGAGGAAGTGAAATATCTTCTAAAGGGTTGCATTGGTGGAGGTGGTACTTTAGTCATCTCATTTGTGCTAAAATTGGTGGCAAAGGGCCAAGTCTTGTGATAATTCGAATCAGCTTATTGGAGAAGCATTTTGCAGATTGGTGGAGATATTCTCAGTCCTTTAGGAAGGATGATTTTGATAAATAGAAAAAAGTCAGAATTTCATTGATGAAATCGCGGATTTTGCATATGCTGGTTTAAGGTTCGATTGAATGATATTTTGGAGAGTTTGGCTTCATCGATTTTTCTTTGAGTGGCTGGGTTTACATCTTGTGCAATCAAATTTGTATATCAGACATTTTCAGTTATTCATAACAGCTTGTTGGCGCCACGATTTTACTCATATCTTCCTTCTTTGGCATCGATTCTTCCATTGACTTGTTGTATATCATTCCTTGATGGAATATATGATTTCGAAGGAATTTGAGAAGAGTTTCTGTCAGCAAACGAATTAAATTAGAAGTCTGATATATCTAAGCAGGGGTGGCCAGTTAAGGAGGGCGATTTCTTCATAGAAGCCCTTAAAAATTCTAATAAAATTTCTGAAGCATGGTTGATGGAGGAGAAGACCAGGCGCTACTTTGCTGGAGGACAAATCATTGCTAGCAAGGAGAGTCGAACCATTCTTCACAGGGCTGCAATCATTTCCAGGTTTCACATCAGTCATTTGTATCACAGTCCATTGATAGTTAATCAGCATATTAGTATTGCAAAGTCAGTCATTTAGCATTGTAATTTCAGTCCAACATAGTTGTATTGGTTTGCATGATAATATTTGTCATTATAAGGTAGCTGCTGTAGATGAATGTTCATGACAGATCTGATAATGTATTGCATTTGAATGTAAGCCAAGAGTCTTGGCATTTGCATGCTAGCAATGTACTTGGGTTTGCTTTTCAATAAGAAGTTATAAGTTGGGAGTCATTCATTGGATGTAAACACCATTTGATAGCATATTAGGGATGTATGCCAATTGTTTGACATAATGTTCATTGGCTGTAAGAACACATTTTGCATATTTAATTCATATATTTGCATCTAAAGAGTGAAAACAATTTGCATTTGCATTTAGCACTTTGCATACATCATTGTAGTGCTTTTTATCAAGCATCTAGACCTCTTTGATATCATTACAAGTTTTGCAAAATCAGACTGAAACTTTACACCAGTGAGTTAAGAGGCTACATGTGAATTGTTTGACAATATTTCATGAGCCTATAATCAGCATTTTGAGGTCAGATTAGGCAAGGCTCATTACATCTTTGGAGTTAAAGGATCATGAAAAAGGTCATTTGACCCATGATTTAGAACTAGCAATTGTAGGACATGCCAAAAATGTGGTTGCATTACTTGATTGGGTATTGATTTGAGCTCACAATGGATCTTTAAAGTTTGAAATACCTTTCATAGAGCCAACATTGAATACTAGATAGCATTGGTGGATGGAATTCTTAAATGAATATAACTTCGAGATCATGTATATTTAGGGAGAAGCAAATAAGATATTCGGATGTCTTGAGAAAGAGTGTGATGTGTTTTGTTTTTTCTGATTTTTTTTGGTTCTTTTGCCAATATGAATGCTGGAAATTGAAATAATTGAAAGAATGCAAAACAGAAAGGAAATTGCATAAATGAGAGAAACCCAGTTGTTCTTTATTGAATTCTAACCAAACAACAACATACCCATTTGCTGGAAATTACATCAGCAGTTCTGATTTTTGGTATTAGCAATTTGGGGGCTCCAAACCCTAGGCGTGACCCTTAATTTGGCCCTTACTTGTTTCAGAAACCTTTGCTGATGTATTGCAGAGCTTGACGCCTCAGGAAATGCCTGTATGCAGCCTTGAGACCTTGGAAATCTGCTTCAACAATAACCCATGTCCCAATGAAGAGTAGTACGGCCTCCGAGAGACCCACACGTGCAAGAAGAGAAAGGTATTTGCTGCTTAAATTCTGGTTTTCCTTCACAGACCTGTACGGCCTGCTAATATGAGCAGATTTGAGTTTGTACGGCCTCCAATGCTGATTTCCCACGCACTAAGACGGGGTATGATTGATCTCCAATACCCACGTGCCAGGAAGAAGGTACAATTTGCACTTATTAATTCTCCAAACCCCTTTATTCTGATCTGTGTAATGTCCCCTTTCTGGCCAGTGGTCAAAAAGCAACTTAACATTATAAAATGAACTTAAGTTGCCAACCTTTCCATAACCGAGCTCCAAGGACATTGGAGAAGCCATTGCTAAAAATACCAAGATGCCAACCACTGCAACTGCCACCACTGCTAGAAACAGTAACCTTGTATTGAATTGCTGCTAAGACCATTGCCAAAAATAGCACTTACTAAAAATAGCATACTGCTAAAAATAGTGACTCCAATCTCAAAACAAGCACATTCTGAGAAGCAGCTATGACATACTAAAAATAGTAAGTACTAAAAATAGACACTGCTAAAAATAGCAGTGATTGGCCACCAAGGTTCTTAGAAAACCTAGAAAGACCTAGAAACCCTTTTGGCAAACTCTTGCAACAAGCTCCCGAAAGACTGACGAGAAACCTCCAAGAATCTTAGAAACCCTAAAAATGCTTCCGAGTAGCCTACAAGACTCCAAAAATAAGCTATTGGTCACTAGAAAGCTTAGGGCCAAAAAAGTGGACATTACACATATGGAGAAATTAATGAACTGCCTAAACCAATTAGTGAAATTTGATGCAAGGATTGTGACCCAATTTAATCTCTCAAAAATGATCAATAACTCAATAATTCATAAGCATGGAATGTAAATGAAACAACTTCGTTAAGTAAATAAATTTCATAACACATCCTCATGTGTAGTGCATAATCTAGGTAAAAGCACATAATATCTGATATACAAGAAATACAATTCAGGCTTTAATGCCATGTAAACAACTAAAGATACAATCTGGAAGTACAAATACATATAATGATACAAGAATAGTGTGAGGACATATACAATAGAGTCTCCAACCGCTGCGGACCCTCATAGTCATCCACAAGTCAAGAGATGAGAACATGGCTCAGGTAATAAAAAGCAGGAGGGAATCTCGGTGCAAGCTTGATGTATATACATGCATTTCTAACATGAACATGCAATGTCCCACTATCAAGATATGGTAGAGAAATTTATAAATGATTTTTCTAGGTAAATTTCATCTATTTCAATGAACACATGCCTTTGGCCAAAGCACTAGAAGTAACCCGTAGATTCCGAAAAGAGGATCAACCTTCTCTGTTAACCCATATTCGACACCGTATCAACCAAATACACACATAGAAGAAAATAACATGCATCATGATCATAAAATAAATAATTACTCTTTTCTTTCATGCAAATGTTCAATTGTACATCTTTCATTGTTTCAACTTTACATGCATAGTAATAGTAAAAATAATTCATTGACATGCAATTCAATTCTTTTACATGCAAGTAGTTTAATTAACATGCATTTCTATGTGTAAATGTAAATGTAAAACTACCTCCATTTAATTAACTAAATTCCATATCTTGCAAGTTAATTCATGAAAAACTCATTTTGTTATTATATACACTCCAACTCTGTCATATGTACATATACCTATGGTTATATATATATATATATAGTTATAGTATATATGCAGATTTGCTATCATAGATTCAAAATATAACAAAACAGAACAGATTCCTATATATTTTCATAATTACAATTTTCCTGTAGAATCTTTCTTGTAGATAAAAACACTTCCCAACACACTTCAGATTTCATTTTTGCAGTAAATAAGGCATAAAACTAGTGTTCTCAGTGGCAAAAAGGGTTTATATTTATATGCATTCTCGATTTGTTCAAAGTTCTAATATAAAACTTGGAATAGAGACAACCACCTAAATGGAACTATACATGGTTCTGACATAAAACTAGATTATAAACTGCAGCTGGAAATTTCATGTTCCCTATCACACAATATACTCATAATTTCTGATTTAATAATCCAATGTGCTATATATACTCATAATTTGTGATTTAGTAATCCAATGCACTATATATATATATATATATATATATATATACATAGCACATTGGATTACATTGGATTACATGCACTATATATATATATATATAGCACATTGGATTACTAAATCAAAAATTATGAGTATATTATGTGATAGGGAACATGAAAATTCCAGCTGCATTTTATAATCTAGTTTATAATCTATATACGTATACATATTTTATTGCTGTTCATAGGTCTGTCACACAATCTTTTACATAGCTTTTACTAATGACAGGGCTTTTATTTCTTAAGGGTGAAGTTTAAATTTAATGACTAGTCCTGACAGGAAAAATAATAATAATATTACAGAGCAAAAAGAGAGTAAAAGAGCTGCTGACCTTGCAAATGAGATTGGCTCCTGTTACCTTCAATCGCTGCAGAAACTAAAAAAAAAACTTGCTTTGTCCTCTTGTGCCAATCTTCATCCATGGCTGCCAAGTTGTATTCACACTGTCCTCTTTCATATTCCTTTTTACCTATTTATCTTTTTTTTTTAAAAAGCCCTCCTAAAAATCCCGACCTCCTTTTTAGCGTTTCATATTTCTTGCTTCCAGTCTTTTACTTCAGTTCCTTTTTTATTTTTAGCCCACCGATTAATTTCCATTTGCATGCTTTCATGCGATTCTTAGGAATTATATCTAATTTTCTTTTATTTATGTTTTCATTATTTAATTTAATTTTCTGCTTTTTCATGCATTTTATTTAGTTTTATTTTTATTTTTATTTCAAGAATGTATTAACTAACCTTTTTATATATTTATTAATATTTTTATATATAGTAATATATTTATTATATCATTATTCATATATAGATATTATAAAATTATTTTGAAACTAAAGTCTTTTAGTTATTTATTATTTTATTCTTTTCGTATTTATAAATATTTTTATATATAATAGTAATATGTGTTTTTTTTTTTGATAGATAAGTGCTACCAGAGGGGGTAGCTCCCGTCAATGAAAATAATGCTTTTACGAATGAGAGGGTACAACTATATAAAGCCAACCAGATAGAGAAAGCGGAACCCAACCCCAATGGCCATAGCTACAAGCCTGACGATTACTCATGACATGTCTTCAACGTATGGGATCTAGGAGAGGGGCAGCACAACTAGTTGCCACATGTTTACCGTACAATCTCATCAACCATAGGGAAAGCTTCCCTATTGACAATGGATTTTACCTTCGGGGGCAGATCACCGTTCAAGAAGGATTTCTCCTCAGCATCCAACCAGACGCCCAAATTTGCCAACACATATGCCGCCTCGTTGGCTTCCCTATATACATGGCGTAATGGGAAAGACTCCAACCTGTTAAGTTGTTCAGTAATGATTGATATCCAGTGATGAAGTTTCCAATTGGTCACGCTTCTCTTATTGATTGCATTAATATAGATTAAGGAATCACCCTCAATGTCTACCTAGTTGATCCCGATCAATCCACACAGCTCCAAACCAACACTGAGAGCCTCAAACTCAGCCTCGTTGTTTGTGGCAATACCCAGGTTGCAAGCAATCACCTCGACACAAGCTCCTTGATCATTTCTAATCAGGAAACTAGAACTGGCCTCCCTGGGGTTGCCCTTGGCAGCCCCGTCAAAATTTAATTTGAATCGACCTGGCCGAGGCAACATCCAACGTATTTGATCATGTCGTTTTTTCTTCTTGATTGGGTCGAACCTAGGCGGCTTAAGGATTTTCCAAGCCTTCTGGAGATTATTGTCCCAGTTTGTAAATTTAGTGTTGGAGCTCACTCGACACTTAGCATTTGCAAGTTCTCAAATTCCAATTTCTATCTTCTTGATTACTTCGGCAACTTCCAATGATTGGTCATTGAAGATCCTTCGGTTCCGTTCTTTCCAGATTTGCTAGGTCACCATCGAAGGAGACGAAATCCAGATGTCAGCCAATAGATCCTTATGATTCTTTGACGACCATCCTTGCAGAAATGCAAGCAGATCCAGTTGCTGAGGGCCTACCCAACCCAGCGAGCGCATCGGCCAATCCCAACATTTAGATGCGAACAGGCACGACAGTAGTAAGTGGTCAGCCGATTCCTCGCTATTCCAACATAAAACACATACTGAGGGGCCAAGGATACCATATGTTATAAGTTGATTACTCGTAAGGATTCGTTTTTGTAGAGCGGCCCAAAGAGAGGCACCAGCTTTTGGAACTAATTTTGAGTTCCAGCATAACGAGGCTAGCCACAATCTAAAGTTGTTTTGCACGTCTTGGATGCTATAGCCCAGTTTCGCCGAATAATTGCTCGATCGAGCATTGCACCATATAATTTCATCAGCCTCCCTGGAGAGCCTTATTCTCCTTTTTTTGAGGGAATTATTGATCCGGTGACCAAGATCAGATGGAACCCACATCATATCAACGGATAGCCACCCACTCCCCTCATCCACCCAGGGTCAGGGATAATCCGCCACTCTCTAGCCGAATCGATCACACACAGCACCAACCCACTCACCACCACCTCCAACCTCCTCTATTAGAGGGATGTGGCCATTCCAAGAGTCGTACCAGAAGTTCGCCTTCATTCCATCCCCAATCTTCCAAGATATTAGATATATGCTCAGTGATAATTGGCCTGCATTCCCAGATGAACTTCCAAACCGCCGAACGGCTGCTTGAGTTTGCTGCCGTGAGGATCCCGTTAGGGTTGTCCACATCTAAGTACTTCTACAAAATTCAACACCACCTTCTCTCAGGTTCCTTGACTAGCTTCCAACATAATTTGCCTCCCAAAGCCTGGTTCACCTGTTCCAATTTCCTCAATCCCGCACCCCCGCCATCTTTTTTCTGGCATGCGGTGTCCCAACTAATAAGAGGTATTCGCTTCTCCACCTTTGCGCCTTCCCAAAGAAATATTTTGAGGAAGCTTTCAAGGTTTGAAATTACTTTGCTCGGTAATTTGAAACACAACATCGCATAGACCGGTAGTGCAAAGAGGACAGACTTTATCATTTGGATGCGATCGACGAATGTGAGCCATTTCAGTTTCCATGTTGCAACTTTGGTATGACATTGATCCAACAGTTCTCCCCATAACGAGGATCTGCAGGCACCCGTGAATAGAGGTGCCCGAAGGTGTTTTACTGGGAGGGACGAAATTGTGAACCCCAGACACTGTGCAATCTTTTTTTGGGAAGCCTTTTTGGTATTGAAGAATACTATCTCAGACTTGTCCTTGTTCAGAATTTGACCCGACGAGGCAATATATTTATCTAATGCTTCTTTTATCACCTCCGCCTCACTCAAAGTGGCCTCTCCATAAAGGAGCGTGTCATCAACAAATTGAACATGGGTTGTTGGGTCGATGTCAGGAGCCACAGTGACCCCCCTCTAGAGCCCCCTTTCTCTTAATCTACCAAAAAATCTACTCATTGCTTTGGTCATGATGACGAAGAGGAAAGGCGAAATTGGGCTGCCTTGGTGTAGACCATTTGATGCTTCAAAAAAGCCATACAGAGAGCCATTGACCAAAATAGAGTACTTGGGAGTGGATATACAATAGTGAATCATTTGCAGCCACTCCGCAAAGCCAAAATGCCCCATCACGGCGATCAAGAAGCTCCAATTCACATGGTCATATGCTTTGCTGACATCCAACTTCAGCATCATTCCCCGCACCTTGTCTCTTGACATTGTGTGAATGGTCCCGCAGTGATTATGATGCTGTCGATAATCTCACGCCCCAGAGTAAAACCATTTTGTTCACCAGAAATATCAAACTCTATCACTTTTTTTAATCTGTTCGATAACGCTTTGGACAAAATTTTGTACATGGCATTACATAAGGATATGGGCCTATAGTCTGCGTATGAAGTACATTCTTGTTTTTTTGGTATCAGAGTGATCACCGTATTGTTAATGTCCTTAACAAACCTCTTTTTCTTCCTAAAAACTTCTACAAATTCGCATAGTTCGCTGGCCAAGAAGTTCCAACCTTTCTGGTAGAATAGCATCGGGGAACAATCTAGCCTTGGAGATTTGTTAGGGCCTAGTTCAAACATTGCCCGTTACACTTCCTCCTGCAAAAAGGGTTCCAACAACATTCGATTTTCAGTTTCCCTGACCAGCGTTGGGATACAATCCAAAATTTCTTCGTTCCCAACTTGGGGACCACTCCCGATATTTAGTAATGCTTCAAAATAGTTCACCACTTCAGCTTCCAACTCAGCATGGCCATCCACGATCCTCCCGTCCTGTAGCTTTATGTTTGCTATCCGATTCTTTGAGCATCTAGACCTTGAGGCAGCATGAAAGAATTTTGTGTTTTGGTCCCCCGCCTTGAGCTAGGCTTCACGAGATTTGTCCTTCCAATACAATTCTTCCTTGGACAACAATTCAACATGCCATGCGTTTAATGTTTTCTCTTTGGCGAATTTTGTCGTAGTTATGCCATAACGAATTACCAACTCATTTAAAGCTTCTAGTTCAACTTCCACTTTTAGTTTTTTCAGGAAAGATGTCTCCAAAATAGGTTTTTTTCCATACTTCAAGTTTGCTCTTTATGTGCCCTAATTTCTTAACCAGCTTAAAACTTGGAGTTCCTCTAAGTTGAGCTTCTTCCTGCCACCAAGCCTCCTATTGGCCCACCAAGTTTGGGTCCCGCCACCACATAGTTTCAAATTTGAAATAGCTGATGGGGGGTAATAATATGTTTATTATATTATTATTTATATATATAAATAAATTAAGCAATTTATTTTGGAAGTAAAATCTTTTTAAATTTCCATTTAATCAGCTATATTGTTTTCAAGGAAATAAAATAACATGAAATCATACGAAATATTTATTTTCCCAAGTAATTTAACTTTTATGACCTAATAAAACGTACTCATTACACAACAATATCGCATTCATAATTAACACAATGCAATCATACAATGCAAAAAGGATGCAACTACGTGAGTGTGTGAATTCCTTGAGATCCCATCCTACTATTCATCTATCAAGTGGCTAGGATACCCCTACCTTAACTATGTTGTCGCCTTCGACAATTACTTGCTCATATTCCTACACTTAGTCACACTCAGATGGCCATCAGTAGGTTACTTCACAAAACCATAGTCAAAGCATATACAAGACTTAAACTAATAATCACAACATGATAATTATTTCAATTTCATTTCAATGCATCATGTTAACCATCTATTTTTCCAATCACACACATGTAAATACTAGATAATCAAACAGTCATAAGTGATGTCCAATAGTCTCATCAATAGATTGGAAAACAAGTGTATCATAAGATCGAGATGTGGCATCCTTCCCTACTAGGAAGAGACATTGTCCCGATGTCTTATTACACACACTAAAACAATAATATATCTCTCTAAAGCAATCAAAGTATCACACTATGCTAATAAAGCATTATACTGAAATAAACAAAAGCATCTCAAACTAAGTAGTCAAATTAGGAAATGAATCTATATCCTGAACATTCTTCCATGTGGCATTATCCTCAGAATATTGGTCCCACTGGACCTTATACTACACAATCTCTTTATTACGCAACTTAATGTTGTGCCTGATAAAACCTTGCAAAATTTTCCTTGGTTGCAAAAGCTTCGAGGTAGTGTTTTCATGGCTAGGGCATGTTATAACTGTGTCTAGGGTTTCTTCTATACCCAAAAAACCTTCATAAACCCTAACATTCATGCACCCTTTGCACTTTTGTTCTAAAGCTTTGTTGACTCCCTGTAGCCAATTGCTGGTCTTTTAAGTTGCAACTTATGCCTTTAAATTCCATCGAGTTATCGACCCTATCGACCTAGTCACCTGTTGCTCCTTTACTTTTAAGCTCTTGGTTGAAATTTTTATCCAATGTCTAAAGTCTGCATGCCTCTATTAAACCTTATGTTCCTTTATTCCTAGGGATATCCCTTTCTCTAAAACAACCTATTGCGCATTTGTTAATTTCTTTCACTTAAGCTCCAAGGGCCTGCCTCACCTCAAACACGTGGAAACTTTTCATTGCATCGCACAATGTCTTCACATCACATTTTCATCTCTATGGCAGATTGCTAAATTGCATTGTGCGATGACTTATAGACCCTCAAAGCTTGGAGGATATGTGTCAACATCATATTGCAGCACATTAGCTCAATGCATCACAATTTCATGAGGATAGTGCATAGCAAGATTGCACTGAGAATATTCTTCCAGATCCTAGACAGGTGTCAAGAAGATATTGTATTGCAAAAGGATAGTGTATCGCAATTTCTAATTGTTGTACCCCAAAATTAAAATTTTTTTTACACTTAGACATTTTGAAGAAATGAGTAAAAGTCTTGTTAAAAGTTAAAATAGTCAAAAAGGGTCAAAATTTTGGGTGTGCATGTCTTGCATGGAGGGTTAAAACACAAAATTTTCAATTTCTGACGATCTGGGTTTGCTAAGAGCAGCTTAACCTACAAAACCCAGATCTCAGTTTTTCATCCCTAAATTTTAGGAAAACTGCTATTTTTAGAAATTTTCTCGAAATAGTAACGTTTTCGGGGTTTTTCTGGGTTTCTTTCGAAACGGATACTGGCAAAATTTTCTAAAAATAGAAAATTTCTAAAAATAGAAAGTTGGTCCGACAGGGTCCGAACTGATTTTGATTGGCTCAAAATGTGTCCATATCAGGCTGGTGCAGTCAGAATCTTAAAATAATCAGTTTTGCCCTACTGGGTCTATTCAGCTTTTTCAGAAGCATATCTGGAGTTCCGAGATCATCAATGAAGGTCATCCGATTGCCAGGCGTTAATTTTAGCATTCAAAACTTCCAGCAGAAAGTGAAATGATGAACATGCACGAGGATCGAGGAAGAAAAGTGAAAAGTCATGAAAATTTTCTAAATCTGCTAAGTTTGGGCGCCCCAGTTGAAGAAAGGCGCCCACCTTTTTAGGTCACCAGATGAGTGAATTAGGGTTACGGTCTCCAATAGAAGTTGTTCAGTGTTCAGTCAGCTTCGCGATGGATATCCCCGTCAGAGCATCCGACGATCCAGTCTCCAGCAAATTCAAGTCAAAGTAGAAGGTATAAAATGAAGATCTGAAACTTGAAGAAGATTGAAGTCATGAATTTTTCTAAGTCTGGAGAAACTGGGCGCCCTAAGAAGAGAAAGGTGCCCAACTTTTCAAGGGTTCAAACAGATGAATTTGCAGTCAAAGCTACAACGGGATGTCTTCAGAATTCAACTGGCTTTGTAGTGAGCTATTCAGCACGACAAATGGAGCTCGCAGTCATCAGATTCAAAAGGCTGAACAGAGGGTCCAATGAGAGTTGAAAAGAGAAATCCAAAAGCAAAAGTGAAAAAGTCAAAAAAATAAACTAAGTGTTGGTAAACTGGGCGCCCCCAGTCAAGATAGGCGCCCAACCTTTTGAAGGGTAAAAATTCACTTTTTGACCAACGTGTCTCCAAAGGACCCCTCTTCATTCTCCGTCAGCTTCGCGATGAGCACAGCCATTCAGCAATCCGACGCCCGGAGCTCAAGATTTAATAAGATCATCTGTGGAAGAGAAGTTAATGAAGAACTTGGAAATTAGAAAAATGGCTAACACTGAAGAAGTTGGGTGCCCCTAGAAGGAAAAGCCTCCCGTGAATTCGGAGGTCGAAATCAAGTTTTTAGCAGGAGGTGCCTCCAGAACGTCTTCTTCAGAATCAGTCCGGCTCCGCAGTGAACCACTCAGCTCGCCTGTCAGGTTGATCAGTCAACGGGAAATCAGAGGCGAAGTGGCGTGTTAAAATGAGGAAAGTTGAAAAAGTGGAAATTTTGACCAAGTCTGGTGAAGTTGAGCGCCCCTCTTGGAGAAAGGCGCCCAAAGTTACATGCCTTGGAAATTTTTTGAGGATTTTCAAAATTTCAAAATTTGTGAGAAGAGGAAGATGGCGTCCAAATTCAAGGAGATGAGGTTTAGGGTTTTGAAATAAAAGCAGAAAAAAAAAAGCAAAACCTAAATCAAAACCTAAGTCTATTTAACACTTCTTTTCAATGTATTTTTCATTATTTTTGCAGGTAGCATCCAGAGGAGAAAGTTGGAGCAGCAAGTTTGAAGGATTTTTGTGATTCAAGAATCCATAGTTGCTGGTTTTACATCAGATTTTTCAGACCAGCAAGCATAAACCCTTGTTCTTTCAAGCTTTTTGTTCCAGAAGATCAAGTTTTTCAAGCAGAAGGCCAAGGCTTTCAATTTTTCAGTCATCTGGGTCTTTTGCCTCTATCTTCTGAAGAATTTTTCAAGAAACTTCATCAAGTTGCAGCAAGTGCTTTTATCTTGCATGTCAGTGAAAACCTCAGTGCATTCAAAATTCAACCATCTGGGTCCTTTCCAATCAGTCTTCTGAAGAAAACCCATATCGCAGCTTTTTTCAAAAACCTAGGGTTAGCCGCTTTTTCGATCAAATGTAGAGTTTTGCAAATCCAATCAACTGGGGTCATTTCTAGCGATATTACGAACAAAACCCGGATGCCGGCTTTTTCCGGGGAAAAATTGAAGAAATTAGGGTTTTGCTGCTTTTAGGTCAAAATTCAAGATTTTCAAAAGCGGGCCGGTCACGGGTTGTCTTGTATCGTCATTCTGAACAAAACCCATATCTCAGAAAAATTTCTCAAAAATTCGTCCGTTGAAGCACAAAAATCAGCATTCTAAAAATAGAAATTGCACGAGACTTGTCTGAACCAGGGCAAGTTTACAATCATTCTTCAAGTTTTCTGAAATGGAATACACTCCTAATGTTTTCAAGTTCGAATCAGCACTTTTTCACAATTACATCAAAACAGCTGAGACAGACTTGCATCATGTCAAGCCGGTGTTCGACCTACACGCCTTGGAGAGAGCAGGCAACGCTTCAATCAGGAACCTGGTCATTCTGGACTCCTCGCAGCAGGGTCTATTCCTATATCAGTTCAGAGCCTTGAGTTCGTAATCGCTTGCATTAAGCATTACAACCCGGCTACTAGGGAGATCCAGTCAGCAGATGGCAGGTTGATTTGCAGTCTAAAGCCTGATATGGTTGAAAAGTGTTTTTCCATTCCCCCATGGCCTGAAAGTGTAACTCTTTCGAGGGATGAATGTGAAAAGATGTGGAATATGCATAAAGACAAATACAGCAAGAAGATTGTACTGAAGTGAATGAAAGGAAAACATAAAAGTGTTATTCATAGTTGCAGCCCAGTTGGCGGAAGAATAGGTCACATTTCAGTGATGTCAGCAAAGTTCAATAA
>VDFB02281492.1:294432665-294539713 GCA_007258455.2 Sequoia sempervirens
CCTCTCCTCTGCTTCTCTATAAATAAGAGCCTTTGCTCATTTAGTTTCTTTAACGGTTATGGCGATAACAAACTGCTGAGTCTCTTTTAGCCAGTAAGTTGTTATTCAGTGTCAGTTCACTTTGTGTTGGAACGGTTATTGTGTTAGCAAATTGCGAGCCTGTATTGCAGCAAGTTGTTATTCAGTTTCAGTTCAGTTGTGTTGTGATAAGCAAATTGTTGAGCCTCTTTAGCCAACAAGGAGTTAGTGAGATTGCTGTTTTCTATTGTGTTAAGAATAAGTTTGCAAGCCTCCTTAGCTGCAATTTCTTGTTCAAGGCATGTTAGAAGGGAGTTTTGTTTCAGAGATTTGAGTAATAAAATCATGAGCCTCTTTTGCCTTGGTCGAAAATCTCAGATTTCCGTTATCTATGTTATGCTTTCATGATCTTTATTTCAGCTTACAGTGAAGTGTGTAGGTGTTTGTTGGGAGAGAGATTATTAAGTATTTTTGTCAGAGAATCTACCTTGTTAATTTCTAACTTCTCTTGCTCTGCTATTACTTGAGAGGTTAGGAACGTCTTTAGTTTAAGTTAGTCGTAGTTGAACTTCTTATCAGAAAATCTCAGCTGCGGCGTTTGTGTTTAAAAAACCTTGTGCTCTAAGCTGATCCAAAAGATAGGCAACTTAGTTTTAGTTTACTTTCTTTCAAACACCATCAGCAAGAGGGAGCTTCCCCTCCTAATTTGAAGAGCAGTTTATCTGTGCATAGCTGTCCGTTTTCAAATCCGCATTCCAGAGGTGCGAATTTAAACGCCAACACTAATCTTCAGTGCAAAGTGAAACTACGCTGATGGAAGGACTATTAAGATTATGACACGCACGCATATGCTCTGCATCACAGTTTTTGGTTGAGAGCGCATAAGGTAGTTGTGATCGGTTAAATAAAGTGTATAAAAAAGGAATATTGCAGGATAGGTGTCAAAGCATGGTTTCATCGTAGGTGTCCTTTGTAGCACATCTTCATGTCCCGAGCACAAAAAAGGATTGTGCTCTCACATCAACACATTACTTGGGGGTACGTGTTCACTCCTCATTGCAGCTCATGGATTCTTCACAACGCAGTTTGTCCTTAAGAGCGCAAATGTAAATTGCGCTATGCGCTAAGGAAAAGAGCAGAACAAAGGTGATGTCTCATGGGACAACTGGCTTCTTCTAATTGCATCACACTCTTTCAATATATTGCATTTTTGGCTTCTTAGTGCATAGCCAAAATGTGATTAGTTGAAAAGGAAAAATAAGGATGCGTGTCACTTCCACAGTGCAACACATTGAGTCTTGAATAAGGTGGGCCCTTTCAACATTCTTCTCCCATCAAGAGTCTTGAGGATCAACCTCTGAAGACTAAAGATTTGGGTGTTAGGCTTCCATTAGCTCCACCTGAAGGGAGGGACTATGATGATTTTGAACTTGTGGAATCTCTAAGGCACGACCCTACACCAACAGATTTCCCTCAAGACAACATGGACCAGCATCTAGATGATTTCATTCTTGGCAGCCCAAGTCTTGATGATCATCCTGATTTGGAAGAAGATGCATCTACTCTTCGGCCTAAGTGGTGGAAGAGGCTCATTGGTGATGTTCAAGATGATGAACTTGTTGAGGGTAGATCATTTAGGGGCAAGAGCAAACAAAATACAGTGAATTTTGCTCTTATGGCCAACATTCAGAGTGTTTACGAGCCTCAAGACTATTTTTAGGCGAAAGGTAAACTTGAATGGGAAAAGGCTACGGTATCTGAACATCATAGTCTTTTGAAGGACAATACTTGGGTTCTGTCAGATCTTCCACCAAGGAAGAAACCCATTGGCTGCAAATGGGTCTACAAAGTGAAATACAAAGTTGATGGAACACTTGATAAATAGAAAGCTTGGTTGGTGGTTAAAGGGTTCTGGCATAGAGAGGGAATTGATTATGAGAAGACCTTTGCACCTACAACTAAGATGAGCACCATTCGGCTTGTCCTAGCCATTGCAGCACAGTTTGGTTGGAAGGTCCATCAAATGGATGTGAAGAGTGCCTTCCTCAATGGAGATTTGGAGGAAGAGGTGTACATGACGCAACCTCCAGGTTTCAAAGTTGTAGGCAAAGAGCACTAGGTATGTTGACTGCTGAAGGCTCTTTACAACCTAAAGCAAGCCCTTAGGGCATGTTACCTAAAGATTGACAAGTATTTGGTTGCACAAGGTTTGCAGAGTAGTCCCTCAGGTTCCAATTTATATGTTAAGAGCACTAGTAGTGATATCATTCTTCTTGTCATCTATGTAGAGGATATCATCATTATTGGTAGTGGGGCACATTTGCTTGAGCAAATCAAATTGAATTTGTGTTTGGTGTTTGATATGACAAATTTGGGTCTTCTGCACTATTGTATTGGTGTAGAAGTTTGGCAGACATGTGGCAATATTTTCATTTCTTAGTCTAAATATGCCAGGAGTTTGCTAGAAAACTTCAAGATGATAGATTGCAAAATCTCATCTACACCCATGGAGAAAGGGCTAAAACTTTCAGCCAAATCAGACTCACTAGTGGTTAATGAGTCAACTTTCAGGCAACTAGTTGGCAGCCTCATCTATCTTATAGCCACTAGACCTGATCTAAGTTATGCTGTGAGTTACATCTTTTGTTTCATGGCTGCCCCCAAGGCTGAACATTGGGTTGTAGCGAAGCGAGTGTTGAGATATGTGCAAGGGACACTCGACTTTGGCATTCTGTATGGCAAAGGCAAAGATCCTAGGCTGGTTGGTTTTATAGATTTAGATTGGGTAGGTTCTGTTGATGACAGGAAGTCTACTTTTGGATATGTTTTCAGTCTTGGTATGGGTGGAGTCACATGTACTTGTAAGAAGCAACAAGTAGGAGCTCTTTCCTCAACATAAGTAGAGTATTGGGGAATTGTTAAAGCAACATTTGAGGCAGTATGGCTTCAGAGGATGGTTTCTGATTTGAAAATGTCTCAAGCAGGGCCTTCACCCTTGTTTTGTGACAACCAAGGGGTGCTAAAGCTTGCCAAAAATCCATACTTCCACGAACGCACAAAACATGTAGAGCTTCATTGTCACTTCATATGATAGCTTGTTGAAGATGGATCGATGATGTTGCAATATGTTCCAATTGAGGATCAGATTGCAGACATTTTTACCAAGTCCCTCAGTTCGGACAAATTTGTAAAATTTAGGGCCCAACTTGGTGTAGTTAGTAGAATGACCATTAAGGGAGGGTATAAAAGTATTATTGTTATATTTAGCTTGTAATGGTCATGTTAGTCGCTTAGTTTGCTTTTAGTTAGTTTTAGTAACTTTCTGTTTAATGTTTTTGTTCTCGATTGTTTCTGATTTAGAAACATCGTTTGTAATTTCTTATTTAAGGAGTATTCCTCTCCTTTTTTAAATCAATCAATAACCATTTCAGAACATGGCTAAGGCGCTTTTCCGCCGAACCATGAAGCTTACGCTTCCCTGGAATTCTTCCTAACACGAAGAGTACTTGACCCTGCACGAAGTACCTAGCAACATGGAAATAAAAAGCATGAGGAAATCTCGATGCAAGCCTGATGTATATACATACATTTGTAACATGAACATGCAATGTTCCACTATCAGAATATGGCAGAGAAATATATTAATAATTTTGCTTGGTAAATTTCATCTATTCCAATGAACACATGCCTTTGGACAAAGCACTAGAAGTAACTGGTAGATCCCGAAAAGAGGATCGACCTTCTCTGTTAACCCATATTCAACACCCTATCCCAAAAAGTAAACCCAATACACACATAGAAGATAATAACATGCATTATGATAAAATAAATAATTACTCTTTTCTTTCATGCAAATGTTTAATTCTACATCTTTCATTGTTCCAACATTACATGCATAGTAACAGTAAAATAATTGATTGCCATGCAATTCAATTCTTTTACATGCGAGTAGTTTAATTAACATGCATTTCTACGTGTAAATGTAAATGTAAAACTACTTCCATTTTTATGTAGTAATTAACGAATTTCCATATTTTGCAAGTTAATTCATGAAAAACTCAGTTTGTCATTATATATACACTAGCTTTGTCATATGTACATATACCTATGGTTACATGTATATATATATATATATCTATATCTATATCTATATCTATATCTATATATATATAACCATAGTTAACCATAGTTATAGTAGATATGCAGATTTGCTATCATAGATTCAAAATATAATAGAACATAACAGATTCCTATATATTCATAATTTCAATTTTCCTGTAGAATCTTTCTTACAGATAAATTATCTGTATGTTGCCTATCCCACAACATTCACCCCATCATAAGGTAAGTCAAGGAAATCCTTTAGACTTGGATAAAATCATCTAAATTCACCATTATTAATAGAACCAAAGGAAAATACTGCTGTTTTTAGACCACATTCCTTTACTAAAGATAATATGATAAAAAGCTTATTGGTTACAAAAATAATAGTTAGTTCTTTGGTTGCTCGTATGAAGTGTTATATCAAATTAGTTGATGAAAAGACCTATCAACAAACACGATGTTGGCATTTTATAATTAGTGTGTACAATTGCCACTTGCCAAATATTTTGAAATGGTCTTGCATCTAGTGTTTTACTATTCACAAACAAAGCCAAAATGTTGAAAGTACAATTCTAATGCAAAATGAGAACAAACAGAGAGCACCATGATGAAGTATATGACAAAATGATACTCAAAATGGACTCCTTATGAAGATTGGAGCGTTAGAAGTTCTCAAAACGAGAATTACCAATCAAAACTCCAAAAAATTGCAAATTTTGGAAAATTTGTACACCAAAACCAAAAATAGACTTCCCCATTGCTTAGTCATTGAAAAATGGCTAGAAAAAAAGATTGCACCAAAATTGTAGTTTGGATGATCAAGAATGGGCCTCTCAAAGTTTGAGTGCAAAATTGAAAGGCTCAATAGTGTAGGTAGAGTTTCACACCAAGGAGTGATTATGTCAACATGTTAATAGTGCCTTGTGTAGGTGAGTGGCTATATGGAGAATCTTAAGGTCATCTTTTTTTTCTCATCTTTTTTAACATGGTTAGTTATACAAGTAGTTTATCATCTCAATTCATACTCTTTTAACAATAGGTTCTTCTCGTCATTCATGCCTACTGCCATGTGGACTTGAACAATCAGTGAGTAAATATGTTCATCTCGTCATTTAGACCCACTTGCATGTGACTTGAACAGCCATCACTGAATAAGTGTTTTCATGAAGAAAATCACACATATGTTCATCTTGTCATACATACCTGCTTGTATGTGCCACTTGAACCAATGTTGATAGTTCCATGATTATTATAAGTAGGCTATAGTTCCTCCTTGAGTCACTGCTAATTGTGATGACATACAAGCATCCCATACTACTTATAGTCATCATTAGCGAGTAGATCACACAAAATTGTATATATATAAACCTTAAACAAATGAGAATCAAACAACTTAAGGACAACATCATTCATAGCGAAGTTTTGATTGGATTGTAGCCTCAAAGTGAACTTAGCATATACAAAAGTTCACATAAAAGGATAAAAAATATGATTGCAATCATTCCTTTTTAAAGACATCGTATGGGAGCAACACAAAGGAAGACTCATACAAGAAGGGAAATCATATCCCCTCGTACGATTAGACCATTAGAGGTAACAATGAAGATAAGTGACAACACTAGAAATGAATTGAGAAGAATAAGGTTCTGTTTTTGTTGTAGGGAACCTGGACTCTAGGTCATGGGTGCCTTGGTAAGGAACAAGTTGTAATGTCCCCTTCTCATCAGTAATCAGCTCAGTTGCTCATCAGCCTATTTTGGAGGCCCGTAGGCTCGTTGAGGTGAAATTAGGGTTTCCTTGCTTGGAGGTTTTGTGGCATTTCTAGGTGTTTACTATTTTTAGTAAACACTATTTATGTCAGTGATTAGTTGTGAGTTCTTCAGTAAATCATTTTTTAGTTGGAGCAATTGCTTGGGTTTGATATTTGGCTTTTTAAAAGCATTATTTGGTGAAATAATATATTTCAAGGCATTAATGTTTTAATTTCAAGTTGACCCCTTGGCCTAGTTCATTAACTTTAAGTTGTGTTTAAAGGTGGTCATGAAGGGGGACGCCTTCATAAAGGCGATTTAAATATTTTAATGAAGTTTATTAATGTCTTGAAGTTGGACGCCATTTTGAGGAGGATTAAATATTTTGAATTTTGAATTATTTCAAAAAGGAACTTTTGGCGTCGCTTTCTTGGAGAAGATTGGGAATTTGAATGATCACCTTCATTTCTATAAAAGAGGATGTTTTGCTCCAGCTTTATTCATCCATTGTTTATGCTAAAGTTATGCTGTGGAAATGACATTGTGAATTCAGCTTCGAGGAATGCTTACCTCCTAGCAATTAACCAATTTCGTGTTTGAAAGATAACACCTAGTTGGCTTCATGGCTGCTTCTCATCCAGACAAGTAGATTGAGTTTCAAATTGGAGAATTTTGGTGATGTTTCTCAGTTTTGGTGTTGCTGATATTACTACAGCTGAAAGTTTTTATTTTTAGCAGCTTTTTGAGCAAATAAAATATCATTCTGGGTATGTTTGCAAAGTGATTCTAGACTCAAGACGACCCCTTCCACAAGAGATTGGAATTTATTTCCAAGTCATTGTTTTTATCTTGCAAAATTGCACCTCCCAGTAGGCCATACCTCTCATGATGGGCATTGGAATTCGTGCCAAATAATTGGAGGTGATTTGAAGCTTTTTCATCATTGCAACTTGGGCGCCTATCTCCAAGGAGTTTTTGCACTTCGTTTCATTACGTTTGGAGGTATATTGATGAAGTTGTGAGCATTTATGTGGTTTTTCTGTTTGTTGGTTGACATTTTCAGTATGCATATTTTTATATCAGATTGTTCTAGTTTTCTGATTTTGGCTTCTAGCATCATTATTTGAGAGGTTATTCATTGAAGAAATCATCCTTTAATTGTATATTGTAATGATTGTAAAAAAATTTGAAAAATTGCAGTTATTCTTCATTGTAAGATTGTAAACAGTAGTATTGTTCTAGTCATTTGTTTGCTGCATATTCTTGTGTTAAAATTCACATTTATAACCTCTGGATGGTTTACCGCCAGTGTGGGAAAAGAATTTAATAATCTCTCATTGTACCCATTGAAAGTGGTGAATCCCCACTCATGAGTGGATGTCCGCCGCAGCGGATGAATTAGTTCTTGTTTTGTAGTCTTTCCCCCCACTAAATAAGTGGTAGAGAGGAAATCTTCATGGCTGGTTCACCGCCTCTCGCTGTTTTAGTTGAATTTACTTTCAGTTATAATTCAGTTTCCTCCGCCACATGTTAGCACCTTGCCTTCTAAAGGATCTTGTGTACACATTCTTGGTGTTGAGTGCATTTCATTTGATTCCAGTTTTGAAGCTAACGCTAATCCATTGGCGTAGTGCTGGTTGTGTTGTGATAATTTCAAGAAAAAAATTAACTAGCACATTTCAGTGGTATTAGAGAAAAAGACCCTGCCATCTTGTGACATTCAACATTCCGTTGTCAGATGAGCGAAAGAGAAACCAGACCATTCACCAGAAGTCAGGTTAGAACTCAGCATCAATTCCCACCAGTTACAGAGGTAGAAACATTTTCAGAAGCTCTAAGAGATATTTGTAAAACAGTTGAAGGTGCTAGAGAAACAGTTGAAGGTACTGGGAAAACAATTGAAAGCATTTCAAAAAGTCTTAGGCAAGCTTATGAAGAAAAAAAGGCAAGAATGGAAAAAAAGTTCGACGGGATGAGTGACATGATGTCGCGGTTGTTGTCAAAGTTGGATTAGGAAGCAACACATAAAATCATTCAGCTCCAAAATAATCAAACTGGTGAAAATAGTGGAGTTAATGGAAATAACAACAACAACAGTCCTAAGGTAAATAGAAGTGATAGGATTGTGGGACAACACATTGCAATCACTAGTGGATCTTTCGCTAGACCTCTCTTCCCTACCTTCACTCCAAGGGAGAAACAACCACAAGGGGAGGCTGTTATTCCTTTTGTAGATGATGCTCGACAAGCATATATGGAGTATGCTTCTCTACCCCCCGATATGAGAGATGCTTGGACCTTTGATCAATTCATGAATCAAAGGAGTAGGAGAAATGGTGGAAGAAATGAGCATCGTCCTCCTATGATGCCTAGAATTGATTTTCAACAAGCTTTGGGAAAGATAACTTTGGACCATTTTGATGGTAGTAATAAGTGTACAGCCAGGTCATGGGTGCAAAAATTGGATAACTATCTTTCACTTAGACCAATGCCGGAGGAAGATGCAATTAAATTTGCCACATTGCACTTGGATAGAGTGGCGCACGAATGGTGGACTCACGGTTTAGTCACTCTTGGCCTTAACCTTATCCGCACTTATGAAGCATTTACCAACAAGCCGATTGAAAGATTTGATACCAAGGATCCTGAGCTGAGATTCCGTGAATTGGCGCAGTTGAAGCAACAAGGATCTTTAGAAACTTATGTGGCTGATTTTCAAAGATTGTTAGTAATGGTGCCCAACATTATTGAGAGAAGACTTGTGGTATTATTTTCTAAAGGATTAGTGGAGCCTTTGAAGGGATGGGTCAAAGCCTTTGATCCACCAACCTTAGATTAAGCCATCAAGAAAGCGAGGAGCATGGAGTTGGCAGCTCCAAGGCCAAAGTTTCATTCAAAACCCTTTTGTCATAAGAAGGATAAAAAACATTCTTCAAGTCAGCCAAAGAAGCTTCCGCCAAAGATGTTAGAAGAGCTCTGAGAGCAGCTTAGAAAAGACGGTGTTTGCTACACTTGTCGTGAGCTTTGGGTTAAGTGTCACCGTTGCTATGGAAAAGACAAAGCACATCAAATGGAGGGATATTTTGATTATGGATCAGAATCTGATTCGTTCTGATCAGCAATACGAATCAACAAGCAGTGATGGTGAAAAAGCTCCAGAAGAGAAGCCTAATAAGGTTGGAGATGGTAGTGCTTTAGCACAACTATCAAGATTTCAAAAAAATGACTCCTTTCGGGTTCGTGGAGTGGTTGGTTCTCAAAGGGTTGTTGCTCTAATTGATACTGGAGCAACTCACAACTTCATTGACGAAAGATTGGTAACAAAGAGAGACTTGAAGATTGAAGAGTTTGAAGGCTTCAAAGTGATGGTAGTTGATGGTTTCACCATGTCATGCACAAAGAAGATTCCTAAACTTTCTATACAGTTAGGAAATTTTGAAGTAAAAGATGATTTCAATGTTGGTATTGGTGATACCGATGCTGTGTTGGGAATATAGTGGCTGCAATCTCTTGGAGAGATCACTTTGAATCTACAAACAATGGAGCTGAAATTTCAAGCTGAGGGGAAGAAGGTTGTTTTGAGAGGGATGTCAAATGGGGGCCCTCGAATTGTGTCCTTGAAGAGAATGGAAAGGCTGATCTGTCATGATCAAATTGAATGGGCAGCAGAATGTTTAGTCCTGCTAGCTGATCGAGTGGAAGAGAAAAGGCAATATCATCTTGATATTCAAGCCTTACTTTCAAAGAAGAGTAAAGTCTTTGGTAGCCTACCTCTTGGGAGACCTCCTAAAAGATGTTTTGAGCATGTGATTGAACTAGAAGGAGCAAAGCTAGTCATCACCACGCCATACTGTTATCCAAAGAAGCAGAAAGATGAAATCGAAAAAGCCATCAAGGAGCTTTTGGAGATGGGGTTCATTCGGCCAAGCAAAAGCCCTTTTGCTTCAGCAGTGGTGTTGGTGAAAAAGAAAGATGGCACAATGTGTATGTCATGTCCCCTTCTCGTTGACATCTCTCAGAGCACTGGATTGGCCTATTATGCGACCCTCGTAGGCTGATAGTTTGGATAGAGGGTCTTGATGGAGCTTGGCTCAGCTTCAGATTGTCAGTACTTGATCAGTTGGCTTTCGTTCGGGCTCATTCAGACACTTCTAGCCGAGATGCTATTTTTAGCAATTATTCAACACTCAGCGTGGGACTCCTGCTATTTTTAGCAGTATGGATTGATAGCGTTCAGAATCACTTCAGTGTTCGTCAGCTTCAGACGGCTCGTGCATCGGATGAATAATGAGAAAGATATTAATATTTAATTGAATTAATTAAATATTAATTAATTGGAGTTTATAATATAAAGTTATAATATTTTATTATAACTTAAGTGATTTCAGTGAAGGGGTCGCCATCATCAGAAAGGGGCCATTTGACGATTAAATTTATAATTAAATATTTGAGCTGAGACTATTGAAAGGAATTAAAAAGAAGTCGAATTATTTAAAATTCCCTATCTTTAAGGAATTCGCACTTTTGAGGAAAATATAAGCTTTGCATTGAAAATCGAGCCATTATGTCATATTGAGTTATTGAAAATTGATCAAGTTTGGTCTAGCACAGAAACTTAGGGTTTCAGTCTCAATGCATTGGGGAACGAGCCATCTCCAGTGAGAGCGATTCAGAGGGTGTGAGATATCATCCGATCTATTGCCAGCAAGAGGTTTCTTCATATCAGAAGAGATCATAGAGCTTCACAGAGCATTCCTTATCAGAGTTTTGATTCAGGGTTTCATCCAGAAAGTTTATATCCATCAAGGCGCATCATATTTTGGAGTTTGAACATTGATCTTAGAAGACCGTACATTTTGTACTTGTTGTTCTCGACACAGCTGCACCACTTGGTGGCAGCCGTACTATCTCCTTTCAAGCTGTCCTCAGATCTTGTGCAAATCGCCTATGCTTTGGGTTCCAGTCTCTCATTTGGTGGCGCCACAGCATCTGGGTTACATTACAATTGTTTTCAGAGGGAGAAGTGCATATTTACAACAGCCGTACCATCTCAAGTTATTAATTAGCAAGCTGCAAATATCAGGTTCTCTTCAATAAAATCATTGCCTTTTTGTTTGCATGCAACTGGATCTTTATTGTAATCATCTCAGAAGAATAAATAATAGACTGTCTTCAGTATTTGCTATAAATTCTATTACTTCTGGAGTTGTATGAATTTTATCTAGATTTTATATTATTTTATTGCAAAATCGCATTCTTCATATTCTATGCAGAAACGTCAAAAAAACCAAAATCTTCAGAAAAACAAACAAAAACATCAGATTCAGTAACAGGGGGAAACTAGAGTTTCTACAGTGGTAGTTTCCACAGTGGTATCAGAGCTGGAGGTCTCGAGGTTGAGACTCGCAGAGCATGGTGGGCTGTGATGTCCCGATGCGGGCCCCTATCGGAAGGTGACGCAGGTCTGTCCGAGCGGTTTGCCTAGCCATGTGTCCGGGGTCTTCAGTGGGAGTACCTATCCTGGGGATGCCCCCTTAACGCTAAGAGGGGTGCCGTTCACTACCAGTCCGGGCTTTTGGTGCAACGGTAACTAACTTGGTATCAGAGCTGGAGGGCTCAAGGTCGAGAGTCGCAGAAGCGCAGGGTCGTGATGTCCCGATGCGGCCCTTATCTAAGGTGACGAGTCCGTCTCGAGCGGTTTTCCCCCCACGGTCCGGTCTTCTAAGGAGTATTTCCATCCCGGGATGCCCTTAACGCTTAAGAGGGGTGCCGTTCACTACCAGTCCGGGCTTTTGGTGCAACGGTAACTAACTGCTATAGAAACCCTAGTTTCCCCCTGTTACTGAATCTGATATTTTTGTTTGTTTTTCTGAAGATTTTGGTTTTTTTGACGTTTTTGCATAGAATATGAAGAATGCGATTTTGCAAAAAAATAATATAAAATCTAGATAAAATTCATACAACTCCAGAAGTAATAGAATTTATAGCAAATACTGAAGACAGTCTATTATTTATTCTTCTGAGATGATTACAATAAAGATCCAGTTGCATGCAAACAAAAAGGCAATGATTTTATTGAAGAGAACCTGATATTTGCAGCTTGCTAATTAATAACTTGAGATGGTACGGCTGTTGTAAATATGCACTTCTCCCTCTGAAAACAATTGTAATGTAACCCAGATGCTGTGGCGCCACCAAATGAGAAGACTGGAACCCCAAAGCATAGGCGATTTGCACAAGATCTGAGGACAGCTTGAAAAGGAGATAGTACGGCTACTGCAAGTGGTACGGCTGTGTCAGAACAACAAGTACAAAATGTACGGCCTTCTAAGATCAATGTTCAAACTCCAAAATATGACGCGCCTTGATGGATATAAGCTTTCTGGATGAAACCCTGAATCAAAACTCTGATAAGGAATGCTCTGTGAAGCTCTATGATCTCTTCTGAATGAAGAAACCTCTTTGCTCGCAATAGATCGGATGATATCTCACACCCTCTGAATCGCTCTCACTGGAGATGGCTCGTTCCCCAATGCATTCGAGACTGAAACCCTAAGTTTCTGTGCTTAGACCAAACTTGATCAATTTTCAATAACTCAATATGACATAATGGCTCGATTTTCAATGCAAAGCTTATATTTTCCTCAAAAGTGCGAATTCCTTAAAGATAGGGAATTTTAAATAATTTGACTTCTTTTTAATTCCTTTCAATAGTCTCAGCTCAAATATTTAATTATAAATTTAATCGTCAAATGGCCCCTTTCTGATGATGGGCGACCCCTTCACTGAAATCACTTAAGTTATAATAAAATATTATAACTTTATATTATAAACTCCAATTAATTAATATTTAATTAATTCAATTAAATATTAATATCTTTCTCATTATTCATCCGATGCACGAGCCGTCTGAAGCTGACGAACACTGAAGTGATTCTGAACGCTATCAATCCATACTGCTAAAAATAGCAGGGGTCCCACGCTGAGTGTTGAATAACTGCTAAAAATAGCATCTCGGCTAGAAGTGTCTGAATGAGCCCGAACGAAAGCCAACTGATCAAGTACTGACAATCTGAAGCTGAGCCAAGCTCCATCAAGACCCTCTATCCAAACTATCAGCCTACGAGGGTCGCATAATAGGCCAATCCAGTGCTCTGAGAGATGTCAACGAGAAGGGGACATGACAGTGTATGTATGTTGACTATTGCACATTGAATCAAAAGACAATCAAGAATAGATATCCTATTCCTAGGATATATGAGCTTATTGATGAGCTCCATGGGGCTATGTATTTCTTGAAGATTGATCTTCGTTCGAGCTACCACCAAATCAGAATGAGGGAGGCGGATATAGAGAAGACAACTTTTAGATGCCATTTTGGGCATTTTGAATTTCTTGTCATGCCATTCGGTTTGACAAATGCTCCAACAAGATTTCAATCTTGTATGAACAAGATTTTTAGACAACAGTTGAGAAAGTTCGTGCTCATCTTCTTTGACGATATTCTCATCTTCAGTAAGTCTTGGGAAGAGCAGCTCAAGCACTTAGAAGAAGTGCTTAGCATATTGGAGGCAAAATGCTTGTTTGCCAAAGAATCAATGTGTGAGTTCAGGATGATGGAGCTGCTATATCTCGGTCACATTATCAGTGCTAAGGGTGTCAAAGTTGATCGTAAGAAGATAAAGGCCATCCTTGATTGGCCACCTCCAAAGAATGTTTCTCACTTGAAGGGATTCTTGGGTTTGTGTGGGTTTTACAAAGGATTTGTTAAGGGATATTCTCACATGGCAGCCCCCCTTACGGATCTTACAAAGAAAGGAGCTTTCATATGGACAGATAAGGCACACAGAGTCTTTAACAAGTTCAAGCACATAATGAGCTTATGTCTAGTGTTGGCCCTATCGTATTTCACAAAGCCCTTTGAACTGCAATGCGATGCTTCAGGTGAAGGAGTAGGAGCTGTTCTCATGCAAGACAAACACTCCATTGTCTTTGAGAGAAGAAAGTTGAAAGGAGCAAAAAAATCATACTCAATTTATGACAAAGAAATGCTTGCTATCATGCACGCATTGTCAAGTTTCGTCAATACTTGGTGGGGAGTAAATTTGTTATCAAGACTGATCATAACAGTCTTAAACATTTAATGTGCCATAAGGATTTGAATGAAAGACAACAGAAGTGGGTGAGTAAGCTCCAAGCTTACGAATTTGACATTGAATATGTCAAAGGGAAGAATAACATAGTGGTAGATGCTTTATCAAGAAAACCCCATTTGCAATCACTTTGTGAGGTTTTAGTAGATTGGAAGGAGTTAATTGCTGCTGATTATGCTAAAAATCAGTTTGCAACTAGCATAGTAGAAGGTCATTTGCAAGATGAAAGGTATCAGTTGGTTGATGGTTTGATCCTCTATAAAGGTTGAATCGTTTTAGTGCCTGAATCTAAGCTTAAGAAGAAGATTCTAGAATCTTTTCATAATGTTCCCCTTGCTGGTCACCAAGGATTTTTCAAGACTTATAAGGAGATCCGAGAAAGATTTTCTTGGAAAAAGATGAAGGAAGAACTCTTGCGCTATATTAGGGAGTGTTCAACTTGTCAAATGAATAAAAATGAACACTCTTTTCTAGTTGGTTTGTTGCAACCCTTGCCAATTGCACATCAAAAATGGGAGAGCATAGCAATGGATTTCATCACAGGATTACCAAAAGTGCAAGGGAGAGATTGTATTTTTGTTGTGGTAGATAGACTGACAAAGTTTTCTCACTTTTTTGTTATCACAACTTCATTTACAACAGCTCAAGTTGCTGAGTTGTTTTTTAGAGAAGTTTTCCGTTTGCATTGTTTGCCTAAAACGATTGTCAATGATAGGGACAACAAGTTCCTAAGTGCTTTTTGGCAAGAGATCTTCAGAATAAGTGGTACAGTGTTCACTCCAAGCATTAGTTATCACCCGCAAATGAATGGGCATTCCGAGATTGTTAACAAGTGGTTAGAAGGCTACATTAGGAATTATGTTTCGGGGCAGCAAAGAGCTTGGGTTAAGTGGCTTCATTTGGGAGAGTATTGTTATAATTCTTCCTATCATATGTCAATTAAGATGTCTCCTTTTATGGCTCTTTATGGATATGATGCTCCTAACTTTGTAGATTTGGTGTTTGGTGATAGTAGAGCTCCACAGGTAAAGGATATGCTTCAGCAGAGCCAAGACATCTTGAAATCATTAAAGGAAAATCTATAACAAGTTTAAAACCAACAGAAGTTATACACTGATCAACATCGTGTTGAGTGGTCTTTTGAATTGGGAGATATGGTTTACTTGAGACTTCAGCCCTATAGGCAGTCTTCCCTCAAGAAGAATAGTGCAGAAAAGTTAAAGCCATGTTTTTATGGTGCATTCAAAGTCACCAAAAGGATTGGTGAAGTGGCGTATGAGTTAGAGCTTCCAGTTGATAGCAAAGTTCACAACATTTTTCATGTGTCATGCCTCAAGAAGGCACTTGGGCACAATGTGGTGGCTACTTCAGAGTTACCTCCATTAGATGAAGAAGGGCAGTTGGTGTTGATTCCAAAAGAGATTCTTGACACTAGGGAGCACTCCTTGAGGAGAAGAACAATCAAGGAGTATTTGGTTAGATGGAGGAACTTACCTATTGAAGAGGCAACATGGGAAGGTGAACATATTTTGCAGCATCTAGTTTTACGGTTGCTTGAGGACAAGCAATCTTGAGGAGGGCGGTGTAATGTCCCCTTCTCAAACCTGACATTTCCAGTGACCGTTGGCCTTTCGTTGGGAACCCGAAGGCTAGTCGGAAGTTAAAATTAGGGTTTCCTGGTTTTGAGGAGGTCATTGCTCAGAGATGGTGGATTCAACGGCGGATTCTTTCTGGGTTTTCAGAGAGCTTCTCAGTGGTAGGTTCATCTCGGCATTCAGAGCACTTTTTGGAATTTACTATTTTTAGTAAATTCTATTTTTGGCAGCTTCCAGATGAGTTCAGCTCGGGTGACTTCCTGCTTCAGTTTGGTCAGATGTTTGGCTCAGTTTTGGCTTCAGGGCACCTTCGGAGGGGATAAGTTAAGTCATTTAATTAAAAAGTCACGTTTAAATATTATATTTTAACGTTGACCATGGACCTAGATTAATGAATTAAAGATGTTTTTAAAAAGGGGGTCTTGAGGGTGGCGCCCTCATTAAAAGATTAATTTAATTATTGCCAAAGTCAAACAAGCTTATGTTGGGCGCATTCTTCAAGAAGGGCATTTAATTAAAATATCATTTATTAAACATTGAAGGAGAAAGTACGCCATTTTGAGGAGATTAGGGTTTTGGCTTGAAAGTGACTTTAGGGTTATGAGAAGTCAAATGGAAATTTATAAAAGGAAGGAGTTGAGCATCATTGGATCATCTTTGGACGACTATACTGTTATGCTGCCGGATTGGCTCTGGAATCGCTTCGAGGAATGAAGGCCTCCTAGCTCGGCATCGCTTCGTGTTTGCAAGACAACATCAAGTGGTGATTCTTAGTCTAGTTTGCAATAATAATCTTTGTAAACTGGCAGTAGTACTGACCAGTGTTCTTAAATTGCTTTGTCTCGATTTGTAATACTCATTCTTATCTTCAGTGTTAGTCAAGATAGTTATATCTCCGCCCTATGGTCGCTACTATCCCACTCCGGGTTAGCAAGCACATTCTGGGTGTTGAGTAGTTTCATTTCTCGGCATTTATCTTTCAAGCATTGTTTTGTATTCACTCCGTCATATGGTCGCCCCTCACTCCGCATTGGATTGGGTAGCACATACTTGGCGTCGAGTTCCTTTTCCAGCATAAGCAGTTTGTTTTAGATCCTCTGACCAATGCTCGCCATCATCGGCGCCATTCTGGTTAGAGTTGCTTTCTTGCACGTTTTGGTTTCTTTCTCTACCCTTAACGGGTGCACTGCTTTGTAATCTGTTATTGAAAAAAAAAAAAATTGGCTCGGAATATTTCAGGCGGATTGTAATGTCCCCTTCTCATCAATAATCAACTCAGTTGCTCATCAGCCTATTCCGGAGGCTTGTAGGCTCGTTGAGGTGAAATTAGGGTTTCCTTGCTTGGAGGTTTTGTGGCATTTCTAGGTGTTTACTATTTTTAGTAAACACTATTTATGGTAGTGATCAGTTGTCAGTTCTTCAGTAAATCATTTTCAGTTGGAATAGTTGCTTGGGTTTGATTTTTGGCTTTTTAAAAGCATTATTTGGTGAAATAATATATTTTAAGGCATTAATGTTTTAATTTCAAGTTGACCCCTTGGCCTAGTTCATTAACTTTAAATTGTGTTTAGAGGTGGTCATGAAGGGGCACACCTTCATAAAGGTGATTTAAATATTTTAATGAAGTTTATTAATGTCTTGAAGTTGGACGCCATTTTGAGGAGGATTAAATATTTTGAATTTTGAATTATTTCAAAAAGGAACTTTTTGCATCCCTTTCTTGGAGAAGTTTGGGAATTTGAATGGTCACCTTCATTTCTATAAAAGAGGATGTTTTGCTTCAGCTTTATTCATCCATTGTTTATGCTAAAGTTATGCTGTGGAAATGACATTGTGAATTCAGCTTCGAGAAATGCTTACCTCCTAGCAATTAACCAATTTCGTGTTTGAAAGATAACACCTAATTGGCTTCATGGTTGCTTCTCATCCAAACAAGCAGATTGAGTTTCAAATTGGAGAATTTTGGTTATGTTTCTTAGTTTTGGTGTTGCTAATATTACTACAGCTGAAAGTGTTGTATGTTAGCAGCTTTTTGAGCAAATAAAATATCATTTTGGCTATGTTTGCAAAGTGATTCTAGACTCAAGGTGACCCCTTCCACAAGAGATTGGAATTTATTTCCAAGTCATTGTTTTTATCTTGCAAAATCGCACCTCCCAGTAGGCCATACCTCTCATGATGGGCATTGGAATTCGTGCCAAATAATTGGAGGTGATTTGAAGCTTTTTCATCATTGCAACTTGGGCGCCTATTCTCCAAGGAGTCTTTACACTTCGTTTCATCACGTTTGGAGGTATATTGATGAAGTTGTGAGCATTTATGTGGTTTTTCTGTTTGCTGGTTGACATTTTCAGTATGCATATTTTTATATCAGATTGTTCTAGTTTTCTGATTTTGGCTTCTAGCATCATTATTTGAGAGGTTATTCATTGAAGAAATCATCCTTTAATTGTATATTGTAATGATTGTAAAAACACTTGGAAAATTGCAATTATTCTTCATTGTAAGATTGTAAACAGTAGTACTGTTCTAGTCATTTGTTTGCTGCATATTCTTGTGTTAAAATTCACATTTATAACCTCTGGATGGTTTACCGCCAGTGTGGGAAAAGAATTTAATAATCTCTCATTGTACCCACTGAAAGTGGTGAATCCCCACTCATGAGTGGATCCCTGCCGCAGCGGATGAATTAGTTCTTGTTTTGTAGTCTTTGCCCCCATTGAATAAGTGGTAGAGAGGAAATCTTCATGGCTGGTTCACCGCCTCTCGCCGTTTTAGATGAATTTACTTTCAGTTATAATTCAGTTTCCTCCGCCATATGTTAGCACCTTGCTTTCTAAAGGATCTTGTGTGCACATTCTTGGTGTTGAGTGCATTTCATTTGATTCCAGTTTTGAAGCTAACGCTAATCCATTGGCGTAGTGCTGGTTGTGTTGTGATAATTTCAAGAAAATAATTTACTAGCACATTTCACAAGTACGTTTCACTAAGGTAGTATTGGATAAAGATGTGGACATAGATGAATCCAAGGAAAGTGTGGATGCAAAAGGTCAAGTATCTTTTGAAGAACTAGAAAGACAAATCATGGAACTAGAAAATGGTGATAAGGACAAGCAAGGTAGAGCTGCAAGGAAAGGAGAAGAAATAGACCACAAAGGAGTATGGAAAGGACAATCGTTTGTTACAGGAAATTAGAGTCAACACCATCATCAAGGAGTACAGAAATCCCTTGTATGAGGTTACAATCCTGTCCAATAAGCATAAATGCTAAGGGACACCACCCTCTATAAAGAATAGACAAATTTTTTATATGAATTTGAAATTACGATAGTTGAGCATGAAGAAGAGGAGTCTAGGAAATTCGATAAAAAATTAGAAAGGCAAAGGATGGAGCATGAACTGGAGAGGGATGCACTTGAGCACAATCTATTTTAAGAAGGAGATTCAATATTGCAAGAATGTGAAAAGAAGCAAAGAAAATGCATATTGATTGTTGAAGGTAAAAATCTTGTCCCAATGATTTCTAGTGAGATATAACTTTAGGAAAGTGTTATTTTTGATGAAGTTAATAAGATATCAACAATGCATGTTGAAGATAAAATAATTGATGATCTTTTTATTAGAAGGATAGTTGTGACAAATTTATTGCAATAATTTCAATTATATCATCTCAAAATTCTATTAATAATGAGAAGCATTTTAATAGTAATGAAAAGATGAAGGGTATCAAATGGAAATATAATGTGGGAGCTAGGTGTCATACACAGAGGACTGCGAACAAAAGGTATTGTGAAACACACAGGTTGAATATTTTTATTAGTTCAAATTCAAGTTTGCTAATAGACTTTTCATTCCATGTGGCTAGTAAGGCAAGTGACTCATTGTTACCATTGGCGAGCCTCTAAAAATTCATCAAATTTGGGAGCTTAAGCCTGAGTTTGAAGGAAAGATTGTGTGGGTAGGAAGAATCATGGTGGGGGACCTGCATACTAACTCATTATATATCTTGTTCACCATGGAGAAAAATCAAAATTTGATGATCCAAGACCTTCCTAGGATGGATAACTGAAGTTTTGGTATCTTGCCAATGTTGCCCAAAGGCCTATAAAGCTACATGAATTAAAAGAACAACTTTTGGTAATCTTAGAGCAAGATGTGTAAGTTCTAATTGAGTTGGACAACAAGAAAAGGCTCACTGAGGAGCTAATTGTTAGCTGTCGGAAGGATCATATGACAAATGAAGTAAATGTTGTTCGAGATAAACATACAATCATTCTTGTAAAGCTATGGGTAGTGAAGAATACCTTGGAACATATGAAATCAAAATATCTATAGCTGATTAAAGGCTAGGATTTGGTCATTACAATTGTAATATCCACCCCAAATTTTTTCCACAAATTTTCACTCGTTAGAGTTAGATGAAATGCAAAGATAAGCAACTGTAAGCAACCCTCCACTTTTTGATCACCTAGATCCCAATGTGGGAAAGGTGAGAGCATATGATGAAAAAGGGATCTTGCAATAACTGAATTAACAAGCTAACTGATAATGAACACCTCCCACTTTCTGATCACCCAGATCCTGATGTGGGCAAGGTGAGAGCATACGGTGGTTGGCGTACAATATTGAAAATTTGACTATGCTACCACTTCTTTAGTGGGGTGAGTAATAATAATCAAGTGTAGGAAAGTAAATATCTTCTTGTTAAGCGAGAATTACAAGAAAGGAAATGTACTTGGCGACAAGCCGACGAACTTCCACTTTTCAACGGGCAACGAGAAAGGAAATATAAGAAACTCAACGACTTATTCAGTGGGAGTGAGAAGCACATAAAGCAAAGGCTCAACCACTTATTCAACGGGAGCAACCATTTATTCAGTGGGGTAAGTATCTAAAATATCAAGAAATTAAATGGCTGATTGGTACTGCCAATTCAGCGTTACAATGAGTGTCTAGTACAAGATATTAAGAGATAAACAAGCCAATATGATAGCCCAATGTATCAATGAACAACCTCTGCAACATAGGACCAATTAGGAATCATAAAACATGAAAGTACCAAAGAGAATCAGGTCTGATATGACTAGTGCAGCAGTCTGATATGTAAGAACAGCGAACATGAAAACCCAACGAGCCCTCATAAAATGATCACATCTCATCCAATACTCATTGGAATGAAGCCAAACCACTTACAAATGGTCCTTCATTTCTAGGCGTCCAAGATAGGGTAGTGAGCCGCTACCTACAAGTTTGATTTACACCAACACGCATCCCAAGACACCTTCAGCCACATGGTACGGCCTCCTAGGTAGGTCGACTAGAAAGAAAAAATCCCACACCTTCAAATATTATGAAACTTTAGGGAAAGGGGCACCTAGGCATGAGAAACACATAGGATCAATACCCACCAAATTATATCAACTTCTCCAAGTAGCATGAGCAGTAATGTGGGTTAGCTAGGCATAACCAACAACATCCAAAATCTGATTAAACACTCCAAGAATCCTCCGAACAACAAACCAACACACACACATACACACACACAAACCAAAATATACTAGAAAACATTAAAACTAACAATAATTGAAAGCAATATATTAGCCATCACCATAGTAAGCTCAACTGCAACCCTTGAGATGAAGCTGCAACACTATTCAGCTAGGAGATATCTCTCAATCTCGAAACTTAAGATGACTTGGAGGGGTTTCATCCTCAAACCCAAAGAGTTCAATCTGCATTTCGGCAACACTTTGTTACATCAGATTAACATAACCAAATGAGAGCAAGTGAGGGCATTATATAGCCATGAGACCTAGAAATTTGAATTTACTTTTCCCTCTCAAAATGGGACGCCTCATTTGGGAAATATAATATTTAATTAAATTCACTTAACCCCTTGACTTGGGCATCCACTTTTGAATATGCATAAATTTATCTGAAAAATGCGTAAGTACCTCAAACTTGGCGTCCAACTTATGCCCCCTTCTAAAACAACTTAAGTTGATGTTTCCTAGGCGTGGGGGTCAAAAGGCAACTTTGAAAATATAAAATAACTTAAGTTACCAACCTTCTATTTTCAAAGTCCAAAGATGGTGGAGAAGCCAACTGCTAAAAATACCAAGGCACCAACCACTGCAACTGCCACCACTGCCAGAAATAGTAACCCTACACTAAAATGCTGCCAAGACCACTGCCAAAAATAACACTTACTAACTGCTAAAAATATTAAGTGACTCCAATCTCAAAATAAGCACATTTTGAGAAGCAGCTGTGACTTACTAAAAATAGTCACTGCTAAAAATAGCAGTGATTGCCCACCCAAGGTTCTTAGAAAACCCAGAAAGACCCAGAAAGCACAATGGCAAACTCTTGCAACAACCCCTTGAAAAGTTGATGAGAAACCTCCAAGAATCTTGGAAACCTTGAAAATGCCTCTAAGTAGCCTACGGGATTTTGGAAATAGGCTATCAGTTAGTGGAAAGCTTAGGGCCAAAAAGGGGACATTACAAGAATTGCAAAGATGGCCCAAAATGTATCAAGGGAAAATGAGGAAAGGGTTGATGAACTCACCTTTAAGTTTGAAGTAACCAAGGGCACCTTAGAAAAGACTTGAAGAGCACTTGTGAAGGTAGAAGAATATTGAGATAGCAACAAATGTTACGAATCAAGAAAATGAAGCAATGGCTAAGTACATTGAATAGGTGGTAAAAAAGCTTGATAGGTTCCAAGTGGAATTTGATTTAGAACAGCCTCTAGTGACGTCAAAAGTTGCAAGTACATAGTTTGGCTTGTTTCAGATAGTTAGGTAAGGAATTAAAAGTCAATGAATGAAGTAGATAGAGGATGACACAATCGACTGAGAATCAAAATGATAATTTTAGAGAATTGCACAGATTTGTGCCAACATGGAGAGTGGTTTAAATAGGAAAGTATAAATAATTTTCAATCTCTTTCTAGTTTCCATTGCATATTTTATAACCCTCTCTTTGAGATGTGTGTATGGATATCTTCGAGTTTAAGTTTCTCAGTTTGTGTTAATATTAGAACAACATAGAAAAAGTCGACTGCATTACAAGATAGACTAAGGATAGGGAATTTAAAGTTCCTCAGACTAGAATGGGATACATTGGCTATCAAACACTTGGAAGGAAATGTACATGATGAAACAAATGTGCTAGTAGGTGATTACATTTTATATAAGAATAGTATCCTTCTAGTGCAAGGTTTTAAGATGAATCAAAATACCTTAGAAATGTTACATAACATGCCCATGGTATGACACTCTAGATCTTGCACAAACTGTAGGAAAAGGGAGAGAGATTCACGTGGAAGTGCTTCAAGGATGGTCTTGTTAGGAAGTGCAATAAGGACATCACCTAGCAATAGAAAGGAGAGCATGACTTTTCAGTAAGTCCATAGCAGGTATTGTTTATTCCATATGAAGTTTGGGTAAGGGTATTCATGGATTCCATTTTGTGTCACCTCAAGGTTTATGGTAAAGATCACAATTATGAGATGAATAAATTGCATGGGTTGCCTAAAACAATTATTGACAATGGAGGTAGTTGATATGCGAATAGATGTTGGTAGGTATTATCTCATTTGATAGGTGTAGAGCTCACTTCTAGAACAGGTTATCAACTACAAGTTGTTGGGCCAACAAATAGAAAATAAGAGGGTTGGAGGATACTTGAGGGAATATGCTTCAAAGCATAAATCAACATGGGTTAAATGACTTGGTAGAATATTACTATAATAAACCACAAGATTTGTCCCTTGGAATGTTTCATGCATGGAAATGTGTGTTTATGATCCACATCTTGCATTGAATCAGTGTTCATGAGTTGTGGAGTGTTGCTTATATGGGCAATGAATGCCATCATCGTCATAAGGATATAATTCTTTTGGACATGGAACTATCACAAATTAGCTAGTTCATGGGAAGGACTTACCTACAATGGGTGTTATTTGAGAAAAATAGGAGCTCTAGAACATCTGAGTCTACATTAATTGATGGAAAGCAATTCTAAGTGGGACAAACTTGTCATGTCCCCTTTTTGTAATTATCTATGTTATATACCAAATTGCCCATTTCCTATTTTCTGCATCTCCCTTTGTCCCATTTTGTGTGTGTTATTTTTCTCTTCATTCCCCTAGTGTCTGTTAAGGTCCCCAAAGTCTCTATGTTTGAAGGCATGATTGGTCTTCTAAGTGTTTGTCAATTATTAGAGTTTCAGAGTTCCTCGTCCAGGCATGCTTTCCTGTGTAAGTCCAATCTTTCCTTGGTTCCCATTGGACTTTTAGACTTCTTAATCTTGTCATCCCTTACATCCTTCCCTCGCTGTTCCTTTGTATTTGTTGGACTTTCCGTCTTGTGGTATCCCTATCTCTTGAACTCTAATATTCTCGCCCTAGTTCTATTTGACCCTAGCATATGCCGTAATGCCATTGATGGCCTATTTTGGTGCCATAAGTTATTCTAGCTAGGTTTTCCTGCTTAGGAACATTGTTGAAAAGTTAAACATGTGGATTTACATGTATACGTGGCTTGACATTGCTTTAATTTAATGAAGCAGTTATCGACTATTGCTATGGAGGATAGAAAAGAGAATGCACCCATTTAGGGAGGATCATCTGTCAAATTTTTATATACAAACACTATTGGAAACCATTTTGAGCACTTGTGTTTGAGTGTGTAGATCTAAGGATGAAAACCTATAGATCTATCTGAGATCAAAGGAAAAAATCCCTTTGATTTTAAAGGTTAAAGGATGCCAGCAGTTTGTCTGGAGGATGATTTCACTCAGAGTTTGCATTGTAGCTTTACCTGGTTGTGGATCAGCCACATTGTATGTGATTTTGGTCGATATTTTCTCTGAGTATGCACATGACAGTTTACCATTGTTCATTGCTGTTGTAATTTTCTGTTATTGTTGAACGTTTGAATATACTCAAATTCTATCATATTAAAGAAAGGATTGGGAATTAACATTTCTTATTTGGTTGGTCATTGTCTAGAATGCAACAGTAATAATATGATGTAAATAGTGATTAAATCTGAATTTGATAAGGTTTAAATCCTAAAACCTGATATTATTTGTCCCAAATACTTAACATTTGAAAAGGGTTTAAAATCAGTTTAAACTCAAGAAAAAAAATTGGTCAGTAAACATTGCGAGTACTCGAGGAGCAAAAGAACTTGGGAATACTCACCAAGTTTGCAATCTATTATTATACATATGTACTTAATTATATATTTGTAGTGTACCATCTTATTTATTCTTCCTTCCATGTGGGTAATTAATGGAAATACTATCATGTCCCGAAAGTTGGACACTATAGTAACGAAAAACATATTTAAAAATATTAATGATTTGAGACCATTATAATTATAATTGTCAGAAGGCAATATTATAATTATAATTATTATACTATAAATATCGTAATCCCCAAAATTGTGATCTTTAATAACAAAAAGCATACTTAAAACTATTAACCATTTGAGTATTGTTATAATTATTAGACAATAGAATAATTATAAAAAATTATAAACAAATATTAACAATTTAAATAATAAAATAAAAATATATATATATATATTTAAATATAGAACAATCCAAACAATTCATAGATAGAATTATAAACGAAAACTAATATTATAAGTATGAAATATAAAATATAAAATATAAAATATTCATCAGGGTGACTATTGCGATATCCTTAATTTTTGTTGCTTTTGGGCGAAGCCATTGAACCTATTGCATGTTTTGGAGATTCGATACATGGAGGCACTCAGACAATCATCAAGGTTAAGCTGAGCAAAGAGAGTATGGGGTGACATACTGAATGGAGACGTCTTAGCATAGGCAACGTATTCTGGTCGGCATTGACAGATGTAGGTGTGGGAATTCACCCAGAATTATTGGTGCGCTGTTGAACTAAAGAATGGAGTCATTTGAATAGCTGCCATTCCTATTGACTGCCCCACTCGGGTTCCTAGCGCCTGTTGTCATAGCCACTAAATATTAGAGGAAGTCTTAGGAATCGAATATTCAACAATTTGCCAGGGACTACGAGATCGTAATTCAGTGAATTAAAATTGTTATAATTAACAAAGGGGTGTGATTTAGTCAAAATAAAGAGATACACCACTCACGTGAAATAACATATAAAACATTGGATCTCCAGAGAAAGAGAGGGGAAAATAAATTAAAATAAGAAGCGTGGTTAGAGCCTGCAGATACGCCTAACATCCCACCGCGAGTATAAAGAGGAGTAAAATCAAGAGCCATAGATCATCGAAGAAGTTGGTAGATGTTGTACCCCAAAATTAAAATTTTTGTTACACTTGACAATTTGAAGAAATGAGTAAAAGTCTTGTTAAATCAGTCAAAAAGGTCAAAATTTGGGTGTGCAGGTCTTGCATGAAAGGTAAAAACATAAAATTTCCAAAATCTAACAATCTAGGTTTGCTCAGAGCGACCTAATCTACAAAACCCAGATCTCAGTTTTTCCTCCCTACTTTTTAGGAAAACTGCTATTTTTAGAAATTTTCTAAAAATAGTAACTTTTTCTGGGTTTCTTTTGAAATGGATATTGGCAAAACTTTCTAAAAATAGAAAGTTGGTCCGTTAGGGTTCAAACTGATTTTGATTGGCTCAAAATACTTCCTTATCAGATTGGTGCAGTCAAAATCTCAATATAATCAGTTTTGCCCTAGTGGGTCTATTTTGCTTTTTCAGAGGCATATCAGGAGCTCCGAGGTCATCAATGGAGGACAGTCAGCTGCCAGGCGTCAGATTCAACACTTAGGCGTTCAACAGAAGGTGAGTTGGTAAGCAAGCACGAAGAACGAAGAAGTGAAAAATTGTGAAAATTTTCTAACACTGCTTGTCATGGGCGCCCCAGGAGAGAATAGGCGCCCATCTTTTTAGGGCATTAAATGTTGAAATTAGGGTTTAAGCCTCCAATGAAAGTTGTTCAATTTCCTTCCAGCTCCACATTGAGTCCAACAGTGCAGTCAATGGATTATCCAGTCGCCCGGGATTCAAAGCTGAATAGGGAAGATTCAAATAGAAGTCAGAATGAAAAACATGAAAATTATCAAAATTTGACTAAGTATGGGAACTTTGGCGCCCCAGGAGAGAAGAGGCGCCCAAGTTTTCAAGGGCCTAAACAAATGGATTTGTAGATGTAGCTCTAACATGTTTTCTTCAGAGTTGATTAGGCTCTCCAACGAGATCTTCGATACGTTGATCGGAGTTTGTAGTAGCCAGATACGAGAAGTTGAACAAAGGGTTTGATGAGAGCTAAGAATTGAGATTCAAAAGCAAACATGAAAAAGTGAAAAATATTCTAACTTTGGTGAGTTTGGGCGCCCTAGCTTGCTAGGGGCGCCCAAGCTTTTGAAGGCCCAAATTCAACTGTTTGATGAAGTTTCTCCCAGGAGACCCCTCTTAATATCTCCTCAACTTCGCAACAAGCATAACCAACAGTCAATCCGATGCCCGGATCACCAGATTCGACAAGATCATCTGTAGAAGAGGAGTTAATGAAGAAATTTAAAATATTCCAAGTCTGTGAAGGATGGGCGCCCTTGGAGAGGATGTGCACTAATGATTTTGAAGGATCAAACAAAGTTTTCTGCCAGAGATGCCTCTAGAACAATCTTCTCAGAACAAGTCAGGCTCCGTGATGAATCATTCAGCTCGCTCATCAGATTAGTTTGCAAGCCAGAAATCGAGGTCAAAGTAGTGGGTTAAAGTTGTGAAAAGTTGAAAATACTCAAAAAATGACTAACATTGGGTGAAGTGGGCGCCCCTAGCCAAGAAGGGCGCCCAACTTTCCATGCCTTAGTAAAATTTGCAAGATTTCCAAAAATCTCAGTTTGTGAGATGAAAGATGGACGTCCAAGTTTATTGAATAGCTGATTTTAGGGTTTTGAAGAGAAAAGCAAAAGAAAGCAAACCTAATTCAAACCCTAAGTCTATTTAACACCTCTCTTCAATGTAATTTTCATTATTTTTGCAGGTAGCATTCAAAGGAGAAAGTTGGAGCAGCAAGTTTGAAGAAATTTTTAAAGAGTCAAGAGTTCAGTTTGCTGGTTAGTCATCAAATTTTTCAAACCAGCAACATAAACCCTTGCTTTTTCATGCCTTTTTATCCAAAAGATCAAAATTTTCAAGAAGGCCGAGGTTTTCAAAATTTCAGCCATCTGGGTCTTATCTTCTCATTCTTCTGAAGAAATTTTCAAGAACTTCATCAAGTTGCAGCAGCTGCTTTGTGCTTTGCATGTCAGTGAAATCCTCAGTGCATTCAATTTTCGGTCATTTGGGTCCTCTTAAATTAGTCTTCTAAAGAAAACCCATATCACAACTTTTTCAAGAAAATTTCAAATTAGGGTTGGCTGTTTTTTCGATCAGCCATTAGTGTTTTTAAAATCTAATCAACTGGGTCCATTTCTAATTGTATTATGAACAAAACCTAGGTGCTAGCTTTTTTGTGAAAATTTGAAGAAATTAGGGTTTGCTGCTTTTTTAGTATAAATTCAAAGTTTTCAAAAACAGATGATCTGGGTTGTCTTGCAACGAAATTTTGAGCAAAACCCATATCTCATAAATTTTTTGAAAAAATTTGTCCGTTGGAGCAAGAAAATCAACATTCTAAAAATAGTAAGTTGCTCAAAACTTGTCTGAACCTAGGCGAGTTTACAGTCATTCTTCAAGGTTGCCGAAATGGAGTACACTCCCAATGATTTCAAGACCAAATCAACTCTCTACCATGATTTCATCAAAACAGCTAAGACGGACTTGCATCATATCAAGCCGGTGTTTGATCTACACACTTTGGAGAGTGTAGGCAACACTACCATCAGAAACCTGGGACACTTTGGACTCCTCGCAGCATCTATTCCTATATCAGTTCAGAGTCTCTAGTTCGTAATTGCTTGCATCAAGCATTACAACCCGACTACAAGGGAGATTCAATCAGTTGATGGCAGGATGATTTGCAGTTTGAACCCTGATATGATCAAGAAATGCTTTTCCATTCCCCCATGGCCTGAAAGTGTTAGTATCTCAAAGGGTGAATGCGAAAGGATATGGGAAATGCACAAGGACAAGTACAGTAAGAAGATTGCACAAAGGTGGATGAAAGGGATGAAAGAGAAGCATAAGACTTTGCCTAAGAACGTTGGGCGAGGAGAGTTCAAGGATGAAATTGCTATCATAATCACCTTGCTCAATAGGGTCACTGAATCAGAGGATGCTACCAAGTTTCAGCCTTGGATGTTCTACGCCATACCTCACATCATGAAGAGGACTGAGTTCTATGATTGGCCTACCTTGATCAGTGATAGCCTTCATCAGCAGATAACAGAATACTTCCAGTTTCATGAATTCCATATGGTTTCTTACCTAGTCTACCTGGTGGCCTATCAAGGTCAATTCAGAGGGTTGAACACCGAGGGATCATTGAGCATACAGCATATCTACAATTACTATCCTCAATTGGAATTCACGTAGTCACTGCATCACTACAAGAGGGTGAATGAGGCTTTTCTGATGTACACAGTGTGGGACCTGGATAATGAATTGCACGTCCGTATCTCTTTAGTTGCCAGGGCAGCAATGGCTGAATGGGCAGATTGGTTCATACAATTTCCTACTTTCACCTATCTTAGAGTCTATGGCTATTCAGGTGCCCCGCTCATGCTACCAAGGTACCCGTCAAACAAAGTTGTCTTCATGGAGTTCTTAAGGCAGGCACACGATGTCCACGCTTTCTTGAGGAATAGAAAGAAACCCTCCCTCAATTTTCCATTGGGACTGGGAATCTATACATGTAGGACAGCAGCAGATGCTAAGACAATGGGAGATGAATTAGACAAACTTGGTCTCAAGCCTTACAGCAAGAGATGATCATATGATCCTCATGGTGTCTACGCTGGCCGACTTGAGAAAAACTATGCTCATATATCTACCCTTGAAGTTTTTTGGGCTAATTGTACAGATGAGTTCGAGGTGAAAAGGCGTAGTTACAACAGGCTCACTCTTCACCAGATGAAAGACTGCCTTTCAGAAGATATTGAAGGATTGTCAGATGATGATGAGGATGTGTTACTCCCGATGTATGCCCGAAAGGAAATTGAAGATCAGCCCCTTCCTCAAGTCAATTGGGCTAATAAGGAATCCCTCTCAGTCGAAGAAAGGACGAGGCAAGTCCTCGAACATAGCAAGGTCTTCCTAGTACTTAAAAGGAAGAAGTCTATACCAGCAGTAGAGCCGCCAAGGGTACATCTGTCATTTCCCTCCTCTTCTAGAGCACAATCAAAAGGGAAAGGCATAAGTTAGTCTCAAGATGGTGTGAAGGGCAGCAGGTCAACCAAAAATGTAAGTAGGTGGTTAGACTTCTCAGGCATAGTCATACAAGAGCCATCAACAGTTGAAGCAGAAACTCCTCAAGAAGAGCCTATACCTCAGAAGTAGATAGAAGAAGCGCCCTTAGCACATGACTCCATACGACTGACAGGGTCTTCACCAATCCACATTGACATTGATATTGAAGATGATGAAGAAATTGCAATTGTACCTCCTAAGGAAGTTAGTAAAGATACTACCGCGTCTTGGCTTGAGAACTCCTTGGGAAGGGTAAGAAGAAGACCTTCATATCAGGTGAATTTTGATGACCTTGATAACATTTATCAGGAACCTCGTAAGAAGAAATCAAAGAAGCAAGTTCACTTTGATAGGAGTCTTGATGGTGAGATAGTCATGGAGACTGCATTACCTCCAAAGGACAAAAGCAGAGATGAAGTTGAGATGAACGACTTCGTGATAGTTAAGGCTAACCTTGGTAAGAACACCAGATATGCAGATGTGAGTCTATTCAGGGTTGTGTCTGAAAGTCTTCAGGAAAGAGTGCTCAAGGATGGAGAAGACAAGGCAGCCCTCAAGGCTGAAATACAACAGCTTAGGCTTTATATTTCTAACCTTGTCCATGGTTCTTCACAGGCAACCCAGCTGCTGCCCCAGGTTTTAGAGACACCAGCTGATCATCATCAGTTGAGACAGTTGGTTATTTGTGGGAAAGAAACTCAAGAGTGGATCGAGAGTTTCGTTGTCAGAGGAAAGAGGATCTTAGCACAAATGTTTCAGTTGAGAGAAAACGCTCATGAGCTACGTCAAGGTATCCAAGGGTTCGAACAATCAGTAGCTGAAGTAAAACCAAGGCATGAAATCATCATTGCTGATTTAGATACAGCCTATGGTTCAACAACTTCAAAGGAACACAATAGGCAGATCCTTGCTTGGAGAGAGCGTCATGTCTTTAAGGTTAAAACTTATGAGAGGATATCTAAGGAGCTTATTGCCTACAGACAAAGGGTTATTGAAGCTTTTCTTTTCATTAATGAGTTTGTCACAGAGATTCCTTCTCGGTACAGTCTTGAAGATGGTTCTTACGTTGGGCTTGATGAAGTGCAAGTTCAATTTCAGAGTGTTGTTCGCAGCTGTGATAGCAGCAATACAGTTGGCGGGAGAATGAGTCACCTAGCCATGATGTCAGCAAGATTTGAAAAAGCAGCCAATGAGGTCGAAGATTTCCTAAGATCAATTGCAAATGGAGAAGATATCTTGGAGAAACGCAGCTTTGCTATTGATGGGATAGATGCACCGAACTGGAACACAGTTGCTTGCTTTTTAGCGGATGTCATAGAGATTTAAAGCAGCTTTCTTCTTTCCGCTTTCTTTCTGCTTTCTTTCTATTCTTGGAGTAATTCTTATCCATTCTTTGAAGAAGAGAAAGAAGATAAATGTAATAGTTGGCGTTTCCAACTTTTCCTGCTTTCTTAGGTGTTAGATGTTATCTTCTTTCTAGATTTAGAAATAAAGCTTGCTTGTTGAGCAAGCCCTAGATTGTGAAAGCAAGGAGATTTTAGGGTTCCCTACTCCTCTGCTTGCCTATAAATAAGAGCCTTTGCTCATTAGTTTTCTTTAACCATGCTAGTGATAACAAAACGTGAGCCTATTGTGCCTTCTATTTGTTATTCAAGTGTTGTTCAATTGTTTTATGATAGCAAATTGTTGAGTCTCTTTTAGCCAACAAGGAGTTATTGTAATTGCTGTTCTCTTTGTGTAAGAACAAGTTTGCAAGCCTCTTTAGCTGCAAGTTCTTGTTCCGTGCATGTGTTAGGATAATCTTTTGTTCTAGAAGTTTGAGAAATAAAATCATGAGCCTCCTTTGCCTTGGTATAATGTCTCAGATTTCCGTTATTTGTGTTATGCTTTTATGATCTTAATTTCAGCTTACATTGAAGTGTGTAGATGTTTGTTGGAAAAGAGTTTATTGAAGCACTGTGTCAGAGAATCAACCTGGTTCATTTCTAGTTTCTCTTGCTCTGCGTATTACTTGAGAAGTTAGAAACGTCTTTAGCTTAAGTTAGTCGTAGTTGAAGTTCTTAAATCAGAAAATATCAGCTGCGGTGTTTGTGTTTAAAAAACCTTGTGCTCTAGCTGATCAAAAGGATAGGCAAATTAGTTTTTAGTTTACTTTCTTTCAACACCATCAGCAAGAGGGAGCTTCCCCTCCTAATTTGAAGAGTAGTTTTACTGTGCATAGCTGTCTATTTCAAATACGCATTCCAGAGGTGCAAATTTAAACGCCAACAATAGACACATACTCCTGTAATAGGCAGAGCCAGTAAATCTGAGAACCGGGTCAATACCAGCCCTCGAAAGGAACTAAAGCTTATCATTAAGTTAGCAGTTGTGCCTCTACTCGAGTATCCTAATGTAGAAGACTAAGGGCCAAACATTAGGACAAATACATAAGGGAGACCTTACAACGAATATATGTGAATTTCCTTCACTTGGTTTTAATATTTAGTTTCTCCTGAATTCGACATAATGATGCTGTAGAAATTCTATGTGCTCAATGCCTCTATATTTGATCTCTGCATTGCTAGACAAATTCTTTAACCATAATAATCGAGCTGCCCAGTCTGCCCTTGCTATGATTAAATTCTGAAGTTGATCCACCAGAACCCGTCATACCTGGGATAGATTCATTGTGTTTGGAAAGAACCCTGCATGACATTATGATCGACTATGTATTTCTTGACCTGCCATAGGACAACATTATACAAGATGGCTTTCCTTCAATCACCATGGCTCTAATCTCAGTAAATTGTCAGATCTTCATGATGAATTCAGTGATGTTAAGATTGCATTTATATTTGATTAATGCTTGATTCTTTAGTCTGTATGTATAGTGGATTGATGCTGGGTGTGTTAGTATGCATTATCACTGGTCTCATACTTAATGGAAAGAATGTAAAGGAACAAATATGAATATATTAACGTTGCTGCATTTACTTCTGCATTATGATACATTACCCTTGTATAGTCTTCATGATTATATGCTCATGGGTAATTGTCTCAAAGCATAATGGATGAAAATACAAAAGAATAAATAGTCCTCCATATTCTGTGATTATAAAGATTATCTGCTATGTGCTTGTGAACCTATCAGGAGGGTCGAATCACGAGTAAGTTGGTTCGCCTAAAAACCCCACCTAATTTTCTGCCCACAGGCCTAAGACAAGGGTTGGGTCATGGAGGGGTGGGGGTCCCACCTAAGATTCAACCCCATAGGCCCGAAGCAAGGGTTGGGTAATAGGAGTTGGTAGGCCTTAGGCTAGTTGGACTCTATGGTTCCTCTCCCCTGATTGGACGCGTGTCTTCCAAGTTGTTGCCATGAGTGGAGTATGTAGGTACTAAGCCACTAGGCAAGAAGGATTGTGATGGACAACCTCTTGAGCTTTATTTGAAATAAAGAGATACACCGCTCACGTGAAATAACATATAAAACATTGGATATTCGGAGAAAGAGAAGGGAAAATGAATTAAAATAAGAAGCGTGGTTAGAGCCTGCAGATACGCCTAACATCCCACTGTGGGTATAAAGAGGAGTAAAATCAAGAGCCATAGATCATCGAAGAAGTTGATAGACACATACTCTTGTAGTAGGCAAAGCCAATAAATCTGAGAACTTGTTCAATACTTGCCCCCGAAAGGAACTAAAGCTTATCATTAAGTTAGCAGTTGTGCCTCTACGCGAGTATCCTAACGTAGAAGACTAAGGGACAAATATTAAGTGAAATATGCTAACCAATTTTTTTGATGAAATCCACAACATAAACCAGCACTAGCCAACTTGATTAGCGTTAGCTTCAAACTCAAATCACTACCAAAGCAACTCTAACCAAGAATGCGCCCTAAAACCATTTAAGGAAAGAGAGGCGGGCATATGGTTAGAGGATCCCTAGTGTTTGACTAGATACAAAATTGATTGCAACTGAAACTGAGAATAATACTCAACGTCAAGAATGTGCACTCAAGATCCTAGTGAGGGCGAGGTGCTAACATATGACGGAGTAATTAATTGAATTGAAAACTAACTAATTCTTCCGCTGCGGCGGGCATCCACTTAAGAGTGGGGATTCACCACTTGAAAGTGGGTACAAAGAGAGCTACAATGTTCATTCTCCACACTAGCGGTAAACCATCCAGGGGTAATTAATGTGAAATTTAACAAGTAATTGCAGAAACTAAAATGGTTGGATTAGTACTACTATATCTTAACCTTACAATCATGAAATCTGCAAATTACAAATTACAATGATAGAGAACAATGCGAAGAAGAGGAGAATGAATTCTTCCAATGTTTTTTTAACTCTCCAATGATGAAATATGGTCAAAAAAGAAATCAAATGAAAACTGATATAAAAACTGAGTTCTGGAATTCTGATCAGCAACTGTGAAATTCAAAGAAATGATCATAAGTCATTCTATATACCTCCAAATGAAGTGAAATCAAATGCAATAGTCTCCTGGAAGATAGGCACCCATGTCTTGATGAAGAAACAACTCCTAAGGATGAGTATTTATTTCTTTTGCACTTTTCCCAATGACCAAAATGGTACGGCCTCCTTGCAAGGTTGACTTTGCAAAATAAAATCCATCTCTTCAAAATAAATTCTGATCTTCTCTCTAAATGGTCGCCCTTTCACTAAAAATTGATAGAGAAAATACCCATAACCAAATAAAATTTATTCTAGAAGCTGCTAGCAAAATTCACTTTCAGCTGTAGGTGCACTAGCAACTCAAAATTGACAAAATACTCCAAAATTCTTCAACATTCGTGCCCAATCTGCTAGTCTGGATGAGAAGCAGCAAATTAGCCAACTAGGTGTTATCTTTCAAACACGAAATTGGACAAGAGGCTTGGAGTTAAGCTTTCCTTGAAGCAATAAATCAAATGTCATTCCAACAGCATAACAGTAGCAAAATTCATGGATCAAAAAAGCTGGAGCAAAGCTTTCATTTTTTAGAAGATTGGAAAACTCTTCAAATTCCCAAGAAGGTACGCCAAGAGACACAAATGCCTTTTCAAATTTCCAAAAAAACTCTTAATTTCTCAAGGGTGGCGTCCCACTTCATATCACATTAAACTTTATTTAAAATTATCACCCTTTATTAAGGTGGCGTCCACTTTTCCCAAGGCATTAAAACTTTAATAATATTTAATTTCTTAAGAAGGCGTCCCCCTTCAAGACCACCTTTTAAAACAACTTGAGGTTATTTCCCTAGGCCAAGGGGTCAACTGCAAATTATAACATTAATGCCATTTAATTAAAAACATGCCACAAATATTGCATATGGAAGTCTGCAACCAAAAATATCAATTGCTCCAACAAGAAGAGAATACACTGAAGCACAGCCAAAAGGACCACTGCAAAAAATAGTATTTACTATAAATAGTAAACACCCAAGAAAAAGCCAAAGAACCTCCAACATGGAAACCCTAATTTAACCTCAACGAGCCTATGGGCTTCTGGAATAGGCTGATGAGCAACTGAACTGATCACTGATGAGAAGGGGACATTACATTAAGACAAATACATAAGGGAGACCTTACAATGAAAACAACTGAATTTCCTTCACTTGGTTTTAATATTTAGTTTCTCCTGAATTCGAGATAATGATGTTGTAGAAATTCTATTTGCTCGATGCCTCTATATTCGATCTCTTCATTGTTGGACAAATTCTTTAACCATACTTATCGAGCTGCCCAGTCTGCCCTTGCTGTGATTAAATTCTAAAGTTGATCCACCATAACCTGTCATACCTGGGATAGATTCACTGTGTTTGGAAAGAACCCTACATAATAGTATGATCGAAGGTGTATTTCTTGATCTACCATAGGACAACATTATACAAGATGGTTTTCCTTGAATCACCATGGCTCTAATCTCAGTAAATCGTATAGACCTTGATAATGAATTCAATGATGTTTAGACTGCATTTATATTTGATTAATGCTTGATTCTTTAGACTATATGTATATTCAATTTATGTTGGGTTTGTTAGAATGCATTATCACTAGTCTCATACTTCATGGAAAGAATGTAAAGGAACTAATATGAATATATTAATGTTTCTGCATTTACTTCTGCATTATGATACATTACCTTGGTATAGTCTACATGATTATATGTTGATCGATAACAATTTCAAAGCATAATGGATGAAAATACAAAAGAATAAATAATACTGTATATTCTGTGATTATAAAGATTGTCTGCTATCTGCTTGTGAACCTATTAGGAGGGGCGAATCATGAGTAAGTTGGTTTTCCTAAAAACCCCACCTAGGTTTCCTCCCCACAGACTTGAGACAAGGGTTGTGTCATGGAGGGGTGGGGGTCCTGTTGGTGTACGTTTTATCATCCACTGAACACACAAAATAAAATGTCTAAAGACACTCTATCCTCTCTTGAAAAAACACCGCGTATGCTAAGATTGCGAGAAGATCATATGGCGATTCCAAGGTTTCTTTTGTCAGGTCTTGATGTGTGGATAAGCTCAATGGGCGTTGTGATTTGCTGGTAATACACAAAGGGACTTGTTGGTGTACGTTTTATCATCCACCGAACACACAGAATAAAATGTCCAAAGACACTCTATCCTCTCTTGAAAAACCACCGCATAGGCGATTCCAAGGTTTCTTTAGTCGGGTCTCGACGTGTGGATAAGCTCAATGGTCGTTGTGATAATGCTGGTAATAAACAAGGGGACTTACGTAGAAAGTCTGCACAAGTTCGGGACTTAGGAAATTTATCTTTAAAGGTTCTCAATTAGGACTTTCAATTGTGGATCTCAAAAAAAATGGCAAAAGAATAGGGTTTAGGAAATCTAGTCTAAGCCTAAGAACTCAAGAGACAGTAAGGACTCGGTGAAGAGAAATAAACCACACTTTGTTTCGCCTCCTGCAGGACAACATACGCAAAGTGGGTGCAATCTTCAAGGGGTTTGTGAGAATAATTTTCAAACCTCGAATGAGGTTGAAGTTAAGCTTCCACGTTTAAGAGCTCAGGCTAACTTTACAAATCGAATGCAAATCATCCATTCGAAAAAAGTATGAGCTACACTTCACCGTTGAATCAATACGATCAATCTCTCATTCAATTAACAACTTTTCAAAGCAAATTCTACCTAATCTAACTTTAACTCTAATCTATGGCGGAAGATAATATGTAACCTCGCTTACTATTCAACAATAAGAAGTTATTCAAGGCAAATCATGCTCAAGAGCTTTTATCATTCAAAATAGTCTCAATGCGACAATATACATAATCTGTCTCCACACTTTACAAATGAGGGGGCGAGCTCAATTTATAGGCTCCCCAATTACAATTCAATGGCCAAGATTGATTTCAAATCAACGGCCGAGATTACAAAATAAAACCCTAATTAGGGTTTGTCACTTTCGACCAATGAGAAAATTTCATTTGAGGACACTTGTCCCTTTTGCTAAATATAAATCAACAATAAAATAGAAAGTTGTTGCATGTTGATTTGGAACAATTTGATTGGTTGGAAGATGACGAGGCGCCACCTCAGCGTGCTGGATGTCTTCCTTGGTTGCTTCGTTTTTCTTCCACACTCTTGCCTTAGAATATTTTCCTTGCCGATGACTCTGTCCGTTGTGCTTGTTCCTTCCTAGCTTTGATCTTGGATTCCTTTTGAGACTTTGATTTCTTCTTCTTGCCTGTACTGGAATCTTTGAGGTTTGGAAGTCTCCCCTTGGAGCAGGTGTCTGGACTTGAAGTTGGTTGCTTTGAAATTCCTCCTGCTTGAACTGGGTTGATGTTATTCCTTTGGATTTCCTCTCTAAATTCTGCAATTCGTGTTGAGAAATTGCCTAAGTATGGGGATATGTTTGGAACACTCTCCTTGTCACCATCTGATTCTGATTGGAAGCTTGTTTTTAATTCTTCAGGAGATGAAATCCCTCAAGAAGTTGTTCGGATTGCTTCAATATGTCTAGGATTGTGAATGAAATCCTTCCAAGACGTCTGGATATCCATTCAAGTGTCTTGAATTTGGAGAAGAATGACCCTATGCTTTAGCCATGATGGAGGAAATTGGAATTTCCTCTGTGAAGTATTTCCCAGACTTAGCCAAATTTTGGCTATTCAGGTTCATTTTGTAACATCTTCGTCTGGACCACTCAACACTTAGCCAAGATTTTGGCCATCTCCATGCTCGAACGAACTTTGCCTGTGGATTTGCCTTCAATTTTGAATTTGGCTTGTGCTATGTAGGAAAAATTCCATCCTTGGACAAGGATTTTATTCACTTCCTCCTTTTCCTCTTCATCCTTCCTGTTTTCCGTCCAACACTTAGTGAATTCTTCTCCCCGAGGTATCAACACTAGCCAATTTTTTGAGTTTTAGCTAATTTTCTCATCCTCTCCTTGGGTGGACTTCACATGAGCTTGGACGTTTTCTCTCTCGGCCTAAGTCGGACTTCAAGCCACTTAAGACAAACATATCTGGGGAGAAGTCAAACTTTCTCTAGTGCATACCATCTTTTTCCTTCACTCTATCTGGCTTGAAGCAGACTTGCCTCCATTCCATGCCTTTGCTTCTTCTTTGAAGACTCGCCTTGCGTCGTCATCCACCTGCAAGAAATAAAATAAACAAATTCAGATTTTCTCTTTCCTGAATTTTTACCACTCTCTCTCCTGAAGCCATGGTGAATTTAATTTTGCCCCTTTGGATTTTATCTCTGGCCGGCACAAATTATTTTCCTCCAAAACATCGTCTGGCGAATTCGATTTTGTCCAAAGTATTTTAAATTTCCAAGCAGTTGAGAATAAATTATTAAAATATAAAAAAAAAATATTTTAATTTATTCCAACCCGTTCGTTTTGGACCCATGGCCATTTCGATTTTCCTTTCATTTTTCTTGGCTAAGAGTTCATTTTCCGATTTTATCCTCAATTTCGTCTAGCCAAGTCAAATCTTAAGCCATTCCGTCGAAAATTTCATTGCCAGATCCTTATTTTTTCTTTGCCGAGGCGAGATTTTAATAGCACTGAGCCTAATTAGTTCTGCCAAAGTCGAATTTTCTCTTGCTCAGTTGAATTTTTTTTCTAGGCAAAATCCTTGTCCGAATGTCTTCATCGGGTGAATTTCTTTGACGCTTGCCAAATTCTTCCTCCTTCTGGCCAAGGACGATCCTTCCTTTCTCCTTGCCTTGTGCATTTTTCTTCGGCCAAAGTTGACAATTTCTTCGCATTTTCCCCATACTTAGGCAAATTTTACCTCTTTTCTACCTTTGAGTTAGGCACATTCCGTTTTATTCTTTGCCAAATCCCAATCTTCTCTAGCACGTGCCCTTTCAAGCTTGGCATTTGACCTCTCGAAAGTGTCATGATACTTGGCCAAAGTCTTCATTTTTCACCCCTTAGCCTCTTTACTTAGGCAAATATTCGAACTTTTCTCTTGGACTTGGCATTAATACTTAGCCAAAAAAATCATTCTTTTATCCTCTTAGGCGGACCTCCTTAGTATTTTGGACAAGCATTTTTGGATGTCCCACTTTTCTAGGGCGGACCTTGAAGCTTTTTGGCACTTGTCTCAACATTCTTTCTCCTTTGGAAAGGATCCTCCACCCTTCATACTTAGCAGATTTTCGAAATTCACTTTGCTGGGTACCAACACTTAGCAAAAATTTTGATTTCCCTTCATTTTACATGCCTAGGCGGACTTTGGAAGGGTCAAGGATGTCAAGGGCGGACTTTAAGACTCTTTTGGACATCCCTTTGTGCATGGCGGACTTTCAAGGGGTCAAGGACAAGGATGGCGGACTTTAGAGCTGTCAAGGATATGTCTTCCAGTATGTATGGCGGACTTCAAGACTCTTTTGGACATCCCTCTTGGATGTCCCTCTTTTCTAGGGTGGATTTCCTTAACACTTTAGCATTTTATCCCTTTGGAAATATCACAACACTTAGCTAAAAATCAGTTTTTCATCCCTTTTAAGCTTTCATACTTAGTTGAATTTCGAAATTTCCTCCTTGCTGGGCATTAATACTTAGTAAAAATTTTGACTTTGCCCTCTTCTACATGCCTAGGCGGACTTTAGATAGTCTTCAGCCAAGTCCCACCTTTCAAGGGCGGACTTCATTAGCGCTTTGGATCTCTCTTTAAAGCAGATGGCGGACTTTGGGGGGGTCAAGGATGTGCAAGGGCGGACTTTAGATGGTCTTAGGATGTGCTTGCTTGATGCATGGCGGACTTCAAAGGATCCTAGGACATGCATGGCGGACTTTCTATGTCTTTTGCCATTTTTCCTTAGTGCTGGGCGGACTTCACCAGCTTCCAGACTTTTCCTTCATCCTTCTTGACCTTCCTCTACTTGGAAATGGCGAATTTTCCAGACTTAACCATTTATTTCATGAATTTCATCTATTTTTTTGAGCTGATTTTTGATGATTTCAACCTCAGATCTGACTGGTTTTGACCTGATTTTTTCCAGATTTCAATGTTTTTGGTCTGATTTTTCATGCTTTTTGAATTGTTTTTCCAGATTTTTCAATAATTTTCCAAATTTTCTCATTGATTTTCTGAGAGTTCTATCAAGTTTTTCGAACTTCTGAGTGCGTTTTCAGAACTCGGGACCCTTCTAAATATAGAAACTTTCCAAAAATAGAAACTTTCTAAAAATAGAAAAAGCAAACCCTAAGAAATAGGGAACCTTGTTTGGTCCGAAAATGCCAAAAATGAAAAAGCGAAAAAGCAACTTTTCCTAAAAAATAGGAACTCTCAGAATTGGCCGAATTCACAGTCGATCTTCGTTTCTCAGGCCTTCTGAGCGCTTCCATGACGTCTACGCACTGATTCAAGCATGAATTACTGACTTGGCTCAGATGACTCTTGGCAAACTGACCTGAAACTCATAGCAGAGTGATCCCATGTAACCCTAAAAACGATGACCTCATTGTAAAAAGACAAGCGATATGCAGTTGCAACACCGAGGCAAAAAGCGAAAACAGGGGGTCCCCATTTGTAATGGGGCGATGTGTGAAAAGGTCACAACAGGACTTACGCTAGGCTATTCCTTCACAAGTTCGGGACTTAGGCGGATTTATCGTTAAAAGCTTCTTCAATTTGGACTTCAATGTGGATCTCAAAAAAAAATAGCAAAAAGATAAGGGTTTAGGGGATCTATTCTATGCCTAAGAATTTAAGAGACAGTAAGGATTTGGTGAAAGGAATAAACCACACTTTGTTTCGCCTCCTGCTGGACAAGATGCGCAAAGTGGGTGCAAGGGGATGTGATTGTAATTTTCAAATCTCGAATGAGACCGAAGTTGGGCGTCCACAATTACAAGCTCAGGCTAACTTTACGCATCGAATGCAAATCATCCATTCGAAGAAAGTATGAGCAATATTTCACCATTGAATCTATATGATCAATCTCTCATTCACTTAACCAACTTTGAAAGCAAATTCTACTTAATCTAATTCTAACTATAATCTATGGTGGAAGAAGATATGCAACCTCGCTTACTACTTGACAATAAAAGTTGTTCAAAGCAAATCATGCATAAGAGCTTTTATTATCGGAAATAGTCTCAATGCAACAATTTCATACATTGTCTCCACCCTTTTACAAATGAGGGGTGAGCTCAATTTATAGGCTCCCCAATTACAATTCAATGGCCAAGATTGATTTCAAATCAACGGCCGAGATTACAAAATAAAACCCTAATTAGGGATTTCACAACCAACTCCTTCTCGACCAATGAGAAAATTACATCCGAGGACACTTGTCCTTTTTGCTAAATATAAATCAACAATAAAATAGAAAGTTGTTGCATGTTGATTCATAACAATTTGATTGGTTGGAAGATGACGAGGCGCCACCTCAGCGTACTGGATGCCTTCCTTGGTTGCTTCGTTTTTCTTCCATGTGCTTGCCTTAGAATATTTTCCTTGTCGATGACTCTGTCCTTTGTGCTTGTTCCTTCCTAGCTTAGATCTTGGAGCTCCTTTTGAGACTTTGATTTCTTCTTCTTTCTTGTACTGGAATCTTTGAGGTCTGGAAGTCTCCCCTTGGAGCAGGTGTCTAGACTTGAAGTTGGTTGCTTTGAACTTCCTCCTGCTTGAACTGGGTTGATGTTATTACTTTGGATTTCCTCTTTGAATTCTCCAATTTTTGTCGAGAAATTGTCTAAGTATGGAAATCTGTCTGGAACACTCTTATTGTCACCATCTGATTTTGATTGGGAGCTTGTCTTTAATTCTTCAGGAGATGAAATCCTTCCAAGATGTCTGGATATTCTTTCAAGTGTCTTGAATTTGGAGAAGAATGCCTCTGCGCTTTCGCCATAATGGAGGAAATTGGAATTTTCTCCGTGAAGTATTTCCCATACTTAGCCAAATTTTGGCTATTTTGTAACACCTTCATGTGGACCATTCAACATTTAGCCAAGGTTTTGGATGAACTTTGCCTGTGGATTTGTCTTCAATTCTGAATTTGGCTTGCGCTATGTAGGACAAATTCCATCTCTGGACAAAGATCTTATTCATTTCCTCTTTACTCCTCTTCATCCTTCCTGTTTTCTGTCCAACACTTAGTGAATTCTTCTCCCCAAGGTATCAACACTTAGCCAATTTTCTGAGTTTTAGCCAATTTTCTCATCCTCTCCTTGGGCGGACTTCACATGAGCTTGGACGTTTTCTCTCTTGGCCTGAGTCGGACTTCAAGCCACTTTGGACAAACATCTCTGGGGAAAAGTCGAACTTTCTCTAGTGCTTACCATCTTTTCTCTTACACTGGGGCGAACTTTCTCAACACTTTGACATTTCTTTTCTTGGTCTAGGTCGGACTTTGCATCATGTTTGCCATTGTACTTGGTGGATCTTATGGATGTCCGGACATACCTTCTCCAAGCAAAGTCAGACTTTGTAAAGGTTTGGACATGATGTGCTTGGGAAAATTCAGACTTTCTTGTGCCGTTCACCCATTGAGCAAGGTCGGACTTCACTGGTGCCTTTCCAAAATTTTTTTTTAAATTTTTTACTTAGCCAATTCTTTGAGTTTCCTTGGCTGGGCGGACTTCATCAAGCCTAGGACAAGTGCATGGCGGACTTTGAGAACTTCTTTCCATTTATCTTCCCAAGGTAAGGCGGAGTTAGAGATTTCTTGCCAAGAGATAGGTCGGACTTTCCACTAAGCTTGCCATTTTCATCTCCCTTCAGGCACTTCATGCCTTAGAATATTCTCCATCATGATTGAGGGCGGATTTTGGACTGTCTTGGACACTTCTCCAGGTGGACTTTGCACTTGTCTTGGACATCCACCCTTGGGCAGACTTTGCTTCATGTTGGACATCCTCACCTTGGGCGGACTTGAAGCTTGCCTTTCCATCCATTATTTTGTCCAAGGCATTTTATATTTTTAAGTATTTGGAAATAAATTATTAAAATATTAAAATATTTTAATTTATTTCCAACCCGTTTGTGTTGGACCCATGGCTATTTCAATCTTTCTCCTTTTTTCCTTGGCTAAAAGTTTATTTTCCAAATTTATTCCAATTTTTGTCTAGCCATTTCATCGACAAATGTTATGCCAGATCCTTACTTTCTCCTGCCATGGCGAATTTTAAACTGTGTTGGGCACATTTTCTTATGCCAAAATCAGTTTTTCTCTTGGTCGGATGAATTTCTCTAGGCAAAGTCTGTGTCTGGATGTCTTCCTTAAGCAAAATTCCATGATACTTGACAAAATTTTAACCCTCTTAGCCAAGGGCGAACTTTCCTACCTCTTTGCCTTGTGCAATTTTCTCTGCATACTTGGCCAACTTTATCAAATTTTCTCCAGACTTCCAGACTTAGGCGGATTTTTAACCTTTCTTCTCTTCTCATGTTAGGCGAACTGCATTTTTTTCTTTTCCATGTCCCAAGCGGACTTTCCAAGGTCCTTTCCATTTATCCTCAAGGTATGGCGGACTTTCTACTAGGCTCGCCTTTCATACTTAGCCCAAAATTCACACTTCTCCTCTTGAAAATGTTAAAATACTTAGCCAAAATTCAATTTTTCTCCCCTTTTGGCCTCTTACTTAGGCAATTTTCGGATTTTTCCTTCCTAGGCCTCAAACACTTAGCAAAAATCTAATTTTTTTCCTCTTCTATGCCATGGCGGACTTTCCAAGTTTTAGCCCAAGGTGTGGCGGACTTCAAAGAAGATTTTCCAACCCCTCTTAAGTCATGGCGGACTTTGAATGGTCCTTGCCAAGTCTAGGCAGACTTTGGGCATGCCTTGCCGTTTTTCCTTTGGCATGGCGGATTTTGGATGTGTCTTTCCTTTTCTCTCTATGTCCCACTTTTTAAGGGCCGTCTTCAAACAAGTCTTTGCCATTCTTTCTTATGTCCCACTTTTTAAGGGCCGGCTTCAAACAAGTCTTTGCCATTCTTTCTTACGTCCCACATTTTAAGGGCAGGCTTTCCAATTTGACCAAGGCGGACTTGCAAGGGTATTGGCAATTTTCTCTTCGTTCCACTTTTTAAGGGCCGGCTTTATGATGGCTAATCCTTCCTTCTTGATGGCGAACTCTCCAATGGCTGAACATGTTCTTTTGAAGGCGAATTTTCCAGACTTAGACAGAATTTCATCATGTATTCTATGCTCTTTTGGATGATTTTTGGTGATTTTTACCTCAGATCTGACTGATTTTTCGATGATTTTTCCAGAATTTGATGCTTTTTGGGTTGATTTTCCTCAGCTTTTTGCTTGCTTTTCCAGATTTTTCACTTGATTTTTCAGTTTTTTCTTTGATTTTTCAATGATTTTTCGATTTTTTGGTTGATTTTTGGATCTAAAGATGGAAAGTTGACTCGTTGACCAGGGTTGACTTTCTAAAAATAGGAAAAGCAAAATCCCTAAAAAATAGGGAACCCCGTTTCGTCCAAAAATGCCAAAAATGAAAAAACGAAAAAGCAAAAAAACAGATTCCCTAAAAAATAGGAAGTGTCAGAATTGGTCCAAAGCACAGGTGATCCTCATCTCCCGGGCCTTCTGAGCCCTTCCATGACGTTTACGCACTGATTCAGGCATGGATTATTGACTTGGCTCAGATGACTCTCAGAAGATTGACTTGAAACTCTCAAAATGATGACCTAATTGTAAAAAGACAAGTGATAAGCAGATGCAACGCCAAGGAAAAAAAAGCAAAAACAGGGGGTCCCCATTTGCAATGGGGCGATGTGTGAAAAGGTCACAATAGGTCCCACCTAAGATTCAGGCGCATAATCCCCGAAGCAAGGGTTGGGCAATAGGAGGTGGTAAGCCTTAGGACACTTGGACTCTATGGTTCCTCTCCCCTGGTAGGATGAGTGTCTTTCGAGGTGTTGCCATGAGTGGAGTATGTAGGCACTAAGCCACTAGGCAAGAAGGATTGTGATGGACAACCTCTTGAGCTTTATTTGAGAGCTTCAGGGCGGATCCACCCATGGCACTCCTCCTTTGTTTACCAATTTGCATTTATGATTATGTCTGATTTTAGATACTTGATATTAAAGCTAACATATAAGCATGTCGAAATGTATGAATATGGTGAATGCAGGTATCACTTCAAGGTTACCCTATTACAAAAGGCCATTGGGTGGGAATAAAGATCCAAATCCTTTAACTTTCAAGCAACGTTAGAAGCTGACAGGTAAGGGACATCAAAGTGGTTTTAGAGCAAAAATCCTGCCATCTTGTGGAAAATAATGCAAACCTAGCACCGAAGAAGCTCTAGGAATAATAACCAAGGAAATGATCTCATGGGTGATCCATTAAGAGATGAACTTAGGGCCTTTATGGAGAATAGTGATAAGAAAACCCAAGCCCTAATGGAACAAAATGAAAAAACTAGCCTAGCCCTAATGGAACAAAATGAAAAAACTAGCCAAGCTTTACTTCAAGCCCTCCAAAACCCGAGTAGGAATAATACCAAAGAACAACCACTCCGAGAACAACCATCACACACCCTCACGAGACACGAGCTTTAAAGCCACCCAACCCCCTGTTTTGCCAAGTGAAGAACCTATGAAAGAAAGTAATATCAATAGACCCCCCGTAGAGGATGTTGATGAGATAGTTGCAGCCTATTATAGGCTAGAGCCAGAAACGAGGGAGCTTGTGCCTTTTAAAGATTATTGTGAAGCCGCACATAGAGCCATCCCTAGAAGGGAGGGAAGGGACCCAACCAATAAAGAACTCAAGAATAAGGTAAGCAGATTAACCCTCCCCCACTTTGATGGATAAGGCAAGACCACCTCTTGATCATGTGTTTAGAAATTAGATACCTATCTATCCTTAAGCCCAATGATAGAAGCAAATGCCATCAAGTTTTCCGTTTTACACCTAACTGGGATGGCCCATGATTGGTGGCATCACGGTCTCATAACTCAAGGCCATCAAAAGTTAACAGCTATGATGACTTTACCCAAAGATTGATAAAAAGATTTGACCAAAGGCACCCAAAATGGTACTTTAGGGCAGACAATTAAGGAAACAAGGCTCTATAGAAAATTACGCCACTGAGTTTCAGAAGTTAACAGTCATGGTCCCTGAAATTTCCCAAGAAAGACTCACATATTTGTTCATAGAGAGCCTAAGAGGGTCAGTCAGAAGCATGGTGAGTGCACTAGAACCCACCCGTCTACATGAAGCTATTAAGAAGGCTATGAAATATGAAGAAAATTGGCCAAGAGACAAGCCTAAGAAATTTACCTCATCATCCAAGCCCCCTCATAGAGGAGACAAAAGGGAGGAAATAACTAGAATGTGCCCTGGTGTAAAGAAAAGAGGGACAAAGATCACTAGTGTAAAAAAATGGAAGAGCTGAAGAGAAAGCGGCTATGTTTTAGGTGCCAAAATCCATGGGGGCATGATCATAGATGCAAAGGCCGAGCTTACAAGTTAGAAGAGAATCCCGAGGGAGAAAGCAAAGAGCACCCAAGAAAGAAAACTAGATATGAGGGAGGAGATCTTAAGGGTATCCAATCAAAAGAAGTAGAGCCCATAAACAAATGGAGCTTCGTGGAGGAGCAAGTCTAAGTGGTGAAAAGGACCGGACACCCCAAGCATATTATCCAACCTTTTTAGTAAAGAATTATAATATGTTACTTGAACTCTCTAAGGTCTCTTAGTCAAATAAATGGAAAACTTGTCATAAAGTATTACGTAAATATGTAAGAGGCATCTTGGGCAATAAAAGGGATTTGCTTGAGGGCAAGCAAATTGAGAGGGGAGTATTGTCATGTCCCTGAAATTGGACACTAAAGTAACAAAAAAATATCTAAAAATATTAATGATTTGATACCATTATAATTATAATTGTCAGAAGACAATATTATACTTATAATCATTATACTATAAATATCGTAATCCCAAAAATTGTGATATTTAATAACAAAAATTATACTTAAAACTATTAACCATTTGAGTATTAAAGGAAAACTAAAATATATTTATATATCTTTAAATATAGAACAATCCAAACAATTCATAGAAAGAATATTAAAGGAAAACTAATATTATAAGTATGAAATATAAAATTGAAAATATTCATCAAGGCAACTATCGTGATATCCTTTATTTTAGTTGCTTTTGGGCAAAGCCATTGAACCTGTCGCATGTTTTGGATATTCGATACATGGAGGCACTTAGGCAATCATTACAGGTTAAGCCGAGCAAAGAGAGTATGGGGCGACATATTGAATGGAGACGTCTTATTATAAGCAACGTATTCTGGTTGGCATCGAAGGATGTAGGTGTGGGAATTCAGCCAGAATTATTGGTGGACTGCTGAACTGAATACTGGAGTTATTTGCATAGCCGCCATTCCTATTGACTGCCCCATTCGGGCTCCTAGTGCTTGTTATCATAGCCACTAAATATTAGAGGAAGTCTTAGGAATCGAATATTCAAAAATTTGCCATGGACTTCGAGATCGTAATTCAGTGAATTAATTAGCAAAGGGGTGTGATTTAGCCAAAATAAAGAGATACACTGCTCACGTGAAATAACATATAAAACATTGGATCTCCGGAGAAAGAGAGGGGAAAATAAATTAAAATAAGAAACGTGGTTAGAGCCTGTAGATACGCCTAACATCCCACCGCGGGTATAAAGAGGAGTAAAAAGAAGAGCCATAGATCATTGAAGAAGTTGGTAGACACATACCCCTGTACTAGGCAAAGCCAATAAATTTGAGAACCGGGTCAATACCAGCCCCCAAAAGGAACTAAAGCTTATCATTAAGTTAGCAGTTGTGCCTCTACCCAAGTATCCTAACGTAGAAGACTAAGGGACAAACATTAAGACAAATACATAAGGGAGACCTTACAACGAATACAGGTGAATTTCCTTCACTTGGTTTTAATATTTAGTTTCTCCTGAATTCGACATAATGATGTTGCAGAAATTCTATGTGCTCAATGCCTCTATATTCAATCTCTGCATTGCTTGACAAATTCTTTAACCATAATAATCGAGCTGCCCAGTCTTCCCTTGCTGTGATTAAATTCTGAAGTTGATCCACCATAACCCGTCATACTTGGAATAGATTCATTGTGTTTGGAAAGAACCCTGCATGACATTATGATTGACTGTGTATTTCTTGATCTGCCATAGGACAACACTATACAAGATGGCTTTCCTTCAATCACCATGGCTCTAATCTCAGTAAATCGTACATACCTTCATGACGAATTCAGTGATGTTTAGACTGCATTTATATTTGATTAATGCTTGATTCTTTAGACTATATGTATATTGGATTGATGTTGGGTCTGTTAGTATGCATTATCACTAGTCTTATACTTCATGGAAAGAATGTAAAGGAACTAATATGAATATATTAATGTTGCTGCATTTACTTCTGCATTATGATACATCACCCTGGTATAGTCTACACGATTATATGCTCATGCATAATAGTCTCAAAGCATAATGGATGAAAATACAAAAGAATAAATAATACTGCATATTCTATGATTATAAAGATTGTGTGCTATGTGCTTGTGAACCTATCAGGAGGGGCGAATCATGAATAAGTTGGTTTTCCTAAAAACCCCACCTATGTTTCCGCCCCACAGGCCCGAGACAAGGGTTCGGTCATGGAGGGGTGGGAGTCCCACCTAAGATTCAGCCCCATAAGCCCGAAGCAAGGGTTGGGAAATAAGAGGTGGTAGGCCTTAGGACACTTGAACTCTATGGTTCCTCTCCCCTGATAGGACGAGTGTCTTCCAAGTTGTTGCCATGAGTGGAGTATGTAGGTACTAAGCCACTAGGCAAGAAGGATTGTGATGGACAACCTCTTGAGCTATATTTGAGGGCTTCAGGGCGTGTCCACCCATGGCACTCCTAATTTGTTTACCAATCTACATTTATGATTGTCTGATGTTTGATACTTGATATTATAGCTAACATATAAGGATGTGGGCATGTATGCATATGGTGAATGCAAGTATCACTTCAAGGTTACCCTATTATAGAAGCCCATTAGGTGGGAATAAAGATCCAAATCCTTTAACTTTCGAGCAACCTTAGAACCTGACAGGTAAGGGACATCACAAATACCCATTACCCCATCATACACATAAAACCTAATGCCCATGTACATAGCACAACATATGTATTAGATAAGTAGGTATAAATTATATATATTATTATATATTAATATACGTTATATATATAAATTTATAAAATTATAAATGATATTGTATATTATATATAGCTGCCCCTTGTTGTCCCTGAATTTTTTGAATTTTTTTTCTTTCCCTAGAAATTGTGATGTCCCCTCCTAGCTAGACTTTGTTGATGTTGTAGCTACGGGATACATACTTCCGCCTTATTGTGAACAATAAATTCATATAGCCTAACGGCTATTCATTTATTGAGTTAATGAAAGTGAAGAGGCGCTTCACTTGGCAACTATATTATTTTAATTGGGCCGACCCTCCTTGTAATTCGCATCATTAATTGTAATTATATTGTCCATATGTGGCCGACCTTGTTCATGAATAGGTGCGACTTCTTGCTCACGTTGTATATATACAAGGTCATTTCATTCACTCAAAGTATTAAGTGAAGTTCGTCCTTATCCATCTACAAGTATGAATTTCTTCTACAGCTGTGCGAATTTATCAAGGAGTGCCAATTATTTCTTAGTGTGCATCAAAGTGTGATGCTGGTTATTGGCCTTGTGATTGGCATCATTGTATACAGATTTGTTGCCATTATGTCAATATATGTGATATATTTTGTTGTTGGGTTTTTCCCCTCAAGTTGGAGGGTTTTCCCAGGGTATATTGTTTTGTCAATTTGTGAGATATTGTTTTATTTCTGCTTATTTAATTCTGATCATAAAAACTAACAGACTTCAGTAGTTCAGTGGGATTAGCATGTTAGTCGACACTCGTAGGCTAATGGGATTGGATAGAGGGTCTTTATGGCAGAAACTCGATCATTTGACTGTTTTATTCTTCTTCGGTGTTTAGGGAATTTCAAGTTTTGCCTTCGCAGGGGTTTCAGAGCTTAGTTTTACATACTTACTATTTATAGTAAGTCATTTCGGCTGGGTTACTATTTATTGCAGGGCACTTGATGGTGAGTATATTGGCAGTGTCGATGCTAGTTTCAGTTAGCTCGGAGAAATAAGGTGTTTTGCCCAAGTTATGACATTTAATTATTATTAAAGGTTCACCTTAATAATAATTAATATTTTAAATGATGTATTATAATGTTATATTTGCACCTTATATTTGAGGGGTCATTGATACATTAAAAAGGGGCCATTTCAGTTAATTTTGGACGCCAATTATAAAGGTTATATTTTAATATCTTTGAGGAGCAACTCAATAACATTTTAAAATAATTAAAAAGGCAAAGAGGGGTTGACCTCTTGAGAGGGTTATAGAAGCTATCTGGAGGAAATAAATCTCTTTCTCTTGGACATTTTGTTATCTCATTTCATGAACTTCTTGGCGTTGGGAGAACAAAGACAAGGGTTTTTCCAATTTCCTGTGCGTATCGATATTGGAGAGCGTAGCTCCTTCAGTGTATCAATGGTCTGAGGTTGTGAAACTATCAGCTGAAGTTGCTCATTTGTTGGTTTCATTCAGGAGTCAAGATTGTGCAGATTGGAGACATTATCTAGGGGTTTACAGGCTTATTGATTTTGTGGAGGCGAATATACTTATGGGCTGCGATTTATATTCTACGCACATATCTGCCATGGCCATACCATGTTCTTAGCAGCCAGCCGTACCTCCTTTTAGCTTGGGTGTGTTTTCTCAAGGGCAAGGTGCTTTGGCTTTTGAGCCCTATCTTCTTTCTTGGTTGGTGTCCATCATCATAGTGGCCTTTTGGATAGATTTGGAGGAGGAAAAGTTGATATTTGCAGCTAGGCCTTTCATTCTTCAGCTCCACTCATGATTGCTAGTCGCCCCAATTTTGATATTTTGTTCTTCTTGTATTTCAGGTATTTTCTATTGTAAAAGCTTTGGAAAGTGAATCAATAAATTTTATCTCATTGCTGCAATAGTGTTTCCTAGTAGTTTAATGTTTTCTTTTCCAGTATTTTTATTTGATGCCTTGCATTATATTGAAAAATACAAAAATAACATATATTCAGCAAAAACACAAAAAAAATCACAAAACAATCAAAAACAAAACAAGCAGTCAGTTTCAACAGTTCAGAGTTGCAGTTGGGAGAACTTAGAGTTCTTAAAGTGGTATCAGAGCAGTTTCCTGCGAGCCTTAGGGTTTGAATCTAGCTCCGTTGATGCAACAAAGTGACAGGTACAAAAGGTATATTGCAAGGGAAGACAAAAAACAAAAACAGTGGCCACAACCCTATCTTGAGCAGGACACTTCTTCCGCTGCAATAGTAGCAAGACAATGTGGTACTGAGGGTGGTTCATCCAACACAATGCGTGAAAGAGGTGGTGGCAGCCCACCTCTGAATGAGCTTGGAAATGAAGCTAGAAATGGGGGAAACAATGAAGAAAGGGAAGCATGAGAAATTTTTAGATGCATGGCAACAGGGCAAGAGCAGGTTGCAGATGCTTTATGGGTAGTTACAACAATGATGCAGCACATGTATCGTCAGGGAAGACAAAATCATGAACCAAAGGACAACATGAGTGTGGTTGGGACGCCCAGGGCACAAAGAGCACCCACCCATACCTTTGATAAACCTACATGCCCTAGCTTTTTGAGAAACACACCGAAAGAGGGAAATGCTGAAGAAGAGGGTGAGGCAATGTTTGTGGATAATCTTATGGCAACACATGATTAATGAGAGTTGTTGACACCACAGGTGAGGGAACACATAAGCTTTGACCGATTTGTAAGTCAAAGGAGAGAGCATTACAGAGAAAGACAAAATCAGAGACTTAGAGACCAATCTAGTGACTTGAAACATGCCACCAACAAACTCACATTCCCTACATTTGATGGTAGTGGGACAGTTACAGCTCAAGCTTGGGTTCACAAGTTTGATACCTTCCCGAATCTTCGACCCATGGCGGAGGGGGATGCAATAAAATATGCCACTTTACACTTGGAGGGAGCAGCCCATGATTGGTGGTAATACGGAATGGTCAGGCTGCAGCATAACTGCATCACTTCTTATTAGGAACTCGTGGATAGATTGATTGAAGGTTTTAATAAGAAGGATCCAGAAACATATTTCAGGGACTTGGCTCAACTCAAACAGGTTGTGGGTTTGGAGGGTTACATTGGTGACTTTCAGAAATTATTAGTGATTGTTCCTAATTTTTCTGAGACAAGATTAGTTGTGCTATTTATTGAGAGCCTATTGGAACCATTGAGAGGGTGGATAAAAGCTTTTGATCCACCGACTCTGCAGGAGGCTATGAAAAAGGCTAGAAGTATGGAACTTGTAGCCCCACAAAGCAAGTTCTCATCTGTTAGCGTAACAACGAACACCTCTGGAGTATAAGTTGGTACAGACAGCTATGCACACTAGGCAATAAGTGCTCTTCAAATTAGGAGGGGAAGCTCCCTCGTTGTGCTTAACAAAAATGCTTGTAAGAGAAAAGTAATCTAAACTATTTCCTGTCTTTTTGTCTCAGTTGTAGAGGTACAAGGCTTTCACGAAAATTCTATACATTGCAGCTAAGTATTTTCTAGTTTCGCAGATCACTAACTACAACTAGGCTAATTGCTTAAATCTATCCAGTTTCCTCAAGAAAATAGAGCATGAGGAAATGGAGCAAGGTTGACTATCTAACGATAAACAAGTGTAGATTCTCAACTTGAAGGAAAGGTGGCACATCTATCAGCTCAATCTAGACAAGTTTATTGGAAACAACATCACACGATAAACTAAGTATGGATTCTCAACTTGAAGGCAAGGTGGCACGACTATCAGCTCAATCCGAATAAGTTTATTGTTTACAACAACACACGATAACCAAGTGTAGATTCTCTACTTGAAGGCAAGGTGGCACAACTATCATCTCAATCTGAACAAGTTTATTGAACACAAAACAGATTTGATTCTAACTAAGGAAAGGATTCACCATTATAATTGCATGAAACCCTATGTGGCATAACAATTCATCATAATAGTAAAAACGCATGAACAGATACAAAAAGAGCAATATTTAGGGCAAGGTAGGCACAACATATATTTCTCTCTTGTGCAAAAGTTATGTACAAATGAGCAAAAGCTCTTATTTATAGACATCAAAAGGTGTAGGGAACCCTAAAATCACCTTGAGTCAACTACAGTCTTGCAATGCATGCAAGATTTATTGCTAAGCTCTAATAAAGCAAACTATACAGTTAACTGGAAAACTACCATCAGTTAACCGAAACATCTAATCTAAAAATGGACAATTGTGCAAGCATGCACGTCCTTATTGAAAGCAAGTTAACTGGAACACTACCATCAGTTAACGGAAACCCTAAATACAACTCCAAGTAAATAAAGCTGATCTCAAAATAGATATGCATGTGATGAAACAACGAGTTAACTTGAAAGGGTAATGCCAAGTTCAACTCCTGTTTATAAAGTCTATTCTGAGAGGTGGGAACTGAAGTTTACTGATCGTGATCTCGAGCAACCAATCCCTCAATGAGATTGTTAACTGCATCACTATCTGGGGCTCTGATACTCTGTCGAAGAATACTATGCCTGCACACATGTCCTCACCAGTTATGATCTGGGACTGAAGTTCGCCCCTACTCCTTGTTGCTTCATCGAACAATGCTGACATGATTGTAAGCTGATTAATCTTACAGCCAACGGTCTCCCCACTGAAAATAGTATGAGTGAGTGCTATGAGCTCTGACTGAACATCGGTAAGCTCAACGTACGCACCACCCTCAATCTGATATCGACACGGTAAGCGAGATACTAGGGTCCTCACGAACTGGAGTGCACTAGTGATGTGCTCTCTACTCTCAGCCAACTCTGATGCCATAGTCTCCTCTATCTTCGCCTTGTAAACCAACTGTGTTTTCCAAGAGTAGATAGCCTCTTTATCCTCTGCATCTGTGACTGAATCATATGCCATCCTCAGGTGAGCAATCATAATCTCATCCCGGGGTCTGTTAATTGCCATATCTTGTTCCTCATCCTGAAGACGAAGACGGAGATCTCGTGCATTGTACCGCAACTGATATAACTCTGTGAGCATAGCACGGCCTCTAGCAACGAACTCCTCCCACTCATCCAAACGCTTGCCATATGCAACTAAGTGATTAAGTTGACCTTGTTCTGCTAGAGGCTCAAGCATCGGTGGGAGTGTAGCAATAACATTTGACCTGTGTACAAGGCTAGAAATGTACTGACAAAGCTGTCTGATTTCAGCCTTGAGGGCTGCCTTATCTTCCCCGTCCTTCAGTATTCTATCTCTGGCACTGTCTGTAGCAACCTGTAGGAGATCAACCTGAGTCTGGCGTGTGCTAGGACCAAGGTTGATTGTGATAACCTCGAAGTCCTGAGTTTCCAACTCGTCCAAGCTCTTCCCCTGTGGAGGTATAGCAGTCTCGATGACGATCTCCATGTCAGTATTCTTCTCAACGTGGACCATGTTCTTGATCCTCTTGTCTGGCGCATCCGGGTAAACCTGATCAAAATCTGAATGATTAAGGACATAGGATGGTTGCCTCCTCTTCCTTCCCAGTTGACTTTCAATCCAAGACTAATCTTGGCTAATGCTACTGGAAGGGTCTATACTAACGACAGGAGGCTGTGATGAGAGTGAATATGTAGAGGTGCTGTTGCGAGATGGGGAGTCTAAATCCAATTCGATATAAATTGGGACTGGTGACTGCTCCGGAACTGGCATAGGAACTCGAGGCTGAACCTCAGGCACTGGCAGACTCTGAACTGGTGTCTGGACTGGCTCTGTGATAGGCTGTCTGTCAGGCTCCGTTTGTGTATTAATAGCAAGCGCCTTGCCTTTTGAATTGTTGGGCGCTTGACCTTTCTTAGGAGGGTTACTCCTCTTCTTTTGTTTAGGTTTTGACGAGGAAGGTAGTGATGGATTCACCACTACTGGCGGCTCTGCTCTAGGAACACTTACCCTCCTAGTCTTCTTGCTGTCGAGGTAAAGTATACTGTTCTGAATAACTCTACTTGACCTCTCTTTCACTGTTGCGTACTCCTTGGCGTACCAATCAACTGTTGGCAGCGGCTGTGTGTCAACTTGCTCTCTGAAAAACTAAGGAAGAACCTCTCCCTCATCGTCTGATAAACCTCCCACATCTTCTGACAAGAAAACAAAAATCTGTGAGAGAGAGAAACGGCCATAACTGCGTCTGCGAACCTCGAAGTCATCTGCGCAATTTGCCCAGTAATCCTCCATAGAAGGCTCATGATATGTGCGTCCAGTAAGGCGGGTTATGTAATGACCTGAAACATCACAAGTATGTGCCTCAACAAGATACTTGAGATGATATTTCTCGAGTTCTTGCACTGCAACTTTGGCATCAATTGCCGCCTTGCACTAATACATTCCAAATTGAAAAAGAAAATTGAGAGATGGTCTGTGCCTGCGGCGTAAAAGACGATGAACATCATGCATCTATCTCAGGAACTCCATAAAGACCGTCTTATCCGAAGGATAACGTGGAAGCATAGCTGGATTTCCTATAAATCTGTATACTCGGATGTAGGTGTATGTCGGGAACTGAATAAACCAATCTGCCCAACCATCCATCGCTACTCTAGCAACTGCCGAGATACGAACGTGCAACTCCCGGTCCAAGTTTCTCACTGTATAAGTCAAGAAAGCCTCATGAACATGCTTGAAGTGATGTTCAGCCTTGGTGAATTCAAGCTGATCATAATACTGATAGACTTTCTGAACACTGAGAATGCCCACGGTGTTTAGTCCTCGGAACTAACCCTAATAAGCGATCAAATACACGAGATATGAACACATGTGAAACTCATGAGCAACTAAGAAACCGGTGATCTGCTTGTGGATAACGTCACTGATGAAGGATGCCCAGTCATAATGCTGCTGCCCAGATATGATGCGACCAATAATGTAATACATCCAAGGCTGGAAAACATTAGCATGTGATTGACCTAAGACACGATTCAAGAGTGTGATTAGAATTGCGTACTCATCCTTGTATTCACCATGACCCACATTGTTTGGCAATCTGTTCTTCGCTTGTTTCAACCATCTTTCTGCCATTTTACTTTGGCACTTGTCCACATCAGCATTGAATGCCTGCTCACACTGCTCCATGGAAATAACAAGACTGTTAGGGTGTTGAGGTATACCAAAACTCCTTTCAATGTCCAAAGGTTTGAGACTGCAAATAACTCGTCCATCTACTGACACTATTTTACGAGTAGTAGAATTGTAATGCTTAATACAAGCCATCACAAACTCAACACAATGAACGGAGATAGGTATGGAAGCTGCCTCCAATAACCCAGACTGCTCGATATTTTGAATAATGGAAGCTTTGATCTTAACTGGATCTAGAACTGCTTCTGGCAACACCTTGTGAAGGTCTGTCTCAACTGTCTTGAGGAAGTCGTGAGTAAGGACTGATTTGGTCCTGTATTCGAGCTGAGTGTATTGCATTATGAAAAATTTGCCTGTTGACTGTGAACTTGACTATGTTCTGACAAGCTTTCTGGAAAACTAAAAATAGCCTGCTAAGGCTAAAAATAGCCTTTTGAAGAATTATTTTCAGCGAAAATTTGAGATATGGGTTTTGTCCAGAAAAAAGATTCTAAGACAACCTAGAACGTCAGATATGCGAAAATAAGACTTCTACTCGACCGTGCAAATAATTTTCACTTGAGAAAATTAGAAACTCGAGAACGAATGTTTTGAAGTTAAAAATTCGTGAAAAATCAAACACAATTTTAATTCGAGGAAGCTATATAGAAATAATCCAGATGTTGAGACTTGTCAAATTCGCCAATTTCAAGAACATGCAAATTGTATTTTGAGAGAAATTTGAGAACCAAGGAGGAAAAAGACGTTTTTTGTATGCTGTTCTTTAATGAAAATTGCCCTTGAATTTTTCAAATTCCAGACAAAAGTGAACTTTTAACCTTTAAAAGAATGTGATTGGAGAAATCGCCTTTGGAAATTGATGAAGAATTTGCCTTTGTTCTAGAAAATCCCCTTTGCTTGAGAAATTACGAATTTCCTTGAAGATACGCCTTTGCCTTCTAAAATTTGCCTTTGCTTGATAAAATTACGAATTTTCCTTTGCCTTGAAGAAATACGGATTTTGCTTTGAAGATATGAATTTCTCTTGAGAATTATGAATTTCTCTTAAAGCTTGGTGAATAACAAATGAAGGCGCCATATTTAAATAAGAGAAAATTTGCACCAACTTGTGAACTGCAAGATTTAAAACCCTGACTGAAATAGAAATCCTCTGATTGGACCTCTTTCAATTGAACTGCCACTAACTTGAAGTTCGAATTTAAATAAATAATAAAACATTCATTATGCAATAGCAAAGGCGCCAAAAATAGAAAATCGCCACTTAATGCTAAAAATGCAAGAATAAATATTAAATATTTTAAACTTTAGTTGACAAACCGAATGAAGCTTTGAGATTCACCGTTAGACTTCACTGATTTCAAAAAGTCATCATTTGAGTTCATAGGCATCCATTTGCTCAAGATATTGCACTTTTTATTAACTTCCCACTTTGTAGCTGACTACATAGTTACAACTGGCCATCTTCGATACTGATTTCCGGGTGACCGAATGATGCTGAGACTGAACTGGTGAATTCATTGCGACGCCTGCTGAACAAGGAAGAAATGTCTGCTGGGAGTCAACATTGCAAAATCCATCATTTAACACCTTGAAAAATTAAGCGCCCTTGATTAAATTCATTTATAGGTACCAGACTTAACCATTTCTCCAAAACTGCCATCTGATACTTCAAACAGCTGCTGACGACGAACGGTGAACCTTGTTGACAAGCAACCAAGCTCATTGCATGCCTGGAGATATTCCGCATCCAACGAATATACGCAAGGCAACTGAAAAGTGCATTAAGGGCCTCAAAAGTAAAAGCGCCTCTGAGCTACAGGTGCACTGACACTATTTTGACGAAAATGCAACTCTCAACCAGATACCCTACTTTGACTTCTGATATTTGGAGCTGGGATCACCCAATTCAAGCACTATCTGTTTCAATGAGTAGCAAGAAGAACTTATGAGAGAAGATTCTAGAGGCGACGAAGCAAGAAAACTGCTTCTAAGACCTCAAAAATATAGGTGTGTATTTTATTTAAAATATATGCTCCATACTTAGCCATTTTTTGGATGTCTTCACTTCTCAGCATTTCACCAAAAAGCTCGTACGTACGAGCGTTTGCCAAATCTTGAAGGCTGACGGTTGGGCTCGTTAAATGGATAAAGTAATTACGCTCAAATCTCGTGAAGACTTCGAATGCGAACAACTTCATCTGACAGGCCTAAAGGCTAGGCGCCTTTGACCTATGGAAATACAATGAAAATTCTATGCCAGTCCACCCGTGAAATTACGTGCTTGGTAGCAACGCTGTCACGACCACTCAAAATGTCGGATCGACAAGCAGGATAGTGCATTGCAAAACTGGGCTAGAGTAGCATTGATGTCAGGAAGACCTCATTAGCAAACCGGATCATCTTAAGGGTCATTTTCAAAAGCGCCCCTAAGCTACAATTGTACTGGAAAAACAATGAAGAAGCTCAAGGATGTGAAATCGCTTTATAAGCTCATCTTCTGATGTCGACTGTCGGAGCTCTAGGACTCGGATGACTGCACTTGATAACTCGTCGGACAAGCAAACTAGTCGTAAAGAGATTGACTGCAGCAATCATAAAAAATGCCAAGATCCAACACCTCATTAAGAAGGGCGCCCTCAAGCTACAGGGGCGCTTTAGCTGGAAAAGAACAAGCTTCTGCATTCTGGAACTTTGGAATCTTCAACTTCTGTCGCCAGTAGCCGGAGTTACGAGTCTCGGATAGCCTTGCAGGATAGCTCGACGGATAGGCAGACCAATTCTGAAGAGATTGACTGTAGCTATGAGTATCTATCACAAAATCTAAGCCTTCAAAAAGAAGGGTGCCCTTGGGCTACAGGTGCGCTTTTTTGCTTTTCTCTGAGAAATCTTCAAAAATTGACCATTGGAATCTTCGTTTTAGCCACTGGAATGACCATAAAAAGTATGTGTTGCCGTGAAATGCTCCTCCATCGTGAAATGCTTCGTTCTGAGTCTTTGATTCAAGTTTTGATTAATGGAACTGCCTTTGATTGACAAAACATTGACAAAACTCCATGCTTGATATTGCCCAAAAACTGTACTTAACATCATTTTATCAAGGTTTGAACTATTTTATGCAAAATGCCTTGATGAAGCAAAAAATTTGGTTTTGGGTACAACATCATCGAAAGGATCCTCTTCATACATGGACATCAAATCCTTCTCCAAGAAGAAGGAAAAATCAGATTCAAAGGGAAAATCAGCAGCACCCCTAGATCAAGATACACTCAACAATTTGCACAAGAAAAAGTTGTGCTTTTACTGCAAAGGGCCCTATGATGCAAACTATGACTATCCTTTGAGGCCTAAGGGCAAGGCTAACAAAATAATGTGGGCATTCTATGAGGATTCAGAGTCTGAAAAATCAGACCAGCAATCTGATCCAGAAGATTCAGGGGCAAAAATAGTTGAACATGAGGCAGAGAAGTCCGAAAATGAGGGTGAACTGGAAGCGGAAGTTAATCTTGAAGAGGCACGCCTCAGTAGCATATAGCGGGAGGGCTCATTCAGGATGCGTGGGGTCTTAGCAGGACAAAAGATTATCACTTTGCTTGACACAGGTGCCACGCATGACTTCATTGATGCTAGGTTGGTTGAGAGGCGTGGGATTTAGACAAAGGAATTTGAGGGTATAAGGGTGAAGGTTGCAAATGGCTACACTCTTAAGTGTGACAGGATGATTCTAGATCTTCCTATGCACTTGAATAATTTTGAGTTTACGACAGATTTCTATGTGGTAAATATGGGAGACATTGATATGGTTTTGGGAATGAAATGGCTTCATGACATAGGTGAGTTTACCCTTAACCTTCGTGACATGGAGATGAAATTCAAGGTGAATGCGAAGACTCATATACTAAAAGCCATTAGAGATAGCAGTTTTAGGATGATATCATTCATGAGAATGCAGACTCATGCGCCATGATTAGATTGAGTGGGTAGCTGAGTGTATGTTGATGCCATCATAGGAGGGGCAGCAAAAACCAGATTATCCTCCAGATATACAGGAGTTGAGGATTAAACATGGGAAAGTGTTTAGTGATATTCCACCTTGTAGACCTCCAAATAGAGGGATTGAGCACATAATAGAATTAAGAAGCTGCTTGCTATGGGGCACATTAGACCTAGCAAATCACCGCTTCATCAGTAGGTTTGGTGAAGAAAAAGGATGGTACACTTTGGATGTGCATTGATTACAAGTTGCTGAATAAGAGAACAATTAAGAATAGGTACCCTATCCCTCGTATTGACGAGTTGATCGATGAACTTCACGGTGCTTGTTACTTCTCAAAAATAGATTTGCGATTGGGTTATTACCAAATTAGGGTCAGAGAGCAAGACATCGAGAAGATAACATTCAGATGTCATTGTGGACACTTTGAGTTTGTGGTTATGCCATTTGGGCTAACCAACACCCCTACTACTTTTCAGTCCACTATGAACAGAGTCTTTTAGTCATAGCTAAGGTGGTTTGTACTAGTCTTCTTTGATGACATTCTGGTATATAGCAAAACCTGGGAGGAGCATATTGCCCATTTGGATACAGTGTTGGGTATTCTGGATAGGGAGTCCTTGTATGCCAAGGAATCCAAATGTGATTTAGGAATGACAAAATTGTTATACTTAGGCCATATTATTAGTGCAGAGGGTGTACGGATGGATCCTGACAAGGTTAGAGCTATTATTGAGTGGCCTACGCCTGAGAATCTAACTCAGCTCAGAGGATTTTTGGGTTTGTGTGGCTTCTACCGCCGATTTGTCAGTGGGTATTCACGACATGACGCACCTCTTACAGACTTGACAAAGAAGGGGCATTTGTTTGGACTTCTGAGGCACAAGAGTGTTTCGAGAAATTTAAGCAGTTGATGACTTTTTGCCTAGTCCTTGCCTTACCAGATTTTACCAAACCCTTCTAGCTACAATGTGATGCCTCTAGTGAGGGTATAGGCGTAGCACCCTATTGCTTCAAGAGCAGGAAGCTTAGAGGACCAGAGAGGAGCTACAATATATATGACAAGGAGATGTTGGCCATCATGCATGCATTGGCCTAATTCAGGCAATACCTTGTGGGCAGCAAATTTTGTGTTAGGACAGATCATAACAACTTAAGACATTTCCTAGGGTAGCGAGACCTCAATGATTGTTAGTAGAAGTGGGTTAGTAAGTTGCCGTCGTATGACTTTGACATTGCCTATGTCAAAGGGACTCAAAATGTTGTTGTTGATGCCTTGTCTTTTCGACCACATTTGAGCTCTATCTTGTAGGGTTACTAGAGCCACTTCCAATTCCTGACAGGAAGTGGGAATGCTTGTCGATGGATTTTATTACGGGCTTTCTAAAAGCCCAGGGTAGAGATTGTATCTATGTAGTTGTTGATCGCCTCATAATAATGCTCACTTTTTTCCGAAAAATAGCTACATATTCAGCTACACAGGTAGCATAGTTATTTTTTAGGGAGATATTCAAATTGCAAGGGTTACCTTAGAGCATTGTTAGTGACAGGGATAGTTGGTTCTTGAGCAATTTTTGGTAGGAGCTATTCAGACTGTGTGGGATTGAACTTACTCCGAGTACCAACTACCACTCGCAGATAGATGGATAGACTGAGATTGTAAATAAATGGGTGGAGGGATATCTCAGGAATTATATTGCAGGGCAGCATAAGGCTTGGGTAAAGTGGATTCACCTCTGTGAGTACTGCTGTAACACCACTTACCATATATTGATTCAGTTGACATCATTCATGGCCTTGTATGGTTATGAGGCACCTAGCTTTCTTGACTTACTGTTGAGTGACAGTGGAGTGCCTAGTGCTAGAGATCTTTTGTAGGAGAACCGAGATATTATGAGGGCTCTTCGTGAGAATATTCAAAAGGCACAAAATCAACAAAAGCAGTATGTGGATCAGAAGAGAGTAAAGCATTCTTTTGAGGTAGGGGATATGGTGTATTTGATGTTGTAGCCCTATCGTCAATCCACTCTTAAGAAGAGTAGTGCAGAGAAACTTAAGCCATGATATTATGGCCCTTTCAGGATCATCGGGCAGGTAGGCAAGGTGGATTATGAGTTGGAATTATTGACAGATAGCAGGGTTCACAATGTCTTTCATGTGTCACGACTCAAGAAGGTGTTAGGACATCGTGTTGTTCCTTCCACAGCTTTACCACCCCTGGATGATGAGGGGAAATTGATTCTAATGCCTGAGGCCATCTTGGATGTCAGAGAGAGATAGTTGTGGAGGCGGGTCATTAGGGAGTATTTGATTAAATGGAAGAACTTGTTGGTTGAGGATGCTACATGGGAGAGTGAGGAGATTCTGCAACATCCGGAGTTGAGATTGCTTGGGGACAAGCAATTTCAGGGAGGGTGGACTGTAATGTCCTCTCCTAGCTAGACTTCAGTAGTTCAGTGGGATTAGCCTATCAGTCGACCCTCGTAGGCTAATGGGATTGGATAGAGGGTCTTTGTGGCAGAAACTTGATCATTTGATAGTTTTATTCTTCTTCGGAGTTCTGGGAATTTTCGGTTTGGCCTTCGTAGGGGATTCAGAGCTCAGTTTTACATACTTACTATTTATAGTAAGTCATTCCAGCAGGGTGACTATTTATAGTAGGGCACCTGATGGTGAGTATATTGGCAGTGTCGATCCCAGTTTCAATTAGCTCGGAGAAATAAGGTGTTTTGCCTAAGTTATGACATTTAATTATTATTAAAGGTTCACCTTAATAATAATTAATATTTTAAATGATATATTATTATGTTATATTTGCACCTTATATTTGAGGGGTCATTGATACATTAAAAAATGGGCCATTTCAGTTAATTTTGGACGCCAATTATAAAGGTTATATTTTAATATCTTTGAGGTGCAACTTAATAACATTTTAAAATAATTAAAGAGGAAAAAAGGGGTCGACCTCTTGAGAGGGTTATATAAGCACTCTGGAGGAAATCAAACTCTCTCTCTTGGACATTTTGTTATCTCATTTCATGAACTTCTTGGTGTTGGGAGAATAGAGACAAGGGTTTCTGCAATTTGCTGTGCGTATTGACATTGGAGTCTGAGGCTGTGAAACTATCAGTTGAAGTTGCTCATCTGTTGGCTTCATTTAGGAGTCAAGATTGTGTAGATTGGAGACATTATTTATGGCTTTACATGCTTATTCATTTTGTGGAGGCGAATATACTTATGGGCTGTAATTTGTATTCTACACACATCTCTTCCAGGGCCGTACCATCTTCTTAGCAGCCAGCTGTACCTCCTTTCAGCTTGGGCATGTTTTCTCAAGGGCAAGGCGCTTTGGTTTTTGAGCCCTAGCTTCTTTCTTGGTTGGCGTCCATCATCACAATGGCCTTTAGGATCGATTTGGAGGAGGAGAAGTTGATATTTGCAGCTGGGTGTTTCATTCTTTAGCTCCAGTCATGACTGCTAGTGGCCCTAGTTTTGATATTTTGTTCTTTTGGCATTTCGGGTATTTTCTATTGTAAAAGATTTGGAAAGTGAATGAATAAATTTTATCTCATTGGTGCAATAGTGTTTCCTGGTAGTTTAATATTTTCTTTTCCAGTATTTTTATTTCATGCTTGGCATTATTTTCAAAAATACAAAAAAAGCATATATTCAGCATAAACACAAAAAAATCACAAAACAATCAAAAACAAAATAAGCAGTTAGTTTCAGCAGTTCAGAGTTGCAGTTGGGAGAACTTAGAGTGCTTTCAAAAATCTGGCCCTCTATCCCAGAAACTTAGAGAAACATTGGAAACTACTCATTTCTATGACTAGTGTTCTTAATCACCATTGTGGATGCCATTTTACGGGATGTCACTATGCCCCCCAATACTGTGTTATTTTTGTAAGTGCCTGTGAGTAGTTTTTGTAGTGCTATCTATGCTCTTTTCATCTAGATTGATTTAGTCAATTATTATTTTTGTCAAGTTTCACAGTACGAATTTTTCATGTTTATTGACACTTTTGTCTTTTCTCCGCTATGTTTTGTCTAATTTGCGTAAAGATACACTATGCTGTCATTAATTGGGACAAAAAGCGTCAATTAACAGCTTCTGGTTCTTTTATTGCAGAGTCGAAGGAGCAGATTGTTGCACACTTGGCCAATTTTGCATATGATCCCTATAATTATAATTTTCTTCGTAAGGTATAAAAATATATATTTAGCATGTGTAAGTTTATAGTAAATATTTATTTTTGCAAATCTGATTTTGAATTTTATGTGTCTGCAGCTGAATGTCTTGGACTTGTTCCTTGATTGCCTAACAGAACCAAATGAAAAGCTAGTAGAATTTGGGATTGGGGGCATATGCAACTCTTGTGCTGGTAACATAAGAATCCATTCTTTTTTCCTACAATAAAGCATATCTGTGTTTTTCAATAACATTGATCCCGTGAGGACATGTAGAGATGGGACAAATGACTCTAACAAACATTGTTTTCTGTGTTTTTATGTAAAAGCATGCAAACAAAGAAAATGCACTGAAGTGTAGGAATAGTGTGTTGTCCAGGGGTGCATTGCATTAGTTATTTTCTTGGTTGATGGAATATAATAGTTTCACATGCATATTTGATAACAAAATCATATACAATAGAGTGGATATATCTCTAATGAATGTATGAATTGTTTAATTGTAGATGCAGCAAATGCCACAATTATTGTTAAAAATGGTGGTATCCCACTTATAATAACTTGCATGTCCAGTCCAGTGCAAAATACAGTAAGTAATATTTGCCTTATAATTTTTCCAGTTTACTCTTCATGTCAAAATTTGTATCCATACATGAATTTGAGGAGAAAAACCTCTAGCTTTTCCCATTTTGGTTGCTACATATGACAGCTACTCCTTGTGATATGTTTAGTTATTAGAGAATGATATAAATGTTAAAGATGGCTTGTAAAAACTTAATTCTTCCCAAATTGTTTAGCTCTAAGATAGTGTGCATTTGTGTAAGGCAATATTTATTGGTTTGATGGTTGAAGCATTCAACAAGAGAAACAGTGATAAGGTATCTGGGGACCTTTTAGAACAAAAATGTGCCCCTTACATGAAAAGGTAGGTTAACAAATTTCAAATCTAATATACCAAAGTAGTATTATAAGTGGGCTTTGGAGCAAATATTTGGAGGGTCCCATTTGTTTTGTATCCAAACCTTATTAAATCTCTTTGTTCGGAGGGTACTTTTTTTTCTCACCCATTATATTAATCTCACATAATTTTATGAACACCCCTTCGCCCCGCCCAACAAAAAAAAGTTATATAGCACAAGAAGCTAGTCCATTATTCTGATTATTTCCTTTCATTGATATCAATGGTTAACCAAGATTATTGAGGGATGAACTTACGGTTTGGATATGTATTGTTGAGCTAGCTCAAGGATTCATTCTTTGGTTGCAATGAAAGTGTAATGTCCCCTTCTCAATCCTAAGCTATTCAGTGGCCATTAGTCTACTTACAGAGTTCCTATAGGCTAAATGGATGGGTTAAGGGGACTTCAAGATCCTTGGAGGATGCAGGCAACAGTTCTTGGTTTCTGATGTTGCCTTTGAGCTCAGGGGATGATTCTGAGTTGAATGACACTCTTTGCAGTGTCATCAGATGATCTGGGTGCTCCCCAAACTTCTTGGAGAGCATGTGTATTTTTAGAAAGTCTCCAACATGGCCTCATTCATTCATCCAGTGCCTCCACATCACTTCAATGCAGTTAGAAATGAATTCTGAGTTGTTTCAAGATTTTCCGTCATTAGGGGTAAAATAATTTAATATTTCACTTAAGCATAATGTCTAATTATTATTTATTTTCACTTATGTGATTTTAATATTTTGTAAAGGTGAAAAAGGCCCCAAGTTGGATGCCTAGTCTTGAGAAAGGGGGGACGTTGATATTATTTTATAAAAGAAAATTCAGAAAGGAGGATTATTTTATTGTTTTCAAATTTGTAACTCCTTCCTCGAAAAATTTGTATAAGGAGGCCACAGGTAGCTCATTTGGCTATGTTGATTGAAGATAATGAAGTGCTACTGAATTGTGGATTGAATCCTTGAAGGCTTCGAGGACGAAAACCCTCAAGGTTGCTTTAGTTTCGGAGTTAGTAGATACTTCCTAGCTGGACATTGGAGTGGCTTCACTGCTAGAGTCACCATTGGAGCTTTGGCGAAGTTTTTTAGTTTGATATCATGATGGGTTGCTTTGATGTTTTCTAATAGCTATACATTTTTGGTGTGCATTTGAGTTGTTTGAAGTTGCAGATTTTGGAGTGTTGTTTCAGACCATTTTTCCAGCTGTGTTGGGCTGTGCCATTCCTAGCCCAATCATACCACGTTTTTGCTCATTCGAGTTGGAGTGATAGAGTTATCATTTTGGGTATTGGTTTATTCTCTTTCTTGGCCTTGGGTGACCTGATTTGCAAAGTTGCATACTTTTTACTGGTGTTTGAGATTTTTAGGAGCTGATCGCCCCTTCTAGCATGTTTGTACAGTCTTGGGTTTGAGGCATATGGTTTGGTGGAGACATTTTCCTCTCCTAACCTGACTTGGGGGCTCTTTTGGTTGCGCCTTGACCTTCCTTTGACCTTGCAAACAGTTTGGAAGCTTCTATGGTGATTGGTTGATATTCTTGGGAGGCGTGCCATTTTGTAGCTTGTTGTTTGGGGTGTTTAGGACCTGCAATTTCATATCAGACCTGTATTTACTGCTGTTCAGTCCATTTTCAGACTTCAGGGGGGGTCATTGTTGAGGTATACTAGTTCATTTTTATCATGGGCTAACTTATTCTGATATTGGGTATCATTTTGGGGTATTGAATCAAGTGTTATCATCATTTCATTGCAGCAGCAGTCTATGTTGTTTAGAGGACCGATTGTAAACGAGCTCTCACTGTAACATTGCTGGTAGTACCATCAGTCAATTAGCGAATTATGATTATTTGCTACTTACGCCATTGAATAAGTGGTTTATTTCTCACCGCACCAAATAAGTGGCATTTTATTTATGCACTAAACAAGTGGCTTATTGTGTTGACCACATTGCATAATTGGTTCATGATTTGTACTCTTGGAATGCGGAAGAGTTGTGAGTTGTTTTACTTTCGATTTGTACCATTGCATAAGTGGAAGCTTATCACTCACCCCACATAAGACGTGGTTACTTTCAAGCATTGAAATGTAAACCTTGCCATCGTATGCTCTCACTTTGCTCACATTAGGATCTTGGTGATCAGAAAGTGGAAGGTAGTTGATTTTAGTTGGTTATCTTGATTATATTTCTAATGCTAACAAGTTGCAAAAATAAAAAATTTGGGGTGGATATTACAGAAAGATGTATGAAGGGTTTCCTTGTAAAGATTGAAGTGGTTTATTGACCCTTGGTCAAAGAACTTATTAACCATGCGATGACTATTTTCTATTTTATTTTGGTAAGAGTGGATATTGAAGGAAAAAGAAGAATGAAGCAAGTGGCTGGTAGTCTACTATTAAATGATCTGCTTTATTCATAACACAAAATTGTTGAACTCAAAAGGGATTTCAACCAGCATTGAAGTTGTTATTATGATGTGCTCAAGCAAATTACATTGTTTTAGAGCACACCAAAGGTTTGGCATTGGAAACCTAATTTTAAATGGAAATTTAGGGGTATGCATGGGCATTCAATGTGTAAATCGAGGGTATGCTTGTAGATAGCGACAATTTTTGTTGGAAGAATTACAATTGAGTGAGTGAATGTTGATTATGTTTGTTAATATTGTTTTCATCCTTTTAGTTCATCAAGATAGTATATTATACAAACTGGAGCTTTTATATCGAGTTTGGACATTAAACTCAAGTAGATATTAGGTATAAATCTAGAAATTTGTTTAAATAGAGAACATCAATTTCCATTCATTGTTTGAGGGAGATCACCTTACATCATGTATGGATTTTGTTGCTTCATGGGAAGCATAGACTCTCTAAAGTTGAAACCCTATACTAACGACAGTTTTTTAAAAATAATTTCACTTTTTTCCTTGGATATATGTGAATAATGTAGCCTTATTAACTTGTCCCATAATTTTCTCAAAAACTTGCCCGTGACTTAGCAAAAACTTGCTGATTACTCAAGAAAAACTTGCAATTTTGGAATGAAAACTTGCCTGCACTTGGAATGAAACTCGCTTATCATTGTTGACTTTGTATTTTTTAGCAATGGCATTGAAGCTTGGAGGTGTTTGGGAACAACAAATTGGCTCATATCAGCTCCAATTTGCCTCCTATTCAACAACATTTTGAGCTTTGGTTATGAATAGTGATATTTGAAACAATGACTTGTAGTGAAGTTGATGTGTAGAACATTAATTTTGATCTATATGTGAAGGAAATCAGTTATATGCTATGCTCCCCTATGTTTCTAGGACATGGACAGTGGGGGATGGTGGGATGCGTTTTTGGTATGGGACTTTTTTTGGCTAGTTTTTAGGGGACGATAGGGGACAATTATTAAAGAATTAAGGAATTTTTTGAAAATATAAAGAAATTTCAAATATTCATGTCATAACATTGATAAAGCATTTATCATAGATATTTTAGAAGCTTAGCACATAACATTAGACTTGAATTGGGATTTCCGTAATGTCCCCTCCTAGTTAGACATTAGTTGTCAGTGAGATTAGCCAATCATTTTGACCCTCGTAGGCTAATGAGTATGAATAGAGGGTCTTCTGAGGCTTGTATCTTCTCCAGAGTTAAGTGGTTTCCAGTTCTGGCTCTCGTTTGGCATTTTCAAGGCTCCGTTTGCTATACTTACTATTTATACTAAGTTAGAGATTGGTTGAGAGGGGCCCTTACTATTTTTAGTAAGGCATTTGGTCACATTGGGATTCACAGAGTTACCTCTTGTTTCAGATGGCATGGTGAAATAATGAGTTGTGAAGGAGTTATTAATGTTTAAATGGCTCAAATGATAATTAATTATTAAAAGGTGATATTATAAAGTTATAACTTAACTTTATAACGTGATGGTCAAGTTGTCATTAAAAGAGGGCCAGCTAGTTAATTAATATTGGGCGCCTATCCCAAGGTGTTAAAAGGTGAAATATTAAACGTTGCAAATGTAATAACATTTAATTATTATTAAATGTGCTTTTTGGAGGGAAATCGACTTCTTCATGAAGTTGTATATATTTAGCCTTGGGAATCGAGCTATTCATTCTTTGAGCATTTGATTTCATGAAATTTTCTATGAGAAAGGAGCCAAGAGTTTCATTCTTTGAGCCATTGGAGAACGATACATTCTTCAGTGTTGCAGCTATTTGAGGTGGTTAAATATCCATTGAATTTGGCATTTAGGAGAGCTTCATACGAAGGTTCTATTCGTGCTGATTGGAGGAGGTTTTCAGCAGTTTGGATGCTATATTTATATCAGATTCACATTTTTGTCCAAGCTCATCAATTACCATTAAAAATCAATCATCTTTGGCTGTGTTTTGAAAGAGACTTCTTGTTGGATGGGTTGTACACTTCCAGGCAAGGGCGTTTTTCATCTTGAGCTAGGCGCGTCTTCTTTGGGCCTGAAATCTCTTCAAAAGGTGGCGGCTGGGTTTGATATTGTAAGAAGAAACATAAAAAGTGGGGAGAAATCATCTTCGTGGTTGCAGCTTCATCATCAAGGGTTTCACAGCCTCTTTTTGTTTCTAGGTTTTCACATTTTCAGTTTAGTTGCATTTCCAGCTTGTAGAAATTAATGTAAATAATTTTCATATGAAATCAAAGAAGAAAATCAGTGCATTGGTTCTAGATGTCTGAGCATTGTGTACCAAACAGTGATTTTCAGAGATTATCCGTGATGGTACCAAACATATCTGAGAGGAGGCTAGTTGTACTTTTCAGGGAGGGCTTATTGGAACCATTATGAGGGTAGGTAAAGGCTTTTGACCCACCAAAATTGCAGGAAGCAATGAAGAAGGCAAGGAGTATGGAACTTGCAGCCCCATCAAGCAAGTTCACGTCATAGGGTTCTTATTCATTCAGGGACAATAAAACATTCACCAAAAACAAAGAAAAATCAGATTATAAGCGGGATCAAAAAGGGAAATCAACAACCCCATTAGATGGTGAAACTCTCAATGATTTGTGAAAGAAGAAGCTATGTTTCTATTGCAAAGGTCCCTATGCAAATCACGATTGTCCCTTGAGGCCTAAGGGCAAGGCGAACCGAATTATGTGGGCTTTTTATGAGTATTCAGAATCTGAAAATTCCGAGCAGCAAGCTGATCACGAAGAATCCGAAGAAGAAAAGTTAGAAAAAGAGGAGGATAAGGGAGTAGAAATTAATCTCCAGGAGGCACGACTTACTAGTATTCAACAGGAAGGCTCATTTAGGATGCGTGGTGTCCTGGCTGGTCAAAAGGTTATCATTCATCTGGATACAGGTGCCACCCATAATTTTATTGATGCAAGATTGGTGGACAGGCGTGGGATTATAACCGAGGAGTTTGAAGGCATTAGAGTGAAAGTTGTGGATGGTTACACACTTAAGTGTGACAAGATGATTAGGGATCTCCCTATGCGTCTAAAATTCTAAATAACTATGATTTTAAGTCTGATTACTATGTGGTGAACATGGGAGACATAGATGTGGTTCTGGGCATGAAATGGCTTCATGCTATTGAGAAGTTCATTCTCAACTTTCGTGAGATGGAGATAAGTTTCGAGGTAGATGGGAAAACTCGTGTTGAAGGCCATTAGAGATAGTAGTTTTAGGATGATATCACTCAGGCGGATGGAGAGACTCATGTGACATAATATGGTTGAGTGGGCAACTGAGTGTATGTTGATGCCAACACAGGAGGGGCAGCACAAAGCAGGATATCATCTGGATATATAGGAGTTGAGAATCAAGCATGGAAAGGTATTCAGTGACATTCCATCGGGTAGACCACCTGATGGGGGTATTGAGCACATCATCGATTTGGAGGAGGGTGCTAAACCCGTGATGATCACTCCTTACAGGCACCCAAAGTGGCTAAAAGATGAAATAGAGAAAACCATTAAGGAGCTGCTCACAATTGGACACATTAGGCCGAGCAAATCACCATTTGCCTCATCAGTGGTTTTGGTAAAGAAAAAAGATGGTACCCTTCGCATGTGCATTGACTACAGGATTCTAAATAAGAGGACCATCAAAAATAGGTACCCTATCCCACGAATTGACGAGCTGATCGACGAGCTTCATGGGCCCTGTTATTTCTCAAAGATTGATTTGAGATCAGGCTATCACCAGATCTGGGTCAGAGAGCAGGATATGGAGAAGACTGCATTCAGGTGCCATTGTGGACACTTCGAGTTTGTGGTTATGCCATTTGGGCTAACCAATGCTCCATCGACATTTTAGTCCACCATGAACAGAGTCTTCCAACCCTAGCTGAGGAGGTTTGTACTTGTTTTCTTTGATGACATCTTGGTGTACAGTAAAACGTGGGAGGAGCATCTTACTCATCTGGATACAGTGTAGGGTATACTGGATAGGGAATCTTTGTATGCGAAGGAGTCCAAGTGTGACTTGGGCATGAGAGAGCTGTTATATTTAGGCCACATCATTAGTGTAGAGGGTGTGTGGATGGATCTTGACAAGGTCCGTGCCATCATTGATTGGCCTACTCCAGAGAACCTCACTCAACTACGTGGATTCCTGGGTTTGTGTGGCTTCTATCGCCGGTTTGTCAACGGATATTCGCGTCATGCAACACCACTTACTGATTTGATGAAGAAGGTTGCATTTATCTGGACTCCTGAGGCACATGAGTGTTTTATGAGGTTCAAGCAGCTTATGACTACATGTCCAGTCCTTGCATTACCTGATTTCACAAAGCCGTTTGAGCTTCAGTTTGACGTATCTGGAGAGGGTATTGGTGCTGTGCTTATGCAGGATAAGCACCCTATTGCTTTTGAGAGTGGGAAGCTCAGAGGACTAAAGAGGAGTTATAGTATTTATGATAAGGAGGTGTTGGCCATTGTGCATGCATTGGCCAAATTCAGGCCATATCTCATTGGTAGCAAATTTTGTATAAAAACTGATCATAATACCCTGAGACATTTTTTGGGGCAGCGAGACCTTAATGATCGACAACAAAAATGGGTTAGTAAATTGTAGTCATACAACTTTGACATTACTTATGTGAAAGGTACTCAGAATGTTGTTGCTGACGCTTTATCTTGCTGACCACATTTGAACTCTATGGTTTAGATTTCAGAGGATTGGAGGCATTTGATAGTGGCAGAGTATGCCAAGGATACATGGGCTTTTGGGATCATCGAGGGGTCAGTTCAGGACAGCCGGTATACAGTTGTAAATGAGCTCATCATTTACAAAGGTAGGATCTTTTTGACCCCCGGATTAGAGATGAAGAACACTATACTGCAGACTTTCGATGATGTGCCCACGGTAGGACATCTCGGGTACTTCAAGACTTAGAAGAAGATTCAGGAGAGGTTTACTTGGAAAGGACTTAAGGCAAATGTTCTTTAGTTTGTTAGAGAGTGTCTTGTTTGTCAGTAGAACAAACATGAGCACACTTATCTAGCAGGATTACTTCAGCCACTTTTGATTCCTGATAGGAAGTGGGAATGCTTGTCCATGGACTTTATTATGGGCTTGCCTAAAGCTCAGGGGAGAGACTGTATATATGTGGTTGTGGATCGGTTAACAAAGTATGCCCATTTCTTTCCGATTACAGCTACATATATAGCTACACAGGTAGCGGAGTTGTTCTTTTGTGAGGTTTTCAGATTACATGGCTTTCCTCAGAGCATTGTTAGCGACAGGGACAGTCGGTTCTTGAGTCACTTTTGGCAAGAGATATTCAGACTTTGTGGGACGGAGCTCACTTCGAGTACCAGCTACCACCCGCAGACAGACAGTCAGACAAAGATTGTTAATAAATGGGTGGAGGGTTACTTCAGGAACTACATAGCCGGGCAGCATAAGGCTTGGGTTAAGTGGATTCATCTATGCGAGTATTGCTATAACTCCACTTACCACATGTCGATATAGATGACACCATTCTTGGCGCTGTATGGGTATGAGGCCCCTAGTTTCTTCGATTTATTGCTGAGCGATAGTAGAGTGCCTAGTGCTGGTGACTTGCTGCAGGAGAGCCAGGACATTATTGTTGGCAAAACAAGAACTGTCCTTGTATGATGCCATCTCGGATCACCTCAAGCTTTTAAACTTCTTCAAAGGAACCTGCTCTGATACCAATTGTTGGCAAAACAAGGACATACAACTGAGAGGGGGCGTGAATCAGTTGTCATAGAATATTAAACTTTTCAAACTTAACTTAATCTCAGATCTGATGAATGAACAATAAACCATAAACAATCAACACATCAGAAACACAGAGAACACCAAGATTTTTTACTTGGAAATCCTATTAGGGGGAAAACCACGGTGGATGTTAGTCCACAATATTGTACCCTGTTAAAAGTATAATTAAAAATAATGGGAATACACATGCATTCAGGTACACTGCCTAGAGCTCACTGCTCAAATACAAGAGGGCTCATTGCCCAACAATACATAGCAATACGGATTAGATCCGTAGGGTATGAATTGAGAAAATAGCTTCTACTCAAGCCTAATTAGAGTTCCAGTTAAGCACAAAAAACCTTCTTCACACTTCGCTCAAACTTCGTCTCACTCTGCTCTGCAATCGAATGATTAGAACACTATTCGCACATCTGCACTTCCTCTGGCATACATTCACTCTTATGCACACATTAACTTGGCTCAAACAATCGTTCTTATATATCCACAACATGGAATTACATCAACAACCTTGTCGGCCAAAAAATATAAAACATATTTTCATTGTCGGCCCAAATTTACAAATAAATTTTCAATGTGGATCAAACACTGTCGGCTAGAATTATGATGAGACCTAAAACAATATCCTCGAGCACACCAAACATTCAAATTTAAATCTTGAAGGATCCACAACACGTTACAACCATCATGTCAGCCAAGAACATGAAAACCCGAACATACACGGGAAAAATCTTCGACCACGAGCACACTAATCAACGTGGACGTACAACAAGAATAGAGAATGATCTAGAAGCACCCACAAACAACAAGAATTGTCATGTCCCCAAATCTACAGGTATTTTGATTTAATTAATTTAATTAATTAAGTTGTCCAATTTCATGATATTTCATAAGGATGACTGATTGATTATTTTAATTAAATTAAAATAATATTATTAAATTAGTTATTTATAAGGTTATCAAAAAATTATAAAATAAAAGGTGACCTTATATTTAATTAATTTAATAAAGTGACTTGAAATAAAATAATATTATAAAGTCACTTGAATAAATAATACTTTATTTTTAGAAGCTTCTTGGAGATGTGGTTGAAAAAGTATAAAAAGAAGCTTTGGTTGGGCATTTTGGCATGGTTGAGTTGACTACTTCATTTTCTACATTTGTTGGAGCTGATTGCTTAGCAACTTCGCTTGTGTGATAACAAGCTTAGCTGATTCCTAGTTTCGCTTGTGCAATATCAAGCCTAGCTAGTTTAGGGAAAGGATATCTTAGTCCTTTCATTTGCATCAAAAGGAGAAATCAATTTTGGTGAAGTTTGGGAGATCATTTGAAGTCTGCAATTTTGTTTCAGTCTGCAAATCAGCCATGAGAGAAATTTCGTTTTCATTCGTTGCTCTTCAATAAGGAGATACAATTTTGTGGGCACTTGAGGGATTGTTTTATTTGGAGCTTACAATCATTTCTATAATAATTTTGGAGGCCAATACTGCTGCATTTATTTATACAAAAAGTTGCCAGGCATGAGCAGGGGCAACTTCTTGAGAATGACAATTTATACTCTTAGTCTTGCTCTGCCGCCACAAGTAGGAATCTCCATTGCAAATAATGTAATAAACTTCGAATTAAGTTACCTGATAGTTGATCTTTACAAGAGGCGACGATGGTGAATCCAAAAGCGGGTATCATTGGGAAGCTGGCTATTATATGTTCAAAGGCAGCAACCGATATAATGTTATAAGACAACAATTATTCAAAATGAGAGAAGCGGTTAGAGAGAGTTAAGGAAGCAGCAGCCATGCTGAAGCAAAGATGAGCAATTAAGTAGACTTAGAAATTAGATGGAAATCAGTGATTAGGAGAAATATAATATGCAGCAATTAAAGGCTATCAAAATTGACGCTTAAGGAATGAGGAGTGATTAATGTTCAAAGCTGAAGACAAGTAAGAACATCTATTAACCGAAGGGCACCACCCTTTGAGGAATTTTGTTGGATGCTGTGGTTGTGTTGCTGATATGTGGTTGTCATTGATGTCAACACTATTAGCATTAATGTATTGTAGGCTGTATATGTCGAGGATATTGAGAAAATTGTTAAACAAAGAGTTGCAGGTTGACAGTGGAACAATGAAGGTCATGAAGGTGTCTTGCTCAGTACGTTGACGATCAATCGTTGTGGACTAAAGGTTTTATTGTTGAGTGTATCTAGTTTATCCACCGAAAGTTTCAGAGGTCCACGTGAAGAGTTAATCGTGTTATGAACAACTGTGTTCTGACAGTTTTTCTGTGGTTTCAGTTAGTGTTCCTGATTGAAGTTGATGTGATTCTAGTAATTTTAGTTGCTATGGATGCTTCTCTGATGATTCTTGATGATTGTGGATGGTTCTAGATCATGCTCTATCTTTGTTGCACATCCACGTTGATCGATGTGCTCGTGGTCGCTGATTTTTCTCTTGTGTTTCGGGTTTTTATGTTCTTGGCCAACATGGTGGTTGTAACGTATTGTGGATCCTTGGAGATTAAAATTTGAATGTTTGGTGCGCTCAAGGATATTGTTTTAAGTCTTCATTATGTTGTGGCCGATGGTGTTTGATTCGCATTGAAAATTTACTTGTAAATTTGGGCCGACATTGTGTATATGTTTTATATTTTATTTTGGCCGACAAAGTTGTTGATGTAATTACATGTTGCAGATATATAAGAGCGATTGTTTGTGCGAAGTTATGTGGTGAAGAAGTGCCAGAGAGAAAAGTGCGAATAATGACCTAAGAAGTTTGAAGCGAAGTGTGAAGGAGTGTTTTTGTGCTTAATTGAAACTATAATCAGGCTTTTGTAGAAGCTATTTTCTCAGTTCATACCTTGCGGATCTAATCTGAATTGCTGTAAGACAGTGTGTCTTCTTTGGGCAGCGAGCCCTCTTGTATTTGAGCAGTGAGCTCTAGGCAATGTGCATTCTCATTATTCTTCATTATACTTTTAACAGGGTATAATATTGTGGACTGACATCCACTATGGTTTTTCCCCTAACAAGGTTTCCACGTAAAAAAATCTTGGTGTTCTCTGTGTTTCTGATGTGCTGATTGTTTGTGGTTTATTATTCATTCATTAGATTTGAGATTAAGTTAAGTTTGAAAAGTTTAAATATTTTGTGACAACTGATTCACACCCCCCCGTCCCGTCCCGTCCCGTCCCCCCCCCCTCAATTGTTTGTCCTTGTTTTTCCAACAAATGTCTCTATTCCAAGAGACAACCATTTCGGGCATGGCATAAAGGTATATATAATACTCATGCAAATTCTTAGACCCTCCACTTATTAGGTACGAGTTTTGTTATAGTGAGGATTAAGATAATAATGTGTAGAAGGTAAGAATAGTGTCTCAGTTGATGCTTATAGATATATTTAAGTATAATGATTTGCAAATATATTGGAATGGATAAGTATAATGAGAATTGGAAGGATATGTTAACAATTGATAAGTGTATATTTAAATATCTATCTATATATATATATATATATATATATATATATATATATATATATATATATATATATATATATATATGTTAGAACTCATAAATACACCATAGAAAGTGGGCACATACTATTCATCATCACATCAAGGAAGAAGATGGATTAGGCTTAAGGAACCACGTCTGAAAGAAGTACAATCAACACATCAGTCAGAGGTATGTATTCCCACCCGATTATGCATCATTGCAGATTCTGGAAACAATGCAAATTCTGATGGCAATGGGTTACAGGTTAGAATCAATAACAATGAATGGTTATAAACACTCTTAGCTGTGGAAACGATTTAATACAATATGAAATGTGAATGCATAGAGATACTTATTGATACGTTTTGCACTCAATAAATATATATGTAAGTCAATTTATTAAGTTTTTCTATACAATGCAAGACAATTTGAAGATTAATGGATATTATTGTCAATGCCACAATAATGTTGCTTACAACAATTATTGTGTCTTATTGAGCTATTATGACTTTACCTTGAAGAATAGACTTCGGGCCAAATTCCCTTTCGCTAGTACCTGTTGTGACCTTTTCACACATCACCCCATTTAAAATGGGACCCCCTATTTTTTTGCTCCATTCTGGTCTTTTGGCTTTGGTTTTGCGTCTCTCTCTTTTTGTTTCCTCTATCTTTCTGATGATGTACCTATCTTTTGACCTAGTTTGTTTTGACTAAGTCTGAAGTGCAGTTTGTTAGTTTAGGGTTTTCATTCTTCAGGCTTATTTGGGATTAGTTTAAGTGAGCAAATTGAAATATGGGCTTGGCACTGCAATTAGGAGTCTTCCAACAGGTTCCCCTTAAATTTTCACTAAATTTTGACGACTTACTATTTTTAGTAAGTGTTCAATTTGGGACCTTTTCTCAGCCCCGTTGAAATTCTGACTGCTACACTGCACTTGGGGTACTTTAAGCTGCCTACCATCAAATTTTGAGCTGAATTTGACCACTTGCTATTTTTAGTAGTCCGGGCTTCGGAAGCCATTTTTAGTGTTTGCATGTTGGAGTTCTCAATGCATGTCTGGAGAATCTTTTTGGGTTTTTCGAGACCTTCGTGATGGTATAACATGCAAGCTAAGGTGATGACTTTTATAAATTCTAGCTTCAGAGGCTATTTTTAGGGTTTGCATGTTGGACTTTTCAGTGCATCTCAGGTTATTCTTTATGGGTTTTTCAAGAGCTACGCAACGAAGTAACATGCAAGCAAAGTTGATCACTTTTCAAAACTTCCTATTTTTAGCCAGTGCTTGCATGTTGGCCAATTTATTGGGTTTTTCTGGGTTTTTTGAGATCCCACAGGAAGAGTGACATGCAAATTCATCTGACGAGCGGTTGGTCACTTTTCTAGACACTTACTATTTTTAGTAGATCCTCTCCGGCAGCTACCCAACACTTCCGTATCAAGAACAGAGCGACATGCAATAGAAATGGGGTCAAATGAAGATCATTTGAGCCACATGCAAGTCAGATTAGGGTTTCCAGCTTCGAGACTCAAAATGAGGGGTCAAATGCCAGAATCTCCAAAAATTGATGTATCCCATTGCGATCAGTATCTTTCAAGCTATCCACTGGTAAAATTTGAAGGCAATTTGAGCACTTACTATTTATAGTAAGTCACTTCTAAAACAGGCTATAAATAGCAGGGCAGTGCGAGGCACTAGTATGAACGGGCCAGTCAACCCACGAGGACCCCATGGAGCAAATTTCACCTCCAACAGAGTTGCAGAAGTTCTGAAATCAAGCAATTATTATAAATAGTCACTTCTGAAACAGGCTATAAATAGCAGGACAACACAGATGACAGGTGTGAACACGACAGTTACCTCACAGGGGTTAGGGTTAGCAAAAATCAGGTCTTGAAAATTTTGAAAATCCATGGAAATCACAGGAGCTCCAAAACTTACTAAAAATGGAAAGCTAGGCAGGAGGCATGAAATTTTTTCTAAGTATTTGAAACTGGCAGGCCACCTTAGCAAATGCGACCCAGCATAGAAGGAGGCTTGGATTTTTGTCTAAGTGTTAGAAAATTCCTCCTCAGCACCCTAAATGTGCCCAAGGTGAAGTAAGGCATGTTGACTTGGAGAAAATTCCTAAGTGTGGAAATTCCTCCATGACCCCTCAAATGCACCCACCTTGCCATGATGTTTGAAAAATTTCTAAGTGTAAAAAAGTTCCTCCTCAACACATGAAATGTGCCCAAGTTACCTTGCTATGGAGGATGTTTAAAAAAGTGTTCTAAGGCGTTTAAATTCCTCCTACACTCCCTAAATGCGCCCAAGGGTGAGAAGGAGATGAGAAATATGCTAAGGCAAGAAAACTTCCTGAAGACCCCTGAAATTGCGCCCAGCTTAGGAGGATGACTTGAGAACTTTTCAAAGGTATTGAAAATGGAAGTTGATCACCTCAAATGCGCCCAAGGAGGAAAGTAGGTGGAGAAAAAGTTTTCAAGTGTTGAATAGTTCCTGCAGACCCCTCCAAATGCACCCTCAAGAAGTTGGAATTGGGAAAAATATTCTAAGGCATGGGAAATTCCTTCCCACCCCCCTAAGTGTGCCCATGTTGGAGAAATGATGGTGAAAATTTTCTAAATGATGTGAAATTCCTTGCTCACCTAGCCAAATGCGCCCAAGATGAGAAGGAGATGATGATATTTTACTAAGGCATTAAAAACTTCCTCCACCACCGAGCAATTGCGCCCAAACAAGGTGGCATGAAAAGCTTGTTGAGTGTTGAAAAATGGAAGTAGAGGGTCTCAAATGCGCCCACCAAGGAGAAATGAGGTTAGAAATTTTCTAAGTTAGAAGCAAATGGATGTTGACCCCCTTGAATGCGCCCAATCTGGAGAAGAAAGTTGAAATTTTCTAAGTGATGAGAATTCCTTGACCCCATCCCAAATGCGCCCAGGCTTGTAGAGGATATAGAAATTTGTTTAAGTGATGAGGAACTGGCAATAGACACATGAAAATGTGCCCAAGTTAGGAGTGTGAAGAGAATATCCAAGGCGTGGGAAATGAAGTTGCAGTATGACCCCAAAATGCGCCCAACTGGTGATGGTGAGTGGATAAATTTGCTAAGGCAAAGTAAGAGATGAAATGCGCCTAGACTAGAGAGGTGAATGAACCTTAGGAAAATATTTTTCAAAAATGAAAAAAATTAAATGTACCTCTTCGTAGGTATACACATGAATATTATGTTTTCTGAAGGGAAATTTTTCTGGGTCATGGATAATTTCTGAGGGGAATAATTTTTGAAATTCTTCTCACCTTGTGATTTTAAAGTGGAGATTTTAAGTGAGCCCCTGGTTAATGAAATTTTCTAGACGAAATAAAATTTTCTAAGGAAAAGGGAGAAATATATTTTGAAGGTGGATGCCTAAGTGATTTTTGATGAAATTTCTAAGGGGAAATTTTCCCGAGGCACGAAGAATTTGAAGATGAAGTGAAACTCAAACATTAAGCTTTCAAGTGCGCCCTCAAGGTGGAGGAATTTCCAAGGCACAAACTCCAGACACAAGTCTCTAAATGCACCCGTAATGAAAAGTTATGAAGGCAAAAGTTTTGCTAGAGAAAAATGGTGAACCCTATTAGATCCAGAGATCACTCAAACCTTGGAGATCAAAACATGGATATCAGGTAAGGAAAGTGGATTTATATTATAGTGTGTTTTGATGCCCTTTCCCTTGCTTGTTTTGCAGGGTAAACATCGAGGCCAAAAGCGTGATGACTTGGGGTGATGGATCAAGTACTCCGGGACGACATTGCAACCTTGGGAGGAGAAAAGCTACATGTTCGACATTCCTCCATGATGTCTCATTTGCGCCCAAACCGTGAAGGAAGATGTTGGAAGAAATTGCTAAGTGTTAGAATTTCTCCACAAAGACCTAATATGCACCCAACTTAGGGAGATAGGTGGCAAGGAATAAATGCTCGAGTCCAAGATTGGAAAATCCTTCAAGATCAGGATGGAAGAAATAATGAAGGCCTAGGGGTTAGAAATCATCCTCAAACACTTCAGAGTTAAAGAATGACAGCTAGGAGGAAAATCATCATCAAGTAGAAGAATGAGGTGAATGAGGTTGCAGTCTTGGAATTTCAAAATGAGAACGTGCCTGCCATGCCAGAGGTTGAAACTGTTTGATCGAGTCTGTAGTCAAGGAGAAGAACAGTGGGAACATGTTTTTGGATGGAACCTTCTAGAAGATGATGGTGGACATTAATTGCTCATTGTGACTTCAGGAGAAAGTGGAGAATATTTTGCTCATTTATTACCCCACTTCTCTTTGTGGCGGTTTTTACGGTTAGGGCTTATGTGGCTCAATCTGAGCCCTTCATTGTAATTGATCTGAGCCGTCCACTGGGTTTGGCCATCTATAAAAGGGGCACTCCCCCTCATTTGTAATTCATTAGAGATTAGATTAGATTGGAGACTAGAGGGACAACTTAGCATAGCATAGATTGGTAGCTTAGATTGAAAAGGAAGGAAAGTCTTCTATTTGAATGCTTTGTAAGAAGTTGTTGTGAACACTCTCATAATAAAAAGAGTTTTCATTGATGGTGATTTCATCTTTTGTTGTGGGTAGCTAGTGAGGCTTCTTCGTCCTTCCAATTCACTTAGAATTGTAAAGTAGCTTAAAGTAAAGTAGATTTCATTTCTTGCAAGTAGTTAGTAATTGTGGAATGTGGTGTTTAATTTGAGCAAGCTTCGCTTATCCATACCACTAGCGGGCTCACTGATGGTGGGTTTTCCTTGCGTGGTCGACTGGAACATTGTGGACTTAACTTCAATTTTAGTTTGAATGTTGGTATGTGTCGTTGTGATGGTATTTGCATGTTGAATCGTGGTTTGAATATCTCTAGTTACTCCTTTGAAGATTGCACCAGTTCTGTGGAAGTTGTTCGAAGTGAGGCAAAGCAGAGCATGGTTGAAGTCTGTCAGAATTGATCGCCACGTCCCACACTTAAAGTAGATCATAGCATCTCTTATCCCTGCAACCATTTACATTCAACATTTTCTGGTTAGTATTAGGAAACCTGAACTTCATTGAAAATCTTCAGAATCTTGTGAAAACCCCTTTCTCCTTGAGCTTCAGCTGAACAATTACGTAAGTCCCCCTTGAGATACCGGCAAATCACATCAAGCCAACTGATACTATCCACTGCATGAAGGAACCTTGGAGTTAAATGCATGATCTTTCTCGCAATCTTAGCATGTAGGGGACTTTGTTCAAGAGAGGATAGAGTAGCCGTTGGGTAACTTTATTCTGTGTTGGTACGATCATAAAAAAACACATCAACAGTACCCACTAAGGATAGGGAGTTTGTGAAGGGAAAGGCTGGTAAATCAGTCCATTGATGGACGGTCCCAAGACGGGTAGGAAACCTTGAGGGAGTCCAATTAGAGACCGTTCATGCGCTCTTGGCACAGTAAACCTTCCATCCAATGAGGTTAGGAAAGAGGAAACAAGGCGAAGATCTAGTCCGATCAAGAGTAATAAGTCATACCAGATTATGATAGTTTATGTACTAGATGATAATGCATTTATCTTTTCTTAAAATGTTCAGTCTAAAATGGTCTAATTTAATTGTCAACAAGGAACTATGTGTTTTGTTGATAATACATGATGTGTGCAGGTCTTCAAGACAAATTACATGAGCAAATTTGTGTGTTGGTAAATACAAAATCCCTTATCCTAACTTGTGCATTTTATGTCTCTAAAAAGGGGACATTACACAATCCATCAATGCATATTGCTAAGTCTTCACAAAAAACTGACAGATCTTCCTTTTGCAAGATCATTTAAATCCCCATCGGAAAGCACAGACTTCCTCTGCAACACTCTTTTCATGCACCTTCTCCTTGCCAACCACTTCCTCATATGATCTTTTATAGTCCACAATATCCTCTAAATCCGGGAGAACCTTATGTAAAATCTAGTCTTGAACCATAGAGTTAGGGGCCCTGTTCATCATTTTCTCCCCAAATTCTGTTGTAATTGAAACCTGTGTCCTAAATAGCTAACTCTGTCTTCTACCAGGATCAGTTTGATAAGCTACACCATTTCCAGGTCCGGGTTTGAGACAGTAATTTTGATCTGCCCATCAGAAACACTGCCCCCATCCAAAGAATACCACACACCACCTCCATGGGTTTGCATCTCCACCTACACCAATAGCTATCTCTCAAAAAAACCTCCAAGAAACTGTAGAGAAAACAAAAGAAACAGAAAATCCTGTCTTGAACCATAGAGTTAGGGGCCCAGTCCATCATTTTCTCCCCAAATTCTGTTGTAATTGAAACCTCTGTCCTAAATTGCTAACTCTGTCCTATCACAGGATCAGTTTGGTAAGCTACACCATTTCCAGGTCTGGGTTTGAGACAGTAATTTTGATCTGCCCATCAGAAACACTGCCCCCATCCAAAGAATACCACACACCACCTCCATGGGTTTGCATCTCCACCTACAACATTAGCTATCCCTCAAAAAAACCTCCAAGAAACTGTAGAGATAAAACAAAAGAAACAACAAAAGACAAGAATGAAGTTGCCTTCATTCTACTGCACGCAAAAATCCTTTCCGCACACACCACCTGATGGAAAATGCAAGAGCCTTACAATGCCACTGTCAGCTTAACCTATCTATCTGCCACACAACTCCATTGTAATGAGGAGAAAAGGGCCAATAAACATCACGGTTCATTATTTACTGGGCTAAACTGCTGCCTTGTTGCATTCTGTGAATAATTACCTGGGAATATCTCATATAATCAATCTGTTGCACACTGTAGAGATGACAAGCTTGACTCTCTCAAGCAAGGGGCCCTTCTTAGATTCATTGTTCAATCTAAACCCCAAGCAGAAAAAACCTCCTTTAATGAGCTGCCATGAAGCATCTCAAACTAAGGCACCGACACCCACCTGCCCCAGATCACTTCTAGAAGCTCCATCAAAATTGAGCTTCATAAAGTTGTCAAGAGGATTTTCCATGAAGTTGTCTTTTGGTTTGTTCGTATTAATTTTATGTGTTTTTTAGATTTATTTTAATTTTAAACTGAAATATTCAGTTAATATATTATTTTAATTGTCATTTCCTTAAGAGAAACGATATTTCCAGTCCATGATAGTGCAAGATAGCTTCTGAAATTTAACTGCATATTTAATTTTGCATCAAGTTCTTCCACACCTTGATGAAGGATCATGTAGTGTGCTCCAAAACATTGATGTAAAAATAAATACACAGTTAAATCCAGAAGCATAATCTTGCACAGCTCTTTCCTTGTCGCCCCTTACTTTCCTCACTATCTAGATTTTTTTGGCTCTTCCTGATATCTGTCCGTGCATCCTTGAAACTTGGAGAAACACTGTTTTGTATGCCTTTGCTATTTTTCCATAGCATATAGGGTCAACCTTTTAAGAATCCAAGGAACTTTTTGTGTTGTATATTTGCGTTCTTTACAGTCAGATGTATGCATAACGTTACAGCTGTGTAAGGAAATTGTCTGCATGGACAATGTTCTGCTAGTGAAAAATATAACCTTTCTTAAATCATAGATTAATATTCTTTCATTCCATTGTAAAGGGTTACTATTCAGCGAGAGGCATTGAACCATGAGGTGAATAAACACTTACTGTATAGGAGGAGCTGAACATTTTTTAAAACCTATTATTATTGGAAGTGCAGCTTAGGAAAAAAATCATTTTTACCATATTTTCACGTTTAGAAAAATAACCACAATAACCTCGAATAAATTATTACCATATCCAGGATGAGATTCTCATATGAAATTAAGTTTTCACTTGTACACGAAAAATATAAATAAATACATATTTAATTTCACATGCAATAGAAAAAATAAACGTAATTAAATATTAATTAGTATGGACGAAGCGAAATATTCAGACCTCTCATTCATCCATCTCCATCCATATCAAAAGAGATAAAATTATAATTACAGCTGGACATGGGTAAATAAGTAATTACAGTGGCTGTAACAGTCAAAATTTAGAAATAAAGACTAGCTTAAAGATTTTAAATATAAATATCTGTTAACTGCTGAGATGTATCAATCTCGAGATGTCTTTGTTAGAGAATGCTAATGTTGTTTGTCATTTCCTTATGCTATTCAATGATTTATGAGCAGGTTCTTTCGGCGATTACAAGCCTCTATTATCTTTGCAGTCCATCAACAGAAGCAGGTGTGTTTATTTCGATGGTACCCTTTTAGCATGTCTATTTCTCTGATACTTTTGCATTGCACTATTAATATTTGTAGTCCTGTTCTTCTTTGAAATTGCAGATATCTTGACTCCACAAGTTATAGAAGCTATGAGGAAGTATGAAGATGCACAGTCAGTCAACATCAAATTTAGTAATCTAGCAAAGGCTTTTCTGGATAAACACGTCAAAAGTTAATTTGAGCTTTTGAATGTTCTCTGTCAATATTCCGGTGCCCCTTTCCCTAGTTTAGTGGCAATGTCCCTATGCTGCTTTATGCTTTTATTCGTAAGTATATATGCCTGTTGCCATATGCTGCTATGGTGGATATCCAACTGTAGATAGAAAACTCTTTTCAACAGAATCGAATAAATGTAATGTGCATTTATAACTTGACTACAGATGTTTGACAGAAAAAGAAGAATAATTATGCATTTATCATCAAGCTGGTCAGTTAGTATGTACATGGTATGGGCATTAAGTAATTTATCCTAATTCACTTTCTTCTCCATTACTTGTAGAGTTCAAGATCTTTTTTTCCCTACAATTTTTTGGATAAATTTGAAAACTTCCCCATCCAAGGTCAATAGTAAATGCCTGGGAAGATGCATGACCTTGAATCAGGAAGCATCATCAACCTTAGAATCCACTTGGGAAAGAAGCCCTGCCAATGGGGTTTCTATTCCTTCAAAACAGTCTTGGGAGTTGCACCTGGTCTTGTTTAGGCCAAGAGGTGCTCTACACTGACATAATGGGGTTGAAAACCCTGTGTACATAAAATCAAAAAGCTTCAAAAACAAAGTCTATCTAGACAGCTTTCACCTGGAATGATCTGGCAACTTTCCAACTTTTTGTTGAATGATTTTTTATTAAACTTATTGGATCCTATAACAGCAGTTTTTTAACTTTACATGGATTTATATATATTGTCAACTGTTTTCCATGAATTGCTTTTCATCTCTACCATTTTCTGTCGATGCTTTACAGGTACCTGGAAACATTGCAGCTTAAAGGTACTCTCCATTCAAAATTTTATTTCATGCATTTCAATTGGTTTTAAACTGTTTCAACAAATCCATTTTGAATGCTTGTAGGATTATCACAATGATCAAATACGGACTCCATAATCAGCAGGTGACTTTTTAACTTAAGCTTGGAATGTTTTTTCCTCTGTTGCATGTAATTATTTTTTCCTTTTCTTTGATTTCTAGGCGAATCTTTTTTCTTTTGAATTGTTGCAGTGCCGCTCAATGAAGGATAATCTGACTAGCTTATACCTTTGTTTTGTCAAGATTTTAGATTTATTAAAGTTGTAATTTTTGGGTATTAAGATTTCAACTTTGTAAAGGTTTGTGCATGTGGTGGGGATTAAGATTTGGAAATCAAATTTGTATTAGAATGCATGTTGTTTTTCCTTTACAGGATTGTCGTTCTTTTGTTTTTTTTTTAACAGAATCGTTATTAGTGCAGACTTGCAAGAATAAAGAGCTCTACTTTTCTTTGTTTTTCCTTTTAAAGGATTTTTATTCTATTAAACTCTGCTATGAAATTGTCGCTTAGTATTTTCTTTTCTCTTTCACGGAAATTGGCTCTAAATGTTTAGAAAATGTTAATCAACGGCTTGCCCTCTGTGTGCCAAATATTTCTACATACTGTCATGTAAATTTCATTGTCTTTTATAGATTTTTATTGGTGAGATATTGTCAGCTGAATGATTCTGGATCAATTTAACCATTTTCTTCTTTCATAATGCAAATGAAAAGATTGAATCATTTTAGGTTCATTGTGGCATTGCTGCAGCAGATGAAAGTGTCTGTTCTTCCGGTTGGTCAGATGTCAAATTAGTGGCTAGGCCATACTGCATTGACTCTGGTACGAAAAAAGCTTAAGCAGTTCCGAATTTCCTGAGCGTGAAAGTGAGTACCTATAGCATGGTTAAATCTTTGACCTTCACTGGTCACAAATATTTTGTAAACTTTGTGACATATCAACCACACCAGAAAGCTTTTGATACAATTGTAGTTTCTGGTAATTCCCTATAGATATTTTTTAAGGCTCGGTTGAAACTCTGATTTCTTCAGTGAACCATTCCGTCGTGCTCAAGAACTCATCCACGGCCGAGGTTGAAATGTACTAATGAGCCCTGTACCTTATATACAAGCATATCATATCTTCTAAATCTATATATAAGGTATTATATACAAGCATGTTGAAATCTACGTAAATTGCCTTTGCCTGTATATATTTTCTGTTTTTATAATATGTAAGTCCCAAATAACAAATTGGAATTTATTCCCATGCAAATTTCGATAATTGACGATTTGACTTTGTTGTTTTATGTTTAATTTTTCAAAATTTATTTTTGCTTTCTAATTCTCAATGGATAAGCTGATCAAATTTATTTTTGAAGTTTTGGTGGTTTAATGCCTAGGCTTTCTTACGGTGCCTATTGATAAGTATTATGGGTGTTGGGAAAAAATCATTTATTGCAAATCGCTCTCTTCACCAATGATGGGTAGTTTGTTAGAGCTTAATTCTCTCTCTTTAGAATAAGTAAACTTAATTCATTTCTTCTAGAGGAATCCATCATGTGGCAGAATAAACATTGAGGAATGTAGATGAGTAATCAAATCGTTTATGCTGGCCTGCTAAGCAATGGTGAATATTGAATGTGTAATTCTTTCTACTTAGTATTCACCATTCAATGTGGATCAATATCGACAAACACTCTCTTTGCAGCCTCCACTGCAGTTATGAGAAATGGGCATATCAAATGCTCATTTATTACAAAGGATTCCAACGTCAATAGGACGTCTAAAAGAATTGAAAAGGATAGATCTCTTTCAGTGTGTGTGTGTGTGTGGAGAATAGGCGTCTGGATAAGGATGTTGCTTGACGTATTTTATACAATAATTGGTATGAGTTTTCCACAGTCTATGAAGTTGTAGAGCAAGCTTTTTGGATTCAATTGTGTATGCTTTTTTATACAAATTGTTTTGAAGATATATATTCTAGTTATGGTCCACTTAAAGACATGTTTTGTCTACATGATGTATGGTGAGAGGGGTGCTAAAGTCATCACACTATTATCATTAAACCATGGCCTGTTAGGCAGTTTATTAAAATATCACATAAAACAAGCATATTTATGTTAAAAATAATCTTATATAAAATACGTCGAGAGATATCCTTATAGAGGCTTGTGTGTGCGTGGAGAATAGGCACCTCGATAAGGATATCTCTCGATGTATTTTATACAGATTGTTTTTATGATATATATGCTAGTTACAATCCACTTAAAGACATGTTTTGTCTACATGGTGTATGGTGAGAGGGGTGCTAAAGTCATCACACTGTTATTGTTAAACCATGGCCTATTAGGCAGTTTATTAAAATATCACATAAAACTAGTAGATACATCTTAAAAATAATCTATATAAAACATGTCGAGAGATATCCTTATCAAGGCTCACGTGTGTGTGTGTGGGGGGGGAAGCAGGGTGTGGAGAATAGGTGCCTTGATAAGGATATCTCTTGACATATTTTATACAGATTCTTTTTAAGATATATATGCTAGTTCGGTCTAGTTAAAGACATGTTTGGTCTACATGGTATATGGTGATAGGGGTGCTAAGGTCATTAAGTCATCTCGCTATTATTGTTAAATCATGGTATGTTAGACAGTTTATTAAAATATCACGTAAAACTAGAATATATATCTTAAAAATAATCTATATGAAATATGTTTAGAGATATCCTTATTGAGGCTCATGTGTGTGGGTGTGTGGAGAATAGGTGCTTCGATAAGGATATCTCTCGACGTGTTTTATATAGATTATTTTTAAGATATATATGCTAGTTAGGGTCCACTTAAAGACATGTTTTGTCTACACAGTGTATGGTGAGAGGGGTGCCAAGGTCATAAAGTCATCACACTATTATCATTAAACCATGGCTTGTTAGACGACTTATTAACATATCACATAAAACTAGCATATATATCTTTAAAATAATCTATATAAAATACATTGAGATATACCCTTATTGAGGCTCCTATTCCGCACTCACACACACATATACATATAATTATTAATGTTATAGTTACAACGAAAGAGATCTATCATTTTCAATTCCATTAGACGATGACAAATTGAAGCATGTTTTCTTTTGTCCCACTGGGTTTTCTCCTCTTTCTCACTCATTGCATTTGTACATGGGTACTTGATCAGGGCTTTGTTGCCGGGACCCATCCTTTGCATCTTTGCTTTCATGCACCTTTTCCTAGTGTTTTAGCTACTCCCTAAGTTCATCTTAAGGGGGGGTGTTAGAGTAATAAGGCATCTCACTTAATTAATTTAATCATATTGGTTAATTAATTAAGTCATTTATTACTTTAGGTTTGCTTAAACTAAATTTAGGCACATTAATAATTAATTATATTTATTAATTATTAAGTGTGCACACTAGGGTTTTCCTTTTTAGGTTTTCTTTAGGGTTTCATGATCTCCTTCATAAGGATTGATCTCATTGTAATTATATACAATTCAATAATCAATATTCTAGTTTTGTTTGCACATTCTTGCTTGAGAGTTTATATAACATCTCTTTTGTTTTGGATATTTGTTACACATGATAGGTGATTGCATGCAGGTGATTCTTGGGGACTATGAAGTTGGATTTCTCAACTTCTACATGGTATTAGAGCCTCGATTTGTAGCCCTTTTTCAACATTTTTGGAGAAATACATTGCAGAGCACATTCAGGGTTCCTCGAGGGTTTCATTCTTTGAGTATATTTATGAAGCGTCTTGGATCAGATCGGGGTTTTCCATTGGATTTAGAGCGTTGGAAAAAGTTAGGATTGACTTTTGTTTTTCTGATTTTGGTCATCGTTTGCTAGATTTGCAAGGGTTTCAAGCTTTGTGATTTTTTTGCAAGATCAGGGGCTCGCCTATTTTTTTGGGCATTTTTGGGCAAAACAAACCTCGCCATTGAGTCTGTAGTGCCCAAAAACCCCTATTTTCATATAAAATTTGTCCATTTTGGACAGTCGTTTGGAGAGGCAAAAATTATTTGCCCCAAGGTCGTATGGCCCTAGGGCATGCTTCACGAGGTTCAAATTTAGAAAAAAAAGTCAAAATAATAATAATAATAAAAAAAATTCAACGTATTTTTGCATCGCCCGTTATAAACGGATCCCACTGCCACCGGCGGCAACAACCGGTTTGCCACCTAGGTGCAGGCTCTAGCCGCAGTCATATTGGAACTGGGAGCCAAGACCTAGCCCTCGCTGGCCCGAAGCCCCCAACCTCGGTCATATCAACGACCGAGGGCTTCGACCCCCACCCCAACACACCAACCCTTGGTCTTGCATGCGACCAGGGGCCGAAAATTTTTAGCCCTTGAGGGCTCTGAAGGACCTTATTGAGCAGAATCAAAGCACTTTCATAGAATCAAGCATAACTTTTGCATATGGTGTCCGTTTTTCACAAACGAGATATCATCGGGAAGCTGGTTCCAAACACTTTCCAGTGGTGTAGGTTTGGTTTTTTTGTTTTTGTTTTTCGACGTCATTTTCAGCCTCATAAGTCGCATGTTGTTGTTTTCACTCCAGAGGGCATATCTTTCGACTCGCTTATCCTTTTTTCGCCATTCTCACGACATTAGAAAGTTGGTTTAGTGCCTCTGCACAGATTTGAGGTCCATTTTTATCAGGGAGGCAGTTGTGAACTTTGGTTTGTGCATGCACTCATTCTTGTTTTCTTGCACTAGGTTTGTTTTCTCTCTCTAGTTTATGCATGTTTTACATTCTCTCCTTTTATAATCATTGGTTATTGTAATAAATGAACTGATATAAAGTTCCATCAAGGGGGTTTCTTTCATAATAATCTAATTAGAGTGTAGTTTCACTTTAATCTCCATCTTGCATGGGTGGTATCTGGTTTCTTAGTTTCGTTTGGCCACATCTTGCTTATAGCTTGACACATATCAAATTCACATCGGTTCACACTTCAGATTGAGAGCCTATGGTTAATGATCCGCATTGGGTCACATCTCAGTTTGAGGGCCACTAAATTTGTGGTTAATGTTCCAAAATCTTCATGGTACTTGCTCCTATGGATCAGTTTTAGTCACAATTTGGCATCGACATTGAGATACATAGCTTCCAGATTCTTTCATCATATCATTCCCTCTTATGGGGGGCATCATTTTATCTACTGTTGCTTCACAAATTCCAGGGTTGTTCCAGTTTGTGAGTTTTCCAGTGTTTCGTGGCATCGGGTCTGCTATTTCATTATTGTGATTCCGCCTGAGTCTTTCAATGACTCTCATTTGGTTTCTTGTAGACATAAGCATCTTTCCTTGCTTGCCGGATTGCGGTTCCAGTGTTACTCCATAGTGTTCCTCTAGTGCTTCTTTGTAGCAGTCATCTCATTGAGGGGGGGTTTTCTCCTCTTTCTCACTCATTGCATTTGTACATGGGTACCTGATCAAAATGCACATTGTCATTATTTACAGACGTTGACCACATACTTAAGGAGAAAATTGACACTTGTCTCTTTTTACATTTGACAACCCAAAATTCTGATGAGATTGAACGATGCAACATGTTAATAGAACAAATTCTTCAATTTTGCAAAGACAAAAATAACGCCTTTAAATTCTTTGAAAAACTTGAAGCCATGAAGTGTTGATAAAGACAAAAATTGATGAAGTCATTGATCTTTGTAGTAATGGCTCGAACAAGCGACACTTGTGTATCTCCCTCTAGTCATTATCAATTTTGAATCCGGGTCGTTGATCTTGGTGGGAGCATTTTTGATTGATGGCTAGCACATCATCTTTCCTTAGTAGAAAATCCATTGGCCAAATTGTGCTATGAAGAGGATGGGCAATGCAATGAGAAGTTGCCATATGTAAAGTTTGCTTTGAGTCACAAGGACAACCCCACACTATCGAGCCTTTAAAATGGAGAATTCCATGTTTCGCCTTTACATCATGGAAGACACATGTCAATAGAGTGCATTCATGCATCTTTGATCAAATTGTTTTTTAGAACTTGTGCTAGGAAGAAAGCATGCATTGTAATGAAGATGAGACATGTGGCACTTAGTTATTTTGTCAGCATTCGATAATAACTCAATTTGCTTTCCCAAGCTCACACTAAGTATACGCCACATGTTGCTATAACATAGCAACATATCTTTACCTTTTGCTTTCTTTGAAAAGTTGTACTATATTGAAAGAATGTGCCACAAATAAGAGCCTGACACTTGTGAATGATGTGTCCTTTATTTGGGAAACAATTACAAGTTGTCGGGAGTGACATGTGGCAATATAGCGCACTAGTGCAACTTTAATGGGCTCGACCATGTATAACTTGCAAAAAGAAAGCTTGCATGACAATGAAAAGATGGCATGTGGTGCTTAGTCATTCTTGTTGACATTTAACAATGCTTAAATTTTTTTCTCGAGCTCAGTTGATTAGGTACCACATGTTGTAGTGCATGAGTGCATGTTTGATCTTTTCTTTCTTTGAGAAGTTGTGTTGCACTAAGAGAATGTGCAACCTTGCCACCTGTAAAGTTACCCTTTTTTTGTGAGGAAAGACTAAGTCATTGGGAGTGACACATGGTGGAAGAGCGCATTAGTGCAACTTGAAGGAGCGCGATCATTTAGAACCCATGCTGTGAAGAATTTGTGCTCCACCAATAAAATGTTGACATCTTAGCTATGCTATGGACCCACAAGCTCGATAGGATTGAGATAGCTAAAAGATAGTGGGATCCATGCAACATAGCATATGCGTGCAACTTTAATGAGTTTAACCTTTTACAACTTTTCCTACAAACAATTCGTGTGCTATGAATAAGGTGTGAACACCTCAACATTGTATATGACCCACAATAATGATACTATTGAGAAGGCTATTAGATAGTGGGATCCACACATCAACATAATTCATGAGTACAACTTTGAAAGGTTTGTAGTTTGAGATGACACACTCTAAAAGGTGAATATGCTCAAGTAACATTCATCCATGTGGATCTGCCAAGTGAGCAACAATAGGGACTACCATACAAGCGGATCCAACAGAGACTTAAGAAAATATTAAAAGGCACAAGATTAATTGGTTGGGTTGGTAGACAAGACAACTATCACCAAAGGATTATAAGATAAGTGCAAGGCATACGTTATGGGATTAGGGTTTTAGCTTAAATAAAGAAACCCTTAAAGGAAATGTACTAAAACCTTACATAATTTTAACGAGTGTCAACACACACCTTGCGTTCTCAATAGGTGAATGCATGATTTATGTCTCTTGTTATTTTCGCCCAAGTGCATTTTTGCACATGTCTAGTTTTGTGGTGTTTTGAGGCCAAGTTTTTCAGCTGTTGGACACATGACTCCTATGCCCAATGGATGCTTAAAACCACAAATTATCCATGTTTAGTAGGAAAACATTCCATAGAAGTTGGTAAAATGTTGACACCCTATGCCCCTTTGTATTTTCCTATTGATTGTAATTGATCTAAGAGATCTATGTGGGTAATTAAGTCAAATATGCCTCTAGGTTGTTTCCCTTTCCTTACCTTAGTTGTCTAAAATGAAAAATCTTGAGATTGGCTAAGTGTGAGGATTGTTTGAGTTTTCCACCTTGTAGAACACCCAAGTGGATATCCCTAGTTAAAATTTGGAGAAATTTGTGGTAAAAATGACTAATTTAAAGAAAGTATGAGCTTTAGTTGGTTCAAAGAACCTTGTTGGCCTCCAACCGAGTCATCAGAACCGTAGGAACCTTTGAGGGGTTCCTACTTCCTATTGTTTCTTTAATAGGTTCTCTCCTTGCCTTAGTCATTTTTAAAGCAACTGTACATTCTTCAACTGTACATTCTTTAGGTTCCCAGAATCCCAAAAACCTCTGATTGTTCTCAATTTTGAGTGAACACTCGACAAAGAACAAAGACAAAGAGCGATAAAGTAACCTTGGAAGAAGAAGAAGCCAATGAAACTGTTGGTGTGACAATTTGCACCTTTGGAGTGCGTATTGGCAACAGATAGCTATGCACAGTGCGTAATGATTGCTCTTCAAATTAGGAGGGGAAGCTCCCTCTTGTGCTGATATGCATGAAAAAGTAAATGATCTAAATCCTATCTTTTTGACTCAGCTAGTAGAGGCACAAGGTTAAGGAAACGAAGAATGTTGCAGCTAATGATTTTCTCTGGTTTTGCAGATCTTTAACTACAACTAGACTAAACGCTAAGCTATCCTATTTCCTCAAGAAACAAAGCATGAGGACTTAGGAGCAGGGAATTGGTTATATGATAATCTTTCAGTTAGGCTTTCCAAGGAGGTGACGATAACTATTCGAGGTGTAGGCTGAAAGAAAGGTTATTGGCAACAACATCAAACAATAATCTCCACTTCTAAATTCCCAAGGAGGTGACGACACCTATCCGAGGTGTAGATATAAAACAAAAATTATTAATCACAACATGAAATAATAATTGGGACATCAAATCGTATAGACGAGACATGCATGCAATAAATGAACAAACCAACAATTATATTTAATCGAAGTGAACTGGTACAATAATAATAACATTTAGGCAAGGCAGCTCAGCTATTTATTATTACCATAAAAGTTCGTGAACAAATATTGAATAGCAATACTACAGGCAAGGTGGCTCAACATGTATGCTATCATGCACAAAATTTAATTACAAATGAGCAAAGTGCTCTTAATTATAGACATCAAAGGTGTAGGTAACCCTAAAATCACCTTGAGTCAACAATCAATCTTGCAAGTATGCAAGAGTTTATTGCTAAACCTAAATAAAGGAAACTATACAGTTAACTGTAAAACTACTACCAGTTAATCAAAACTAACCGGACATGTGGAACATGCAAGTCCTTATTGAAATGAAAGATAACTGATAACTAACATCAGTTAACTGAGTCCTAACTGAAAGTGCCACCTCCTCCAAGATATCTCCGAGGAAGAGATAAATATGCATAAAATCAACAATTAGAACTCAAGACTGATGTTGAGTTTAACTGTTGCTTTTGAATCTATCCTCGAAAATAACTATAGGTTCTAACTGATTGATCACTCCAATCCATCACGAGCTATCACCTTGGCCAAGAACTAGTCGACTGTCTCATCCTCTGGCACTTTGACATTGTCCATGATGATAACCTGCTTGTTCAACTCCTTCTCACCATCTTTGATCACCCTTTGACACTCTCTGACCTCTTTAGTTGCCCTTTTGAAACTAGTTGTCATCACTGAGAAGTGATCCAACTTGGACACCATAGGATCTCCATCAAGATTATTGTGAACAAGCTTCTCAGACTTGGCCTTTATTGCATCAAGTTCATAATATGTACGATCTTTAAGAAGATAATGGCATGGGATCTAAGTGACAAAGCCACTAATGAGTTTGAGAGCTCCAGTAACATCCTCTTTGAGTGCATCCATCCTTGTAGAGATTCTCTCATACGTTTCCACTTTGAAGAGGCGTTCTCTCCAAGCGAAAATCTTCCTTTTCTCTTCCTCTGCTACAATGGCGTCATATGCAACTACTAACTGAGATATGAGTGTCAAATACTTTGGTTTTCCATTTGCTATGATCAACTCAAGCCACTGAATCCCCTAACGAAGCTCATGTGCATCGTACCTCAACTGATATAACTCTGTGAGAAGGTATCAGCCTGCAACAATGAAGTCTTCAACCTAGTTGTCCAAGAGTCTTCCACGATTGACTAACCAATCCAACTTCTATTGTTTTGCAGGTGTCCCTTGAAGGTGTGGAAGACAAAGTGCTCTGCTCGAGTTTCCATGAACGAGATCAGAAATATACTGTTGAAGTTGCTCGATTTCAGCCTTAAGAAGCTCTTTATCTTCTCTGTCCTTCATGACATGCTCTTCAAGATTACTTGTGACAACCCTAAAGTGACTCATGTTCGTTTGTCGAGTGCTCCTGCCAAGATTAGCTTTGACGAAGGTGAAATCACTAACTTCAACTTCATCCAGACTCACCCTCTAGTGGCGTAGCAACTTCTATGATGATCTCTACTTTAGGAGTTTTCTCTATGTGCACCTGCTTCTTTATTTTCTTGCTTGACCTTTCCTGACAAGGATTGCTAAACTCAGACAAATCAAGCTTATATGAAGGCTCTCGCCTCTATCTTCCCAAAGACCTCTCGAGCCAACATGAATGAACAATGCTATCTTCTCGAGGAGAGACTGTTGTTGCTGCATCAACCTTTGATGGATCAATTGGTGCCGAGGCTTCTCGAAGTGGTGATTCCAGCTCTAAGTCTATATCAATGGGAGGTGCCTGTGGTGAAAATGGTGAACCAGGATCTATGAAAGATGTGCTTCAGCCTGTATGACTATCTCTATTGGAACTTCGGGCACCCTTTTGACCTGCTTCTACTTCTGCTTGCTGGTACTTCTCCCCTTTGTGTTTCCACTGACTCTAAAACCTTCAAGCAGCTTCAAGATAAGCTTACTAGTGGCTTCGTGACTAGGACTGTTTTGCGCCTTCTCTTACTCTCCAAGAAGTGCATGCTAGTTTTGATAATTGTCTTTGATAGGTCCTCAATTGAAGTACTCTCCCTCGTGTACCAATCTGGTTGGCGAGCAACTTGATTTTTGACGAATGAGCTAAGTAACACCTCTCCGTCATCATCTGACAAACCCTCAACATCCGCTGATAGGAAATCAAGCGAAGCAATAGTAAGTTTGCAGTAATTACGTCAGCGCATTTAAAATTCATCTTCACAATTGGCCCAAAATTCCTCAAGTGTTGGCCTGTGTGAAATACTCTGCTCCAACCGAGTTGCATAATGATCCAATGGATCATAAGAACACCTCTCGATGAGATACTTGAGGTTGAGTTTCTCTAGCTTGTTCGTCATTAACTTGCAATCAGCGACAGTTTTGCATTTGTAGATAGCCATCCAAAAGGAAAGGTGAATGTTGTCTTATGGCGACTACGAAGAAAAGAGTGAACATCTTGAGCCTGTCTCAGAAACTCCATGAAAAGGACCTTGTCTGACGGGTACCTCGGTAGCATCGGAGGTTCTCTGGTGTAACCATACATTTAGATATATGTGAAAGTGGGAATTGAATGAACAAATCCGCCCAACTCTCCATTGCTGATTTTGCCTCTGGTGAAATCCTGATGTGCATTTCATTATCAAGGTCTCTGACTGTCTTTATGAGGAAGTGATCATTCACCACTTTGCAATCCTGTTCAGCCTTTGAGAACTCCAATTGAGAGTAATATTCGTGAACATGTTGAACACCAAGAGTCCCATTGGTCTTCGAATGTCTAAAATTGCCTTGAGACACAATTAAAGGAAGGAAACCATGTGAAACTCATGAATTTTGAGGAATCATGTGATTTGTTGGTGAAGGCACTTGCTGATCAACATGGCCCAATCAAAGTGTTCTTTACCGTCGATGATCCAAAAAATGACATAGAACATCCATGGTTGGAAAATATTAGCTTCCTCCTGACTTGTAACCCAGTTGAGCAAAGTTATCAAAATAGCAACTTCATCCTTGAATTCCCCACGACCAATCTTCTTTGACATGTTGGTCTTCTGAACTTTTAACCATCTCTGAGCAACTTTCCTCTGAGATCTTTCTTTGTCTTCATACCATATCTTATGACAAGCTTCAATGACTACAGTGAAATTATCTAAGCAAGGAGGAATAGCAAAACACTTCTCAACGTCCCTCGGCTTGAGGTTGCAAATAACTCTCCCATCGACTGATCTGATTTGTCTTGTGGATGAATCATAGTGCTTTATGCATGCAAGAAAAAACTCGAGATATAAAACTGTGATAGGAATAGACGTTGTTGCCAGCAACCCATAACGCTCAAGATTTTTTATTGTAGTGTTGTTGGTACCTTCCAACTTGCTCAGATTAACCACTAGATAGACACGACCCAAGTCTGAATCGAAGGTTTTCAAAAAGTCGCACATCAAGACCGATTTGCCCTTGTAATCTATGGGGTTGAATTGCATTTTGAAAATTTGGATTTTTGACTGTAATGTTGGGTATGTTTGGACAACTCTCAAAAAAAGCTGAAAAAAGCTTTGGATGAGGCTAAAAAATAGCTAGTTGTGGGAATTTTTTTTGTAATTTTTCTAAAAATGTGGGTTTTGTAAAGAATTGTATTCGAAGCAAACCTAGATAATCAAAAATTCAAAAAAATGAGTTTTTAGCAAGGCATGCAAAGGTTTTTCAGTCGAGAACTATAGGGGTTTTAGAGCTTCCTTGGGCAAGTTTTCCTGAGAAAAACTGCAACATGGGTTTTGTAGGCAATGTAATTCTAAGCACAACTAGATGATTCAATTTTGGGAAATATGAGTTCTTGGCCCACATGCAAAGAAATCTTCAAAAAAAAAAAAACATAGTGCTTCCAAAACGGAAGCAGTGGGGCAATTTTCTCAAAAAAATCTAAGATATGGGTTTTGCTGCTGATGCTAAAATATGCGAACCCAAATGATCATATTCTAAAAATTTCGCCGTTTACTTTGACATGCGAGAGAAAAACTAAGACAAGAATAGAAGAATTTGAGATAGAAAATAGAAGTTATTATTTTTCCTTTGTAAAAGTCACCTATTCTTGAATTGGATTCGATAAAGTCTGCTTGCACTCAAAAATTGAAGTCTGGAAAATGTATCTTCTAAACAATTTGGACTAGGCACTGTGAAGAACACTAAAAAATATTACTCGAAGCACCCTCAGATCTTCATTTGCTTAAGAAAATTGTGTTTGCTTGCACCTGTGATGTGAATAATGGTGCCAATAATGACTTAAATAAATAAATTTAAGTCTAAAGTTGTCATAATATGCATGCATTTAGGTGCCACCCTGATTGGACCTCAAAAATGTATGACACCCATTGATTAGACCCCCAAAACCGAGTTAATTGATTGAGAAAATTTCCCTAAATAGAGTGCTAGCTTTTGATTGGATCAAATTCAGTTAACAGTACATGCAAAAATAAGTCACCCCTTTTGCAAGCAAAATTAAGTTTAGTGTAAGTTGACTTACCAAACATTAAATAATATTTAAGTTTAGTTCACAATCTCCACCATTATAGGGCGCTACATGCACTTGAGTATAAAGTTAAACTTTGACTGTAGGTGTCACTTCTCAGAGTTGGAAATTTTCTTGAAAATTTCAATTTACAAACCTCACCGGAGCCCATGTTTGACCACTGATTCTGATTGATTGATGTATCCAGAAGACTGGCTGGTAGTTTCATTGAAGAGTAGGATCAAAACTAACAAGAAACTCCTTGAGGTTGCAAAGCCTAATTATGAGATCTGAGGCTTCAAAATTCAGGGCGCCCTGGCCTACAGGGGCGCTTTTGGCTCTAGACTTGGTCAAATTTTCATCATTTTTGAAGGTGATTTTCACCTCCCTTCATCTAGCGTTCAACGTTCAACAAAACTTCATAACTGATAGACAGGCTCACTACAGAGCTGGCTCTGTTCTACATAAGAGCTCTTGAAGAGCACTTTCCCAAAAATCATCATCTGTTGGGTTAAAATCAAGGGTGCCCCTAGCCTCCAGGGGCGCTTTTGTTTCCAGAGATAGCCATTTTCTCAGCTGGTTGAATCTACACATAATCCTCGGTTGTAGGTTGCTAACTTGTCCTCTGACTTGGTTGAGATATGCAATGGAAAGTTGGAAGTAACACAGACAGGATGAATACCTCAGATGACCAGAAATATTGCATTTAAGGCTCCAAAACCTTGGGCACCCCTGGCCTCCAAGGGCAATTTTGCTATTTCCTTGAGATTTTCACTGTGATTAGACCTTATGTTTGACTCCTAATTTCGACAATTCAACAACTCAGATTAACCCGTTGATGGATTCGTTGTGAAGCCTGATCAAGTATGAGACAAACATCCTAGGTATCATTTGGTCAGAAACCTTCATCTGGTCCCTCAAAAAGGTGGGCGCCCCTGGCTAGGAGGCGCACTTTTCACTCTAGTGTTAAGTCATTTTTTCATCTCCCTCGTTTCTCATTCAATCTCATGTATTAGGTGCTAGACAGATCTTTCAAGTTGGCTCGTGGGTTCATTGTGAAATTGACAATATTCCGGAGAAGTGCTCTTGGAAGTGACAAATCTCAAAAATGAAATCTGGGCCTTTGAAATCTAGGGCGCCTCTGGCTAGCAGGTGCGCTTTGTTCTAGAGTTGGAAATTTTTTGATGATTTTCACCCCAACAAAAATCTCCTTCGAGACGAAGCACCAGTTTGCACCTTTCTTGCTATAGATTCTTCATTTGAGCGTTTTAAGCTTAGATTTCAACACCTGCTATTTGGCCATCTGCCATTGACGACCTTAGAGGTCGTAACTTTCCACCTGAAAAAGCGAAAACTACGCACCAGAGTTAAACTGTCTTTTAACTAAATCTGACTTCACCATTGTGATCATGAAGTAAAATAAGCCAATCAAAACAATTTTTAGTCAATTCTAACAAGTTTCAATTTTTAGGATTTTTTGACCTAAAAATAGGGGTCCGAAAACCCTAATTTTCAATTTTTTCAAATTTTACCAATATCTTCTTGACATCAAATTGACTAAAAGCCCATACTTGATTTGCCCAAAAATTATGTTTTGACATCATTTTTACAAGGTTTAGACCATTTTAAACAAAATGCCTTAATGAAGCAAAAAATTTGGTTTGGGTACAACATACATCAACGTAGATAAAAGGAAGAAAATAAGCCAAGTAAACATGTTGTCACTTCCAATGGTTCTAGGAACCGATGGAACCATCAATTGGTTCTCGATTCTTGGGGAACCTACAATCAAGGTGCAGATTCAGGTTTAAGCAAGGAGTGAAAGAAAAATTGGCTAAATTTATGAGCAAAGTGCCCAAGTGGAAAATAGATGATGTGGGAAATAAAAGAGAAGAGAAGATAAGGAAGCATTAGAGCTTCCCATGGTTCTTGAAATCATGGGAACCCTCAACAAGTTTCAATTATCGACTCTCTCCCTAATGAGGGAAAGAAAAGCCAAGCCAATAAAAAAAGATAAGAGGATGATGCATTATAGCTCCTTGAGGTTCGAAAAATTGTAGGAAGCTCTAACGATTCTCGGTTACTAGGGGACCTTTGACCCATTCACAAGGATAATGAAGATAAGGGAATTTAAGAGAAACAAAGATAACACTTGACCAATGACCTTTAATAGTTCCTAGTTTTAAGGAAATATTTGACCCATGCACCAAGGATAATGAAGGTAAGGGGAGCTTAAGACAATCGAAGATAACACTCGACCAAAGAAAGAATGGAACCCTAAAGACAAAGAATGATGGAAAAGGACTTTGAGGTTGTTAAAAAGGAACAAGAAACAAATAAAGGAATCAAGGTCGAGCAAGGTAAGATAAAAGTGCTAAGGTGGGAAACAAAAGATATTGAAAGGCTAGGGCATGGATCAAGGGAGAAAATCTTAAAGTGAAGCCAATTCTTGCGAAAGGATAGAAAATCACTCGAAGGGGTCATTTCTCTCTACCAACTCTATTTGCAACTCCATTAATGCTTAACAACCTTGTGACTCCTTAGATATTGTGTTGTAGGGGCTCATGGAGGGATTTTAATGCATTCTTGGGCTTGGGGAAAATGTGGTTCCATGCTTCATTCATTGCCATAGAGGCATTTTTTGTTAGTTGGTCAATCTCGAGCCATATTTTTTCGTGGATTTTGCGAGGGTTTTTACACTTTCTTCTTAGAATCATCAATGCAAAAGTATGACAAGGTTATTTGGGATGATTTCCATGCTTTCATGTAGATTTGTTGGTTCTTGCAGTGCTGTGACTAGGGTTTCTTACCTTGCGACATCCTCTCTTTGTCGCCATGTTGGGATAAACAAAATTTTAGGTATTCTTTATAAAGGGTTCTTCCTTCATTTTTGGAGTAGATACATGCATTTTACTTCTAAGTTGTAACTATAAATTGATTTCAAGCCTTAAATTTAATGTAAGGTTGCTTATTATTACCTCTTTAGATGGATATTTATGATTTTATGCATACCCATATGTAAAACTTGGTTGTAGGGACTATGGACTTTCTCTCCCTCCTGGTGTTTGTTAAGTCCCTACCTTCATAGCTGTTGTCAGATTCTATAAACCAGAGACTTGTGTAAATCTTTAGCTACTTTATGTTTATTCTTTCTAGCTATCCTGGGCTGGGAAGACACCATTCTAAATCTTGGTTCATCACCTTTTCCATTTCTATTTCCCTTTATCTCCCTTTTACCCTTGTGAAATTTTAGTAAGTAGGATTGGGTTTTAGTTCTTATTAGTGGTTAAGTTTAATCAACACTTTGTACCTACTTTAGAGGGAACTAACTCTTTAAAGGTTTGGCTTCGATTAGCAAGGTCTGACACCTTGAAGTCATTCCTCTAGACACTGAAAAATATCCTAGACTTGCTAATACCATTTTTCCTTATCAATTCCCTTATCTAATGCCACAAGTCTTTCATTAAGAAAATAATTTTAATTATTTAATTAATTCATTACCATCTTTATTCTTCCTTGTTTAATTAATTAAATTTTATTTATTTAATTGTCACTAATTAAGTCCCTTTTTTTGAAAATTAAATAAATCTTTATTTATTTAATTTTTATACCACTTTCAACTATAATTAAATAATTGTTTTAATTATTTAATTATTCATTAGCCTTATTTATTTATTTATTTAATTTGGTCCACTCTCTTGAATTTTGAATTAAAGCATTATTTAATTCAAAAGGTCCTCGTCACATTCTTCTATAATTAAATAATTATTTTAAATTATTTAATTATTCATTGGCCAACTAAATTAAATGATTTCCTCTCATCTCTTTATTTGTGTCGATCCTTATCTATCCATGTCTCAATTAACCTCCACCCTTGATTAAATTATTTATAATTTAATCTTGACCGCCAATCCTTATCATTTGCCCTAACCCTAGTCCATGTTACAACTTTCATTCTTGGCCATTGATTATTGACGTTCAATCTTAGCCCTTCATTAAAAATTGCCTTTCCTATAAAAGACCTTGTCATTGCCATTTTGAAATCTATCTACAATCTATCTACAAGCAATCTACACAAGCTTATGCGATCTTATGCTATCTTGCTATCAAGTCTATCAACATCTTGTCAAGTGCATCCATAGTAAATTAGAATCTTCAATATTTTGCTATGTCATTGTCATTAGGCCTATTTGCATACTCAAAAATCTGAGGGCAATTATTCATATCAAGCAAAATGGAGAAGTGCAATGGAGGTGAATCAATGGTGCTATGAGGACTCTTTGGTAATATTGTTTTATGTTTTATGTCTTTATGCTTATTTGTACTTCATTGTTTATTAGGGTTTGATTTATATGCATTGTTGCCTAACCTTGATAATTTTGGCCTTGATTTACATTGGTGAACCCGACGTGAAATGACAAATTTGCAGAATTCGTATGAAAGTTTTAGTTTTGTAGGTCATAGGTACGGATCGACACAATCGTTAGCTAAAACGATGCACTTGCTTTTTACACAGTGCCACAACCGTGACACTGAATGACGCGATTGCTTCAACTTAGGGCACATTTTGACTTTTCTTAATTTCTTGGTTTTTCTGGCAACTTTTAGTTGTTTGGTTTTTCATTTTATTAGGTTAGCCTTAGTTGCATATCATACTAGTCGTTAGTTGTTTGGAGTTGGTCAGATTTTATGTTATTTTGTAGGTTTAGGTCATTGTGACACAATCGACTATCATTCGCTGCAATTGCTAGGGATTCACCGCATTTGTTGTAGACAAGAACTGCAATTGATTTCTTGAGCCGCAGTTGACATCTCGAATGGCACAGTTGCTGTTCTTGCAACACAATTGCTTCTGGTTGTGAGCTGCAACTGTTATTTTTTATGACGCAATTGCCAGTTTAAAATTTAGGGTTTTAGTCAAAATTGATGGTATTAATTAAAATTTATACCGCAACCCTCCTCATCATCCTTCCTGATCCCCTTTACACTAGGGAATATTTCTGAGTTAAATTTCTTTGACACAACGTGATAAACTGCATTGTATCAAAGAGGGGCAAAATGTAGACACTGAAAAATGTCCTAAACTTGCCAATACCATTTTTCCTTATCAACTCCCTTGTCTAATGTCATAAGTCTTCTATTAATTAAATAATTTTAATTATTTAATTAATTCATTACTATCTTTATTCTTGATTAATTAAATAAATTTTATTTATTTAATTAATTCATTACTATATTTATTTTTTATTTATTCTTCCTTGATTAATTAATAAGTCCCCTTCTTTCTAAAATTAAATAAATCTTTATTTAATTTGGTCCACTCTCTTGAATTTTGAATTAGAACATTATTTAATTCAAAAGGTCCTCATGGTTGCATTCTTCGATAATTAAATAATTATTTTAAATTATTTAATTATTCATTGGCGACCTAATTAAATAATTTCCTCTTATCTCTTTATTCGTGTCGATCCTTATCTATCCATGTCTCAATTAACCTCCAGCCTTGATTAAATTATTTATAATTTAATCTTGATTGTCAATCCTTATCATTTTCCCTAACCCTAGTCCATACTACAACTTTGATTCTTGGCCATTGATTATTGACATTCAATCTTAGCCCTTCATTAAAAACTGCCTTTTCTATAAAAGACCTTGTCATTGCCATTTTGAAATCTATCTACAATCTATCTACAAGCAATCTACACAAGCTTATGCGATCATATGCTATCTTGCTACCAAGTATATCAACATCAAGTCAAGTGCATCCATAGTTAATTAAAATCTTCAATATTTTGTTTTGTCATTGTCATTAGGCCTATTTGCATACTCAAAAATTTGAGGGCAATTATTTATATGAAGCAAAATGGAGAAGTGTAATGAAGGTGAATCAATGGTGTTATGAGGACTCTTTGGTAATATTGTTTTGTTTTATGTCTTTATGCTTATTTGTACTTCACTATTTATTAGGGTTTGATTTATATGCATTATTGCCTAACCTTGATAATTTTAGCTCTGATCACAATTTCAATGTTTCATTGAATAGTTAAGTTGATTGCTCAACAAGGATGCACATTTAGATTGACAACACTAACAATTATAACTCAAGATCCATATCCGTGAGAAGATAAAGAATAAAACATATTGCATCTAAAAAAAAGATGGGAAATACATATTAGATAATTATTTGTAGAGTAGATCAAGAGTGGGGAATTAGATTTCTCCTCGAGGATACAAGCCATAAAAAATAATATCCTCTATAGAGCGATCATGAACTCACATCCATATCTTGTTGAATGTTCCTCAAACTTCTTGCTAAAACCTCCAAAGAGTCATTACCTCTAAACTTGAGAAAACTCTAGTCTCATCCAAGTCTCCAAGTATCAATGAGAAACTACATCCGATCAATCCATGCTAATCTCTAAAGAAAACACCACACTCTCATTGATGTAGGAGCATCCAGTGGTGTAAGGGCAATCTTGCATCACTCAAAAATAGTTAAATTTCAAGTTTATCGGTTTTCAGATGTTTTTACATTTTTGAATACCCTTTTTGTCATAATGAAATTCCCAATTTATGGTTTTTATTTTCTATTCCTGGGTTGAAAGATATTGCAGTTTTACTTTCCCAGATTTGCACCTGAAAATCTTCCGAGTTGGATTTGAGGCACTTAGAACTCCCGGAATGGCCCCGAAACTTTCTGAAATCTGTCTAGTCCATTATGAGCGCATTCTTGACTTCGAGACTTTTCCAACGGTTCAAACGGTTCGCGAATCAAAGCCCCAGATCAAAAGTTATGGCCCCGGGAAGTTGGCGCACTTTCTATAAGACAATTGCAAATGTTCTTTTGAAATTTGAACTTCAAGTTGTAATTTTTCAGTGCCAAAACGCCTGAACTCAAAATTTAATGTTTTGGCTCCAAACTAAAGAGGAGCTCTATTTATGGGCAGGTTTCTAATTTTTGGGTAACTTTTTGGGGACAAGCTCGCATATTGCGAAAGGATTATTCTGTAGCTTTCTGTAACATGCATGTGTTGTAGAACTTGGGGATTTGAGATCCTCTGCATGTAAGAAGCTCCATTTTCTGAATAATAAAATTATTCTCTTGTTTGTGGTTATTT
>VDFB02281492.1:294543516-294582133 GCA_007258455.2 Sequoia sempervirens
GAGGAACAGGTAGTATGAAGAATATCTGGTGAAATGGAAAGGAAGGCTTGTTGAAGATTCATCCTGGTTGCCTAAGGTAGAGGTCGACTGTTTGGGTTTTCCTTCACCATCTGAGACGTGACGAGGTCACTTCTCAAATTACCCTGGGTGTCTGATGCAGGAGCATCCAGTGGTGTAAGGGCAATCTTGCATCACCCAAAAATAGTTAAATTTCAAGTTTCTCGATTTTTAGATGTTTTTACATTTCTGGATACCCTTTTCGTCATAATGAAATTCCCAATTTACGGTTTTTATTTTCTATTCCTGGGTTGAAAAATATTACAATTTTACTTTCCCAGATTTGCACCTGAAAATCTTCTGAGTTGGATTTGAGGCACTTAGAGCTCCCAGAATGGCCACGAAACTTGCTGAAATCGGTGTAGTCAATTTTGAGCGCATTCTTGACTTCGAGACCTTTCCAACGGTTCAAACGGTTCGCGAATCGGAGCCCCAGATCAAAAGTTATGGCTTCGGGAAGTTGGCACACTTTCTAGAAGATACAATTGCAAATGTTCTTTTGAAATTTGAACTTCAAGTTGTAATTTTTCGGCGCCAAACCGCCTAAACTCAAATTTTAATGTTGTTTTGGCTCTAAACTAAAGAGGAGCTCTATTTATGGGCGGGTTTCTAATTTTTGGGTAACTTTTTGGGGACAAGCTCACATATTGCGAAAGGGTTATTCTGTAGCTTTCTGTAGCTTGCATGTGTTGTAGAACTTGGGGATTTGAGATCCTCTGCATGTAAGAAGCTCCATTTTCTGAATAATAAAATTATTCTCTTGTTTGTGGGTTATTTTCTGTGTCTCGGGCTGCGCCCTCATCACTTCTGAAGCTCCCAAGTATATGAAAAATTTACCCAATGCCAAGAGAACTCTCTAGGCCATTGTGGAAGTTTTCACTATAGAGTCAAGAACTCATCATGACATCATGAGATCATTGTATCATACCAATACTCTAATACACAATCAAGATTCCACCATGACACAATACTAGACATCCTCTCAACTAAGGACCACCTATCAAAATCGACATCATAAATTGACATCTCAACAAAAAACTACAAGTGTCTTCCATGGCTAAACAAGATGTCAACATCTCCAATTAGATGAAGATAAGCATTTTTCGTCAATGAAACTCAAGATGTCAAAAAACTCATTGCAACAAACAAGATCCAAGAGCCCTTCCATGACACCAACAACCACTATAGAAGATCATCTATCACCAAGTGATAAATCACCATCACTTCCAAAGCTCCCATTGAACTATGGTACTAATCCCTCATTGGTATTGTGATAATCATCTCCTAAATGAATACCACTCATGGTTAACACATGCTCAACTAAAATAACAACTCTAGAGAATAAAGTAGAATCAAGATCTCTAAGCCAAGAAGATAAACCATCACCAAAACATCATTGTTAAAAGTTCTCACTAAACCATGTAACCAAGCTATCCATGCCATAATGATACAAAACATGCTACTACTCCCAATGATTGACTATTTAGGCACTCTAATTATCCATCCTCTCATCTAAATGTGACATACTAACACACAAATGACCAAAAACAGGACTAACTAATTGAATCGACATTGACATTGAAAAGACTTGTGGATATGGATGTTCACATTTGAGTCACCCCACTACAATCAAATGGGTGGCCAACCCAAAAATTTATATCTCATAAATTCCTAATAAATGTAACATAAAAATTCACCATCACATCAATAGCTTGCAAACTGTTGTACCTTGATGTTGACTAGTTCATTTTTTAGAAATTTCCATATTAAATCATCATCTATTGCATTGATAGTTTGGGTTTCCTATGGAATCTTTTACATCATTCATTTTGAGTATTATTGGAGGTTGTTGTTTTGACAAACCCTATTGCCAGTTAGTCATGCCATGTCCTATTTTTGGAAATCATCATATCCAAACCATAATCCCTAATTCCAATTGGTTGATATAGGTTGATGATATCAAATCAAATGCTAGATGTCGAAATTGAAGGTTGTTTTATGAATGGTTATAGTTGTACTCAAAATCGGAATTCTACATTCATGAAAATGAAAAAACAACTAAGTCTTGAAAACTGTGTGTTTTTGGAAGGATCTGTCTTATTGGGGTGGTCCTGGGGGTTTCCGAGCAATGTGGCAAGTTTTATTTTTTTTGACAAAATGTAAGAAATAATTAAAATCTAAAATTTGATTGTTTGAAATGAAGTTATTTTTCTGGGTTTTGCTCGTCATGATGTTTTTATTCTCCCAACAAAATTTTAGGTTGAAAGGATATATCAGTTGAAAGTTATGCAATTTTTAGTGTCATGGTGATGAGAAATTGTCAAGTAGTTTATTGGAAAATATATAAAATTATTTTAAATTTTTTCTAAAGGTTAAAATAATTATGAAATGATGTTTTTTTGAGTATTTTAATGTTTTGTTTGAGGCATATTGATTGGGCTTAACCTTATTGCTTAATTTTGTCTAAATCGTAACCTTATTGCTCAACTATGCCCATTTGCTAACCTTTATTTGCTTGCATTTCAACAAATTTTAACTTCATTTGCTTTCATTTCAACAAATTTTAACTTCATTTGCTTGCATTTGGGTAAATCCTAACCCCATTGCTCAACTTTTTCCAAATCCTAACCTTGTGCTCAACTATGACCATTTCCTAACCTTGATTTGCTCGCATTTCGAAATTTTTTAACTTCATTTGCTTGCATTTGGGTAAATCCTAAACCCATTTCTCAACTTTTTCCAAATCCTAACATTGTGCTCACTTTTTACCCATTTCTAACCTCCTTTTCTTGAATTTCAGTGAATTCTAACCTACATTTGCTCTCATTTTGGTGCATTTTAACCTCATGCTCACAATTTTCTAAATTCTAACCTCTATGGTCAAATTTTCCACTTTTCTAACCTACTTTTCTTGCATTTCAATAAATTTGAACTGCATTTGCTCGCATTTTGGTGAGTTTGAACCTTGCTAAAATTTTAAAGATTTTTAACCTACGAGCATTAAAAGGAAAAGAAAGACAAAGGTTAGTGAACAAACATGTATTGCATCTTTTAGTCCTTGCCTATGCCAAAATGAGGAATACGGAACAAGTTATGAATAGTTATTAAAGAACAAAGGATAAAGGATCTTTATTAGACATTGTAGTTGCAGCCACCTTGGTTAGTATGCTTGCATGTTGATAGTGGATGCCATGAGAGAAGACATGTGAACTCTATAAAGAAATATGCCTTATGGAATGCCAAGACTGCAAGGTAGAATGTGGAGAGATAGCAAACATTAACACATATATTATCTCATGGAATGTAATGATATCAAGATTAAAGCTATAGATGAATATGGAGCACCACTATTTGGTAGGAATGGCACAAATAGATGGAGGCACATATACTGTTTGACATAATACCCAAGGAAGGTAATGATTGCAAAATTTAAAGTAGAATGTTGTAGTTGCAATTGTGTTGGAAGACATATATGTGAAATGAAGGAAGGGACAAGAACCATTTGACCAAATGTCTCAAAGAAGAGCAATCATCTCATGGAATGTAATGATTGTAGATATGCACAAAATGGATTCATAGAAATAAGGTGTAAATATGAAGGTTGTAGGATTTGCATAGAATGAATTTGTTGAACCCACTTTAGAAATTTTAAAGTAAAAGGTAACTGCTGCTCATGCCAGGGAGAAATGCATTACTCATATTTGATGAAGCTCACAATCTGGAAAATATTTGTGTAGATGCAAGCCTGTTTCTATTGGTTTTGAATCTTTGATAGAGATACGTACAAATATGGAAGAATAAATAGAGCATGCGAATCTTTTGGCAAAACACCTCAAAGAGATGTCATCAAATGGAATGACATAAATGCAGGATAAGCACATAATCATTTTGCTAAAAAGGGGGATCAAAAAAATATATTTGGCATGTATACATGAGATGGATTTATTGAAAGTTCTTTTGAAGCTACAAATTTTCATCTACAACTCATTTTAGATAACCTAAAAATCGAGAGAAAGGGCATACTCCATGATATGTGAAGAAGAAAGACAAAAGGCATAGAAGATATCAAAGGATTTAAGAAAATATGGTTTGGGAAAAGAAAAGGACGGGCACTCATAAAAAGGGCTATTCCAATAGATAAGATACTTGGCCCTCATAACAATGCTCAAGAAATGTCTATGGTTGAATAGACCTTGAATCTTCTACACAAATGCAAAGCAAGTTACCATGGAAGAATAATATCATAAGAGAATAGATGCCAACATGGAGTGTTGAAAATAGATTTGAAAGTCCACTAGAACAAGATTGAACATATTTTCATTAGTTGTTATAGTTGCAGTTGTATGCAAAATGTGGGAACATTGATATGGCATATAGATTGTTTAGCACATTGCCTCAATGGAATGTGGTTTGATGGCACAACATGATAGCAAGAATAAAAAGGACAAGTGTAAAGCCGAATCCCTTAACCTTTGCCAATGTTACCCCACCTACACAAAAATGTGAGCTTTGAAACAACATTTAATTGCTCAAGTCGACATATATGCAAAATGAGGAATCATAGAGTTGTCACATGATGAATTTGGGTGCGTAGAGTATAAGCAAAAAATGTATTTGTTGAATATATTTTTGAAACTCTCGAGCAAATGCAATTATGTTGGGCATTGGAAAAAAAATTAAATGAGTTTTTTTTTTCAATTTAATACAGTCGCAATATCTTTCTTGTTTTTCAATGAAATTTCACAATTCAAAATGTTTTGAAAAGTAGAACAGGAGTATAAAACCTAGAAATGTTTTGAAGATTTTCTAAGTGATTTATGAGTAGTTTGGCGCAAAATATGGCATGATGAAGAACACATGATTCATTTGTAGGCAAGTGAAATGCACGACTAATTGCATAGACATGGCATGATAGAAATGAAAATCATTTATGAATACCAACCTAATATCTTTACATACAATTCATTTATAAAGTATTGACTTAAAGCTTCTATGTTCAAGCATGTTGTCGTATTTCTCAAAGAAATATAAAGTTGTACAACTATGCGTAGCATTGTAACGAAAAATACTCATTGATGGATACTGAAATGTGGACATGTTTGAAGAAAAGGAAAATGTTCCTTTGCAGATGTTAATAGTTGATACTTGTAAGTTGGAGGAATGGATGTCATATTCCATTCTCAAGGACTTTGGTTATAGAGGAGAGATTGAGATTATGCAAAAATGGTACGAGATATTTCAAAACATGGGAATTTAGTTTGATATAATGATATTTGAACTATTAATTAGTTCATATGCTAAATAATGTTTGTATGATAAAATGGATGCTATCATAGAGAATATGCAAAAAAATTCCCTCATGAACAACCAAACCTATGATATTGACATTGATGTTTGTCAAAGGTCTCAAAATTTCCCTGAAATGGAGAGGGTGTTTTAATAAATGAAGGATAGAGGATGCATATTGATCTAAGGAAACTTCAATGATGAGTGTTGTTAAGAAGAAGAAAGATTGTGATATATGTAGATTTTGTAAAATTCATGAGGACCTTTTGTTCAACAAAGGAGCTTTCACATGCTAGGGATTAGTGTGGTTAGTTTTATTGAACTCACGAGGCATCCATGAAGATTATCTTTGGAATTGCGAAAGTGTTGACATATTTGTATTAGACATTGGAGCCAAATGTTGTTTACATAGACATTAAAACAAACAACATTTTAATAGATCACGGGTTCAATGCCATGGTGTATGATTTTCATTAGGAAAGATTCTTGGATCATGGTTCAAATATCAAACAATGTATGAAGGAAGGGTATCAAGCTTAAATGCCCATGAAGATCATGAGAAACGATGATTGTTAAAATGTTGTAAATATTCAATCCTGTGCTTATCTTATGGATATTTTGAGGGTTCCACTGAGAAGGATAAAATATATAAGAGGCATCTGAAAGGTCCTTATAAAATGACGACCAATGCCATGTTCTTATTATTCTTGTTGATGAATAGAGATACCAATATTTGTGAAGGAATTTGGAAGAATAGATGGCAATTCCTAGATATTATTTGACTTGATGTCAATCGACCAAGATTGTGCTCATTATGTGGAGTTCGTCAAATAAATCAACTCTAGTGTGTTTTTCTTCAAAGTAGATGATCACGTAAGAGTGGGTACATATGTTAATTCTTTCCAAGAATGTTAAATGTTCTCACCTTTAAGGAAGATGATGTAGAGGTCATAATAAGTGAATGAGGATATTGTAAAGATAGTCAAAATATGTCCAATAGATGAGTGTGACACAAGTTGTCTCTTGGAAACAGTTCCCTTGAGCATGATGAAATGTCAAAGGAAAGGGTAAGTTTAGAAATTGGTTAGCACAAAGGATGTTTTCAAAAAGTAGTAGAGATAAAGCAAAATAGATATAAAGTACCTTAACTCATATCTTGCAAAGTTACAATTTTCTAGTTACCTTTTTGTAAATGTGACTTATGTCACTTATTGTAACTAAAAGCTTATAAATTGAACCTTATTTTAGGGAAAGTGATAAAAATCCTAACCAAATAAGGTTATTATTTCCTAAACCATTGTATTTCAAAAAGGTAGCTAGGAGGTAGTTACTAGGTGGTCACTAGTTAATTATCAAGGAAAGCCTATAAATACAAGGCTATTCCAAATGTAAAGGGGACTTTTACAGAGGGGAAACTCTAGAGAAATTTTGACAAAATATTTTGATGACTTTGGTTTGACACTTTGTACTTAAGAGGTTTTTGAATTGTATAATTTCTGAAAGATAAGGAAGAATGCATTTGGTTCGTATGTCCTAAATATGTTTTGAATTATTATTGCTGATTTCTCGGATGTTAAATTGGCAATTCCTTCGTGTAGTTTTGGAATCCAACAGTCATTTCAATGTAATTGATGAAGCACAATCCTATCTTGGTTTCTTGGTTTGAATGTGTTGATGTAGTTCATCTCCTTGTATGTTGAGATTTGTTATCCTTCTTTCATCATCATTGCATATTGAAAACATATTTTGTGATCAACCCCCCTTTGTAATCTGTTATCATTTGTGGAATTTTAGTTGGTGTTCGTATGTCTACCATTGGGGTTTTTGTTATTCATTTTCCTTTAGTTTTGTCTTTCCTCCTTTATGTACTTTTAGTTTAAAAGTACACAAAAACTACAAATACCCCTATCATATGAGGGAGTTTCCCCTCTCAAATGCAGAGGATGATTTCCTTTTCATACACAATCTCTCCAACTATTGGAGTGTTATTGTCACTTTCTATTGGGTGAGTTAGGTGTCATTTCAAGTGCCAATTTGCTTACCAATGCAAATCGAGATAACAAAGAAGATAACTTATAGATTTTAAGACTCAAACACTAGATCAGTTACATTTTGATTTTATAAATATTTATAATCAAATAACCATAATCAAGGAACCAAGCAAGCATCTAGGAGATAAGAACAACTTCTTAACATTGAACCACACCACCACCTATTATCATGAATTATTCGGTACCATACTTGTTAATTACATACATGATCATGTCACACCAATACTCAAATGTACATGAATATCCATGAGACCATAAATATCGCTATCACTATATCTATACTCAACTCTCACTAAACTGAGAATCCAAGTCTCACACATATATTAACCATGTCCTCAAATTGGAAGACAACATGTGTACTTATCTCCATGAATTTCCAAATATTAAAAGCACCTTTAAAACTATATTAGGGAGTACAAAATTTGATAATCTAATCTACCATCATAATCGTCTCATAAAAAAATGCATTCCCACAAGTTTTCACCCTTCACTTTATTCAGATGCTCATGGACTCACAACTTGAATCATAGACTCCTACAAGTGCTCAAATAAGTATAGTCCTGTATTTTTTCATCCAAATAATAACCACCTAATTCACTATGTAGTACACAATAAATGCTCTTAATTGCTTATTTAAAAGTAATAATATGATTTTGCATATGAAATATGACTTATTAACCATTCTAGAGAAATACTAGTTTCATGGCACCAAATTCTAAAATGAATAAAAACATATGACAACTAAATCCATACCACCATGTAGTTCTCAAAGAGAGCTTCCCAACAACTATAAGAAGCAAAAAAATTGGCATTATATATGAAATTTATATCCTTTGAAAAAGAATTAGTTTGTTAGGCCAATTAGAAGGTAGATTGGTGGTGCCCAAGTAGTTTATGGGTAGTGTTTTCAATAGTGGCAACAAACAAATGGTGGTGGTGGTGGCACATCGATGACAGTTGGGTTGGTGGTGGGGTGTGGAATTCATAAGGCATTTAAATCCCTTTATTTTTATTTTTTATTTTTCAAACTTTACTCCACTATATATGAAGAAGATTTTAAAAGGTTTAAATGTTTCAAATCTTAATTTCTTGATGGGGGTTAGTTCTGGCCTTTCTCGATTGAGGGCGTAAGGCTTAATGGCACTATAACCATTGATTAGGGCTTGATAGGTGTTGTAGGAACATCCAGGTTCACAAACAATCCTATATCAACAAAAAGTATTTGAGGTTTTGTTTTTGGTTTCAATTCAATTTTGTTGTACTTTTGTTGTTTTTTGGTAGTTTCTTTATGATTTTTTTTGAATCCAAATAGGTCAATTACATCACCTTGAAGAAAGGCTTAATGGGTACTTACAGTTTCAATGAATGGATTAAAATTGGCTAAGTTATGAGAATGTGGACTTTGAGTCTATAATTAGATTTGTAGAACTTGGATGTGGAACCATATATCTTTTTGATTGGTTTCAAGTTAATTTGTTGCAACTAGTTTCAAGTCATTTTTTCATATGTAGTTGTTTTGTCGGAACTTCGGGTTCAACTAGATTTGTGAGAAAGTTCAAGTGAACTAAGCTTGCAAGTTTTGATATTTGAGTCAAATGAACAATTCTGATGGTCATGTTAGCATGATGGAAGCAAATGATGTTCATATGATGTGAGCATGATGCCAACATGGGATGAATGCCATTTGTCAAATGATGACATCAACATGACATAATCATGACATGAGAAAATGATGATGTCAACATTGTTATGTAGGAAAATGCAATTGAATTAGATTTGTGAATTGGTTAAAGGTTATTGTTTGCAACACAAGGGCAGACAACTGGGGGGGTGAATAAATTTTCTCAAAAATTTAAAACTTATTCAACTTATTAACCTTATTCTCATATCTGATTAATAACAATGAAAGAATAAATCATCAACACATCAGAAACACACATAACACCAAGATTTTTACATGGAAACCCTATTAGGGGAAAAACCACGGTGGAGGTTAGTCCACAAGATTATACCTTGTTAAAAGTATAAATAAATGAAATGGGGAATGCACATGCATTCAGGCACACTACCTAGAGCTCACTGCTCAATTACAACAAGGCTAACCGCCCAAAGGAAGACACACTATCTTACAGCAAGATTTAGATTACATCCGCAAGGATTTGAACTGACAAAATAGCATCTGCTAATGCTTGATCACAGTTCTGGTTAAGCACATGAACACTTCTTCACTCTTCTTCACACTCTGCTATGCCTTCAAATGATTTAGAACATTATTCACACATACACACACATGAGCATGCCTTCAATTCGCATAAGCAATCTCTTATATATATCCGCAACAAGAAATTACATCGCTACATGTCGGCCTCAACAAAATAATAGAATGAATACAAACCGTCGACTCAAATCAACAACAATTATTAATGTGAATCAACCAAGGTCGGCCACAACATAATGAACACCCAAAATAACATCTCCAACATGAAAAAACTTCAATTGATTACTCCTCGAAGATCCACAACATGCTACAAACACCATGTCGGCCAAGAACATGAAAAACATGAACACGCAAGAGAAAATCACCAATCGCGAGCACAACGATCAATGTAGATGTGCAACAAAGATAGAGCACGATCTAGAAACATCTAGAAACATCATGAATCACTAGAAAAGCATCTGCAACAACTAAACTGATGGAATCACATCATCTTCAATCAGGAACACCAACTGAAGCAACGAAAAAACTATCAGAATACAAATCTTCATAACTCGATCAAATCTTTATGCGGATCTCTGAAACTTGACATGGATAAACTAGATATACTTAACAACAAACCCTTTAGTCCACAACCTCTGATCATCAACATAGTGAGCTCACCAACAGACTGAACTTCACTTTACCATTGACAACCTGCAACTCATTCCATTACAATTTTCTCAATATCCTTGACATATACAACTTCTAATGAATCAATGCTAATAGTGTTGACATCAATGACAACCACATATCAGCAACACAACCACAACATCCAACAATGTTCAGTAAGTGAAATAACTTCCACAAAAACGATAATGATGATGTCAAAAAGGTACATAATGTGGGGTTTTACAAGTGAACTTGACTATTAAACAAGCTATAGCTATCTCGTTTGAATGGATGCCATACTTCTACAAGGTGATGTAATGATGATGTCAATGATGTACAAAGTGTAATATTTTTCAAGTGAAATTAACTATTGAACTAGTTATAACAATCTTGTTTAGATGGGTGCCAAAATTTTGCAAGATGATGTAATGATGTTGTGAACGATGTATGAAGTGGAGGATTTTTCATTTGAACCTAACAATTGAACAAGTTATAATAATCTTGTTTGGATGGACATTTGAACTACACAAAATATATATTTGTGGAATCCCATCAGAGAACCAAATATGTGGAGTTTCTTGCCTAAACTATCACTTATGGGACTTCACTCTATTGTCAAACATTCCATTTTGAAATGATTCAATTACTTGTAATTTCCAGTCTTGTAATGGTTTAACTTTTTGAAGGATAAAATAAGGTTTTTGTAAACTCTAGGGAGATTTTTGGGGAAGGGGGAAATGGGAAGAAATTTTGATGGTGATTTCAATTGAATTGGTGATTGATTATACTCCTTGTGATTGTTGTAAAATTTGTTATTTTGAGACTTAAAATATTATAGTTTTTGTAAACTCTAGTGAGATTTTTGCGGAAGGGGGAATGGGAATTTTTTTGAAGGTGATTTCATTTGAATTGGTGATTGATTGCACTCCTTGTGATTGTTGTAAAATTTGTTATTGTGAGACTTGAAATAAAATTCATATTAAATTGCTGTTGTTAGAGTAAATAGGTAATCACCTAATAATTAATTATTATTAATTAATTATTAGGTCCCTTTTTACTTTATTAAACTTAAGCCAAATTTAAGAGTGCATTTTTACTATTAGATTGCATGCTTTTTTGTCTCGTAGCATACAATGACGGAACTTGTCATAATCTAATGATATCCTCACCTAGGGTAAATTATCTACGATTTTCTTTTCCCTTTCCATAAGGATTCATTCATCATAATCATTGATTAGGTAGGGGATTATTACATCAATACAATTCTCAGGTTGTATAACAAATTAGTTGCTTTGATATATCTTTGTGGTGTTGGAAAATTCATTGTTGGTGTTTACATAAGTTAATAATGTGAGTTATTAACACAACTCACCTATGTGAATGTAAATATTTGTTGAGTTTTTTTATTTGTTTCAGAGTTGTTAGAACAACTCATCTATGTAAAGGGAGTTGTTAGAGGAGGTATATCAACACTCCTTTGATATAGGATATGAAAAATCCTATATATATGTTTGTAATCCGTATCATATGAATAGAGAATACAAATAATATTATTTTGGTGTGTTGTTCTAAAAATAATATGGTATTAGAGCTTGCCAAAATCTTCAGTGAAAGCTAAAATGGGAGTGCATGCTATGTCAAAGCAAAGTGTTGGAATTGTTGAAGGAGTGCTCAGAGATTGTAGCGTGCAGAATTATATTAATTAAGAAGTAGCAGCAGGGAGGCGTGAGATTTTCACAATCAAAGAACAAAGGCGTCTGAAAAAAAAAGGTGTGAAACAATCTCATGAAAATTGGCATATCTTTTTCATCATTTTAACAAAAGTTGATAATTCAAATTGTGTTGGAAAGTTAAATAATAGGAGAAGAAAACCCAAAAATTGTTTTAAAAAATATTTTTAAATGTAAAAGATGTGAACAAAAGAAAAGAGGTATTTCAATAGTTGTTGAATGATCATTTTGACTTCATATCTACATGTATTTGATCAATTGGGAAAAAGTGATCAATTTTTACCTGTGATTATTTTATTCAAACTTCTTCAAATAGTAAAATTACATTAAATTCATGGAAAATGAATTTTGTTTTATGGTGAAGTTTAATTGTTTTATTATTATTAAGTTGGTCTAAGTTTTTCAATATCGAGTTGAGCTCATAACTAGTAGTAAGTGTCTCATTGTAAAAAGTGTTACAATCAAGGTGCATTATCGGTGGAACCCAACACCTTTGATTTTTTTCTTTTTATTAAGAGGTAGTCATGGATAAATTAAGTTTCATCAAGAAATTCGATGGTAGAGATTTTCATACATGGTAGATGCAAATGTAGTTACACCTAATATGATGTTACACCTAATATGATGCAAGAGGGTGTCCTCCCCTCTGCCAAAACACCACACTCAAACACAAAACATTGGAAAACTCTGCCTACTTCAACAAATCAAAGAAACTAATTTCAAGCAAAATTTATTTATTGAATCGCAAAATTACAATTTCTTGGCCTTCAATGGCCTCAACCTTCATATATTGTCCAATCTGGTCCTGCACGGTTCCTTCTCTTTTCGTTATGCCTCTGGAAATTGATACTCAAATGCTTTGATCCTCATTCTCACGCTTCTAGTTCTTTTCCCTTTGCCACGACTTTGCACACTAATCAATTTCGGCCTGCGTTTTTATTTTCCTCTACGCCACCTTCTTTCACATAACAGGTTTTCACTTTTAAACCTTCTTCCTTTTTCATCCCACAACCTGAACTCTGTCCTAGAAATTCCTATTATATCTGAATTTTGAAAATCCAAATTAGATGGCACAACCCATGTATCGATTCTTTATTCTCAGCTCATAAACTCTTGACTGCATGTCCCCTCCAATGGCAGACTTTAGTAATATTTTCCTTTACTATTGTGGAGCCCATCTCTCTCCACTCTTCTCTCGGACTCCCCTTGCACGTTGTCTCTCCTCTGCTCTTGGTGTCCCCTTTTAACTTGTATGTAACGTTTCATTTTTATCTGTGGCTACGGCCTTTCATTTCTTATGTTCATCATGATTTTTTTTAGATCCTCTGCTTGCTGCGTTGTCTTTTGGAAATCTACGCCCCTTCCAAATTGTCTTTTGTTTCATTAAAATGTGTCTCGGCAGCATCCCATGAGTTCCCGTCTACTAGTATTCACAATTTGTTTACAATTCTCGCCATGTTGTCTCTCTTGTTATCTGCACCGTTAATTATCTCCAAATGATGGATTTATAACTTAATTTCTCATGCTCATTTATAAACCATCTGTGTCAATGTCATCCTTGGAATGCACTACGAAGTTCACCTTACTCTGGAGAGAATAAATCAAATACAAAGAATTTATCAAGACATAACTAATCACAAGACGAAAATTGAATTCCAGTAATTTGCTCATGCGATGTCTTTCCAAATTGAGAGATATCAAAACAAGATCCAAACAAATCAAAATTAGTTGAAACATTTTTTTTGGGCAATGCAAGTTTGCTCATTCATTCGGGATGCTCCTGCATCAGACACGTCAAGTAGAATGATTGTGAGCATAGTCTCACAATGGTGGAGTTGAGTAGTCAAACTACTCTTCCAGGTTAAATGCAACCTACGATGAAATCCATTGTTGTCTCAAAGTGCGCATAAAATTAATTCTTCTTCCTCTTCTTCCAACACTTCACTGGAATAAGTTTGACACTCCTCTCACAGCTCCACTCACTATTCTCTTATCTTCCCGTGGATTCACATCCACCTAGTATTGTCCTCCTCTGCAAAACAAACTCTCCATTCTTCTCATCTTCTGTGGGTTTTGACCCACCAAAGTCCGACCACCTCCACCAATATTCTACAACATCCTCAACCAACCCTACACACAACCACACAACATCGGCTACATGCTCTTGTGCTCTATTAATCTCATCCTCTACAACTACATCTGAAAATGAAATAACATCACACAACCGATTTACCTCATCTTCGCTCACGGTTGCAATATCAAATTTTACTGCAATACCTTCCATTTTCTCGTCAGCTACAATATTTCTTTCATTTCTCTTCGCTGCATCAACGAGTGTCGTCATCCATTCTTCCTCAATCACCAATAGTTGAGTGAACAAATCTGATTCACCTTCTCCTTCAGCTGCGACCTCTTCGCTGTTCACCTCTGTCTTTTCTTCTTTTATTGTTATTCCTTCCTCATGGCACGTCATTGCTACAACTTCTTCATCGGTAGAGGCTACTCTTCTTCCTCTTTTCATGTCCAGCTGCTATCCTCATTCTTCTTCTTCTCACTCCTCTTTGCCACTTTCTTTTCACCTTTCCAAAAATTCTTTTCCAATTTCTCAAGCCTCGTCTCGATCTTTCCTACTTCTTCACCAACTATCTTCTCCAACACTTTACACATTTCGTCCTCCACATCATTCCAATAATGCTCCCAAAATAGTATTCATATGAGTCTCTCCACGACCCAACCCATCTTTCTTTGTTGCAATCTTCCGCAACTCACATTCTTCGCATCTCCACGGTTTGTCCCTCTCGGTTCTCAATAGTTTGGGACTCGACACTCACCCGCAACAATCCTCTCAAACTCCTTAGACAACTCTACCGCTTCACACTTCCAATAGATTTTGGTGGATACTCTCCACGCTTAGGATTCCCTATTTTGATACCAATTGATGCAAGAGGGTGTTCTCCCCTTTACCAAAACACCACACTCAAACACAAAACACTAGCAAACTTTGCCTACTTCAAGAAATCAAAGAAACTAATTGCAAGCAAACTTTATTTATTTAATGGCAAAGTTACAATTTCTTGGCCTTAAATGGCCTCAACCTTCATATATCGTCCAATATAGTCTTCCACAGTTCCTTCTCTTTTCGTTATGCCTCTAGAAATTGTTACTCAAATGCTCTGATCCTCATTCTCACATTGCTAGTTCTTTTCCCTTTGCCACGAATTTGCACAGTAATCAATTTTAGTCTGCGGTTTTGTTTTCCTCTACGCCACCTTCTTTCACATAACAGGTTTTCACTTTTAAACCTTCTTCCTTTCGCATCCCACTGCTTGAACTCTGTCCCAAAAATTCCTATTATATCTAAATTTTGAAAATCCAAATTAGATGGCACAACCCATGTAACAATTCTTTATTCTCAGCTCATAAACTCTTAACTGCATGTCCCCTCCAATGGAAGACTTTAATAATCTTTTCCTTTACTATTGTGCAACCCCTCTCTCTCCACTTTTCTCTCGGGCTTCCCTTGCACGTTGTCTCTCCTTTGCTCTTGGCATCCCCTTTAACTTGTATGTAACCTTTCGTTTTTATCCCTGGCTGCGACCTTTCATTTCTTATGTTCATTGTGATTTTTGTGAGATCCTTTGCCTATTGCATTGTCTTTTGGAATTTTGCGCCCCTTCCAAATTGTCTTTTGTTTCATTAAAATGTGTCTCCATTGGTAGTGTCCCATGAGTTCCCATCCCTTAGTATTCACAATTTGTTTTCAATTCTCATTGTGTTATCTCTCTTGTTATCTGCACCATTTATTATCTCCAAATGATGGATTTATAACTTAATTTCTCATGCTCATTTATAAACCATTTGTGTCAATGGGGTGATCCCACAATAGTGGTTTACACTTTCTGGTAGATCCTAATTTTTGTTGAAATCACATATTTTTAGAAAATATAATGATTTAAACTTTGAAAAGTTCCATTTAAAGGATTCCAATTGAAGATGGTTTGATCAAACCATTTTAGATCAAACCAGCTTGGATAAAACCCCACTAGTTTTAAACCATACCTATAACAAAGTCTCCATTACACCTATCAAAATGCTGATAAAAAAACACTTTTGATTTACCTTTTGGGGGATCAAATGAATTCATTTAAAATTTGTTTTTTGTAAGTATGTAGTCTTTAATATAAGCTTCCCAAAAACTATAATTTTAAATAAATTTAATTTGATTATTATAATTATTTTTATTTCTTGTGAATGTAGGTTTTTCATTGAAAATCAACCTCTCTATTCTTCAAATGTGGAAAAATAGCATATTATCAATTTTTTTTTTTTAAAAATATTTATGTGCTAGATATTGATGTCCTTGATCCAACAAAAAAAAATAAATTGAATTTTGTTGATGAATTGTAGTTTATGTCAGATATAAACGATGATTGCTATAAAGCATCATCATCGCTTATATAAGATCTAATGCTCTTCATATTTATATTTCTAGAAATAAGTAAAACCATCGAATTTTATAAAGCATGTATAAAATCGAATTTAAATGATGTTCAAAATTTGCATTTGATAAACTCGGATTTCATACGCCATGTGTTAAGGTGTATATACTAAAGTTATTTAAACCGAATGACTATTGATCGTAAGAAGAGATTCGCGCGCCCAAAGGGACACATCCCTTGAGCGGACGTGTCTCCATGTATGGAGACACGTCCTCTCAAGAGACACATCCCTTGGAGGCGGGCCTCCTTACATACAAAAGGTGAGTCCATTTTGATATGCAAAACATCGAAATTATTAATGTTCTGCAATCAGCACATTCTGTATAAATCTGGAAATCAAAATCAGTCTTAGAATCTTTGGTAGAATTCTAGAAACTTAGAATATCTTTAGAACCCTTAGTCTCTCATTTGACAAAAGATTTGTTTACATTTACATGGTATCACAACAAGGTTGTGTGAATCCCAAACAAATCTAAAATCAGTTTGCTCTAGAAAATTCATATTTTTCTAAAAAATTTGAATTGACATCACATTCTTCATAATGTCAAGTGTGATCAGATTTGAAGATCGCCTTGCTGGAGCAGACAACTTCACATCATGGAAATTTAGAATCATGATGATCCTTAGAGAGAATAAGTTAGACTCACTTGTGAGAGAAAACATGAAGGAATCAGAGTATGAATCTGAGAAATCTCAATGGATAGAAAACAATGAAAAGGCCATGAAAATCCTAGTAGATGCAGTTAGGGATCATATATTGCCCATCCTAGCAAAACATGAAACTGCATACCATATGTTCAAATCTCTTGAGAAAACTTATGAGATCAACAACACCTGTAGGACTCTTGCTTTAAAAAGGCAAATCAACAATGCTCAAATAAACAAAGGAGAGTCCATTAATGCATACTTCATGAGGATTATTGAACTAAGAGATCAATTATCCACAATTGGATATCAGATTGATAGCAAAGAATTAACTGTAATTGCACTAGGAGGCCTACCAAACTCATGGGAGTCATTTGTTCAAGGAATAAGTGCAAGATCTAAACTCCCTAAGTTTGACAGGCTTAGAACTGACTGCCTTCAAGAAGAAATAAGACTCTCCTCAAAAGAAAACAAATAGAAAATCATAGATGAAGACATTGATGTACTCAATACATCGTCTAATAAAAGGAATAAGAAAAACTCCTACAAGAAAGGATCTTTTAAAAGAAAGAGAAATTCCAATGGAAAGGGATCCTCTAAAAAGAAATACATCTCTCAAGTACAATGCTTTAGATGTGATCAATATGGCCACTATGCAATGAAGTGCCCTGACAGATCAAAGCAACAAGCATCGTTTGCCAAAGTAGGAAAGTCAAATTCAGATCATGAATATGAAAACTTTGTGTTCTATTCAGCCTTATCTAGTCAAGTATCTAACAATATCAACAACTAGGTGATTGATAGTGGTTCTTCGAGGCACATCACAGGGTTTAGAGAACACTTAGACACTATGACTGAAGAGTCTGATGAAGATATAACTATTGGGGATGACTCTACACATCAAGTAAAAGGGGTTGGAACTTGTTCCATCACATTGAAATCTGGTCTCTCCCTTCAACTCACTGGAGTCTTATTTGTATCGGGAATAAAAAGGAGTCTTATATCCATCTCTGCCCTTGAAGACAATGGTTATAGAGTTACCTTTATGGATGGGAAAGTTCTAGCATGGCCTAAGAACTCAACAATCAAGAAAGCCCAAATCATAGGTGTGAGACAAGGGTACCTTTACAAACTATGCATTGAAGTCAAACAAGCCCTTACCCTTGACACCTTTGATTCAAATGAGATTTGGCATAGAAGATTAGGACACCTTCATTTCCGTGCCCTACCTTCTGTAGAAAAACTTGTAACAGGCTTACCTAAGTTAAAACCATCTCATGAAGGAACTTGCAAAGGTTGTGCCTTAGGAAAGAATACAAAGGGGTCCTTTCCAAATAGTTTGAGCAAAACCCTAAATGTGTTAGAATTGGTTCACTCAGACTTATGTGGACCCATGTCTGTACCCTCTAAAGCAGGATTTCTATACTATGTCATATTTGTAGATGACTTATCTAGGAAAATCTAGATCTATTTCCTTAAGTGTAAAGAGTCAATAGAAATGCTCAAAAGGTTCAAAGAGTTTAAAGCCCTCTCTGAAATCTTCTCCGGAAGGAAAATAAAAACCTTAGGACAGACAATGGGAAAGAATACACCTTTGAAATTTTTAAAGAATTCTGCATGAGTGCTGGAATTAAGAGGGAGTTCACAGTTGCCTGCAACCCTCAACAGAATGGAGTTGCTGCAAAGGAAGAATAGAACCATTGTAGAAGCTGCTAAGGCAATGTTGCTGGACCAAAACGTTGAAACCTCTTTCTGGGCAGAAGCCTCTAGGACTGCTGTCTATATTCAGAATAGATGTCCTCATTCACATCTCGATAACAAAACTCCTGAAGAAGCCTTTACCGGTTTAAAACCTGACATTAGTCATTTTAGGATTTTTGGCTGTCCTGTCTATATTCATGTGCCCAAAGAGAAGAGATTCAAATTAGAACCTTCTGGAAAGAAGGGAATATTTGTGGGTTATAGTGAAACCTCCAAAGCCTATAGGATATTCATACCCGGGCAGAAACAAATTGAATTGAGTAGGGATGTTATCTTTGAAGAAGACATTGCATTCAAGAGGGCAAGAAGTTCTAGTGAGACATAAGCCTATTCCCTTAGAGTACCTGAAATGGAACCTGCTCCTGAGATTCAGAGGGAGCATCCTGAGGAAGTGCCAAATGAACTTCTATCTACTTCTGATGAGAATATAGGTGACAACGGTAGAAAGAGGCCACTTTGGGCTAGAAAGATGATCAAAGAAGCTGAGATTCATGCAACACCCAATGGAACGTTTAGGGAAAGTAAAAGACCCAAATGGTTCTCTAGCTATGTTGCTCTAATGAACATCATAAATTCAGAACCTATCAGTGTTTCGGAAGCCTTCAGACATCAAGCATGGAAAGATGCAATGACGGAGGAATATTAGTCCATTGTAAAGAATGATGTATGGGATGTAGTGCCTAGACCAAAAGAGAAATCTGTTGTCTCTTCCAAGTGGCTCTTCAAAATCAAGCATGTTGTTGATGGCAGTATAGAAAAACATAAAACACGTTTTGTGGCAAGAGATTTTTCTCAAAAGGAAGGCATTGATTACAAAGAAACATTTGCACTTGTTGCCCATTACACATCAGTAAGAGTAGTGTTAGCCATTGCAACAGCTAAAGGTTGGAAGATCCATCAAATGGATGTGAAAACTGCCTTCCTGAATGGAACCATTGAAGAAGAAGTCTACTTGGAACAACCTGAAGGTTTTGTGATACATAAACCTGACTCACATGTATGCAGATTGAAGAAAGCCCTCTATGGACTTAAACAGGCTCCCAGGGTCTGGTATGAAAGAATTGACAACTATCTCTTTGGATTAGGATTTTCCAAAAATGATGCTGACTCCAATCTCTACTTCAAGGTAATCAAAGGTGATATGCTAATAATTATTTTATATGTTGATGATCTACTAATAATAGGAGAAGATCACCTCATTGCTCAAGGGAAGCAGGTTCTAATTTCTGAATTTGACATGAAAGACTTGGGCATTCTACACTACTTCCTAGGTTTAGAAGTATGGCAGAAATCAGAGGGCATCATACTAAACCAAGGGAAGTATACTATTGATATTATGAAGAGATTTGGAATGTTGGACTATAGACTGATGTCTACACCTATGGAAACTAACCTTCACAAATGGAAAGAAGCAGCATCAGAATCCAAGTGTGCAGATCCAACCCTTTACAGACAAATGATTGGATCCTTGATGTATCTGGTCAACACCAGACCTGATATTTGCTATGCAGTGAATGTTCTCAGCCAGTTCATGTGTGAGCCAAAGGAAATTCACTTAATGGATGTGAAACATATTTTGAGATATCTTCAAGGCACTATTGGATATGGTCTTCTTTACAAGAATGATCAACTAGATCTACATGGGTACTCTGATTCAGATTGGGCTGGAAGTGTAACGAATCGGAAAAGCACATCAAGATGTTGCTTCAGTTTAGGATCAGCTATGATCTCCTGGATTTGCAGAAAACAATCTTAGTTTGCACAGAGCTCAACATAAGCTGAATACATTGCAGCCTCAAAGGGAGCAAGAGAAGCAGTTTGGCTTCGTAAATTGCCTGTGGGACTCTTTGGCGAGCCCTTAAATCCTACAATTATTCATTGTGATAATCAGAGTTGCATCAAACTACAGAAATTCTCACCAAGCCTCTCTCCCGAATCACGGTGGAGCACTTTAGGAAGAAACTTGGTATGGTTGAAATGTAATTTGTTATTTATGTTTGAAATACAAATTGTTTATAAAATTGTACTAATATATAAAGATGTTTAATGTGTAAACTCTTAAATTGTCATGTGTATGACTCCATGGTTTTATGGGCCTACTTCCCCTGTGTACATTATTGAAAGGTGACGATCTTTCTAATAATGAACACTTGTATTTGACATTGTAAAGTGACGACTCTACAATGATAAACTATCATGATAGATATCAATTTTAGTCTGCGGTTTTGTTTTCCTCTACGCCACCTTCTTTCACATAACAGGTTTTCACTTTTAAACCTTCTTCGTTTCGCATCCCACAGCCTGAACTCTATCCCAAAAATTCCTATTATATCTAAAATTTGAAAATCCAAATTAGATGGCGCAACCCATGTATCAATTCTTTATTCTCAGCTCATAAACTCTTAACTACATGTCCCCTCCAATGGAAGACTTTAATAATCTTTTCCTTTACTATTGTGCAACCCCTCTCTCTCCACTCTTCTCTCAGGCTCCCCTTGCACGTTGTCTCTCCTTTGCTCTTGGCATCCCCTTTAACTTGTATGTAACCTTTCGTTTTTATCTCTGGCTGCGACCTTTCATTTCTTATGTTCATTGTGATTTTTGTGAGATCCTTTGCCTGTTGCATTAACTTTTGGAAATCTACGCCCCTTCCAAATTGCCTTTTGTTTCATTAAAATGTGTCTCCATTGGTAGTGTCCCATGAGTTCCCATCCCTTAGTATTCACAATTTGTTTTCAATTCTCATTGTGTTATCTCTCTTGTTATCTGCACCATTTATTATCTCCAAATGATGGATTTATAACTTAATTTCCCATGCTCATTTATAAACCATTTGTGTCAATGGGGTGATCCCACAATAGTGGTTTACACTTTCTGGTAGATCCTAATTTTTGTTGAAATCACATATTTTTAGAAAATATAATGATTTAAGCTTTGAAAAGTTCCATTTAAAGGATTCCAATTGAAGAGGGTTTGATCAAACCACTTTAGATCAAACCACTTTAGATCAAACCAGCTTGGATAAAACCCCGCTAGTTTTAATCCATACCTATAACGAAGTCTCCTTTACACCTATCAAAATGCTGATAAAAAACCACTTTGATTTACCTTTTGGGGGATCAAATGAATTCATTTAAAATTTGTTTTTTGTAAGTATGTAGTCCTTAATATAAGCTTCCCAAAAACTATAATTTTAAATAAATTTAATTTGATTATTATAATTATTTTTTATTTCTTGTGAATGTAGGTTTTTCATTGAAAATCAACCTCTCTATTCTTCAAATGTGGAAAAATAGCATATTATCAATTTTTTTTTTTTAAAAATATCTATGCGCTAGATATTGATGTCCTTGATCCAACAAAAAAAATAAAATTGAATTTTGTTGATGAATTGTAGCTTAGGTCAGATATAAACGATGATTGCTATAAAGCATCATCATCGCTTATATAAGATCTAATGCTCTTCATATTTATATTTCCAGAAATAAGTAAAACCATCGAATTTTATAAAGCATGTATAAAATCGAATTTAAATGATGTTCACAATTTGCATTTGATAAACTCGGATTTCATACGCCATGTGTTAAGGTGTATATACTAAAGTTATTTAAACCGAATGACTATCGGTTGTAAGAAGAGATCCGCGTGCCTAGAGGGACACATCCCTTGAGCGGACGTGTCTCCACGTATGAAGACACGTCCTCTCAAGAGATGCATCCCTTGGAGGCGGGCCTCCTTACATACAAAAGGTGAGTCCATTTTGATATGCAAAACATCAAAATTATTAATGTTCTGCAATCAACACATTGCGTATAAATCTAGAAATCAAAATCAGTCTTAGAATCTTTGGTATAATTCTGGAAACTTAGAATATCTTTAGAACCCTTAGTCTCTCATTTGATAGAAGATGTGTTTACATTTACAAATTTCTATACATAGAAAAAAAGTTATGTTTTAGCTAGTCATGTTTAAATTATAATTGGTTTGACTTTGAAACTTAATTGAGAAAAAAATATTCAATGAAATGCTATGAAACCAATTCTATGCACTAGATATCATAGTTATGAATCTAAATTCAAAAAAAAAAGAAATTTATCCTTCATAAAAAAAAGTTATGTCTTAGCCAGTAATGCCACTCTTTAAAAATGGTGTTTACTATTAAAAATAGTTTTCAAAGGAGATGGAAAAAGAAGTGCAATATGATTCTAGAAATTTATAAAAAAAATATATTTAGAATATACAGACAAAATGTCACAAATCACTAGTTTGCATCATCTTTAAATTCCTCACAATTTAGCCGCTATAGGTGCCTGAAAGTGAAGATTTAGTTATAAAAATTTAATTCAATGTCAAGTTTGGCCAAAAATTGTAAACCAGTATTGTGGGATCACCCAATGTCATCCTTGGAATGTATTACAGAGTTCACCTTGTTTTGGAGAGAATACAGTCAAATACAAAGAATTTATCAAGACATAACTAATCACAAGATGAAAATTGAATTCCAGTAATTTGCTCATGTGATGTCTTTCCAAACTGAGAGATATCAAAACAAGATCCAAACAAATGAAAATTAGTTGAAACATTTTTTTTGGGAGATGCAAGATTTCTCATTCATCCAGGATTCTTTTGCATTAGACACGTCGAGTAGAATGATTGTGAGTATAGTCTCACAATGGTGGAGTTGAGTAGTCGAACTACTCTTCCAAGTTAAATGCAACCTGCAATGAACTCCATCGTTGTCTCAATGTGCACATAAATTAATTCTTCTTCCTCTTCTTCCAGTACTTCACCAGAATAAGTTTGACACTCCTCTCACAACTCCACTCACTATTCTCCTCTCTTCTCGTGGATTCACATCCACCTAGTACTGTCCTCTGCAAAACAAACTCTCCATTCTTCTCATCTTTTGTGGGTTTTGACCCACCAAAGTCCGACCGCCTCCACCAATATTCTACATCTTTGGGATGTTGTCAAATAAAACTTAGTCATACCAACTGATGCAAATGAACTTGCTAAGTGGAATATCAAAAATTGAAAAGCTTTGGGAACCATTAGGTTTGGCTTGTCAAAAGCATACTTACATCATGTGGATTTCACAAAGTCAACAAAAGAGATTTGGGAGTCATTAAATAATCTCTTTGGATTTGAAGCAGAAAGTGCTAAGACAACATTGAAGAAGAGATTGTATGGATTGAAGATGGATAAACGTACAAAAATGGAAGATCATATAAGTAAGTTTCACTCTCTCTTAAATCAGCTAGCTGACATTAATGAAAAAGTAAAAGATGATGATGCCAAAGCAATACTTTTGAATAGTTTTCCTAAGCATATGTCTAGTATGGTGTTCACATTAAGCAAGGTAAACATTAGCCTTGAAGGAGTAATGTCTACTCTACTTGACAATAATGAAGACTCAAAATTTGAAGAAGTCTTATGTGTACATAACAAAGCAAGAAAATGAAAATACAAATCCAAGTATATTCCTTCAAAAGGAAAAATAAATGCTTCTATTATAATGAAATATGATATGTAATTTTGAATTGTAAGAAGAGGGCACATGATCTACTAGATGACAAACTAGATCAACATGCTTCCTTGGCTGAAGAAACTGATAGGGAAAATAATGCAAATGATGAAGAGCTATCAATGTCCTAGTGATGAAGATTATGTGTTTTATTTAAATTTAACCTTGGAGGTAGGAGGCAAAGGATGAAGGACACTCAATGTCTTCTCATCAGTCACTAATGACGGAGTCACTTATCAGCTTTGGTGGCATTTTCTTTTGTGATGTGTGCTTATATTTTGTATGTTTCTAATAATTGGAAATTTCACATCATGGGGGGAATACAACATCAATATTCCAACTCTGGTGGTAGTGAAATTTTCCTTTGTTGTTGGAGATCGAGTGGCATGATCAACAACAATTTCTATTTCGAGTCATGTGTATGTTATTTCCTTATGTAACCCCCTAGTGTAAAATATTGTAATGAACAAAAGCACTAGTGTAATGCAATTCATGGATCTTGAAAAGGTTAGTGGTAATCCAAAAAACCATATGAGGTGAACAAATAAGTGCGGTCCTGTTTGTGTCTAGGTTTGTGGTAAACCTATGTGAAAACCATGAAAGGTTGATGAGGCGCCTTTCGTTGAATCAAGGTCATGAGCCACAAGAGTTTGGAATACTACAGTTAAAAGTGTGAGTTTATACCATATTCACACTAAGGTGGGGAATGTTGGAAAATTCATTGTTGGTGTTTACATAAGTTAATAATGTGAGTTATTAACATAACTCATGTATGTGAATGTAATTATTTGTTGAGGTTTGTTTATTTGTTTAAGAGTTGTTAGAACAACTCGTCTATGCAAATGGAGTTGTTATAGGAAGTATAACAACACTCTGATATAAGATGTGAAAAATCTTATATATGTTTTTGTAATCCCTATCATTTGAATAAAGAATATAAACAATATTATTTTGGTGTGCTACTCTAAAAATAATGCATGATAGGTTTTTTCATTGCAGGTTAGTTTTGGAAGCTATGAGTTTCACTATCAAATCCAAGATGGTATCAAAACACCAAATTTATAACTTATAAAAAATTTAAGAGATTTGGCCTTAAGGAAAAAATGCATGCATCTTGGATCAAAATGAACCTTGCCATATACATGTTGTCAGATGTATCAAAAAATTTGACTTTCGTACAACTTTTTAGCTAGAAAGTTGGTTCAGCCCTCTACATAGATCTCAAACCTACTTTCAAGAATATTTACTAGGTACCTATTATTTTCATTAGGTCTTAGGTTTTCCCTTTTGTTTATTTTCTTGTGAAATGTACAAATAAGTTCAAACTTTTTGGATGAAGGGGTTATTTTATTGCATTGTGAGGGTTATCTCTCTATTTCTCTTTCAATTTATATATTTTAAAAAATTGTGGATCAAATCTACATAACTTTACTCACTCCATACAATTACTATGGGTGAAAAAACAAATGACAATTTATTTGAAAAAATAAGGGATGAATTTAGTGACTATGGGTACAAAACTTGAATGAACATGAGCTACATAAAAGAGAATATAGTTTAATGGATGTGATAAAGCTTGTGGGGCATTATGAATGTCTGTCTCATAATCTTCTCTTTCATGTTGAGTCTTGCACTACACGCAATCAAATCTAGACTCAATTGGAGTCCTTATTTGGAAAGCATGGTACATTACAAGGTTTTTAGTTGGAGAATGCTAAAGCCTATAAATTTTGATAGAATCTAGGGCTTCTTCTCAAAAACATGTCTCTTAGATTGTAGTTAACGTAGTGTGGTATTGGAAAACATGAATTCTATTTGATTCTTTCCATCTTTGCCAAGCTTGGTCTTGATTATTCAATGTTTGTTTCTACCTTTTATGCTACTAAAGGTGCACTTGATACTAGATTTAATATGCCTTCACTTGGTTATTTTTCTACATCACTCACTAGGGAGAAGACAAATTTGATAAAGATGACCACATTAAAGTCTTCCAAACCATCGGATCTTATTGAAGCACAAGACACAAAAGACCAAAATGCTTCAAATAGGAAAGGAAAGAAATAGAAACACAAGGATTCCAAGAAAAATGAGAAAGAAAAGGAATCACATTCACACGATAGTTTTGAGTCTTCTCCCTGTTCTGAGAGTGAATCATTTAAGGATAGACCAGAATGTGTATAGTGTACAAATTTAGGGCATGATGAGCATTAATGTTATGCAAAAAACAAATTGATGAGATAAAACAACTTCTACAAAAAAAATCATATTCAATTTCCTTCTTGTATTTCGTCTAATACATGTTGGAAATATTTCCATTGATGTCAAGGGTATATATACAATTGGAAGTTGTCCTTGATGTCAAAAGTATATAGAGGATTGGTTAGATTACCAATGATGTCAAAGAGTTCATAGAGTGAATATTGATAGATGAAATAATTAACACCATTATCATTCATGTCAAAGGAAACCTATGTTATTGTCAAAGTATCAAAAGTTGGTCGACTTCATTCAAGATATGGCAACTAGCATGGACCAGAAAGGAGAAATAAATTGGATTAAGGAAGTAAAGAATGGATTGAGCATTAGAATGCTAGAAGTTGTATGCACATTATAAATGACAAAGAAGGTCAAAGTCACATTGATAATAATCAAATTCAAATATTTGAAAGTTAGTCAATTCTCATCATGATAATAGAAATGACAACAACTAAATATTTTTCTAGAGTAACAATTATGAGGAGAAACAAAGAGTTATCAAAATCAACAATGACAAAAACAAATCACCCAATACAAAGCCTAAGTAATGCAACAATTAATTACACATTTTTGGCATTTCTTAATAAAGTTATATGAGACAAAATTTATGAGATACAAAAAGACAAAAAAGAGAATTAAAAAAAATAGTGAATAAGACAAAAATAATATAAGACAAAAAGGTGCCCAAGATAAAAAGTTGTAAAGGAAGTGATCATGCTTAAAGAAAATGTATTTATCATGCCTACCGATATCATTATTTAGGAGTAAGTAAAGATGATTAAAGCAACAAATAATATATTTTGAAAAGAGCAACAATTAACAAGGATCGATTAAGACTAGCAATTAACTAAAGTCTAAAGGGAAATGATTAAAAGAGTCTAAAAGGCATCGATTAAAAGAATCTAAAAGCAGGAACTAAAAGCAACAATTATTATCTCCAAAATGTGATGGAAATTAAGGAAAGACATGACTACTTGGAAGATTATTACTCTTCAAAAGGATGTATCTCTTCATAGACATATAAAGATATAAATAAAGTTTATGAAACGTGGAGAAAAGTGTGTGAATAAGAATGAAATAAAAGGACATATATTGATCTGCATATGAAGACATAGAAGAGAGATTATTGATGATATAGAAGAGAAGTTCATGCAAACATAGAAGAAGATTGTGCAGAGATAAAGGAGAAGATATATGAAAATATAGGAGGAGGATTATACAATGTTGATGTTGAGATAAAGAAGAATATCTTGCAACTATAGAGGAAGGGATTAGGCATATAGAAAAGAAAGATCTATGCAGATTTAAAGGAGAAATCTATGGAGAGATAGAGGAGAAGATTGTAGAGATATATCTAAGAGATATTTATAATAGATTTATAGAGGAGAATAAAGTCAAATTTGAAGAGGAGAACTTGTAGATTTAAGTGTAATTCTTCATCATCTATTGAAGAGAACATTCACAAGAAGATAATGCAATAAGTAGTATCTATATGAAGATCATTGAAGGAGAAGAAAATTAGATATGGAGCAATAAGCATGATATATAAATGTCCATCATTTGTTGAATAAACAACATATTAATGGTGGAATCTTATTTTGTTGTGGAAGTTGGGGCTTCCTAAATGAGAAAGTGGCATCTCTAGCCAAGTTGGTGCTTAGTTGTACGGGTTGGTGCCTACAAAATTGTAAGAGATTTCTATATGAAGCAATATTTTATCATTGTTTTCTCCCGTGAGGGTTTCCACGTAAATATTGGGTGTTATTGTGTTCCTCTCATGTGCATGATTATTCTTGTTGAGTAAATGATGTTATTGTGTTTGATAAAGTATTAAATTGGTAAAAGTTGCATTATACTAATTCAGCCCCCCTTCTCAATATAGTTGTGTGCTCTTCAATACATCCTCTTCTTCCACATCATCACTTGGATAATCATGCTCATCCAATTTGGAAAGTAGAGTAGACAAGATGAAAGGACAATCACTCTCTACATCCACCAATATTCAGTCCAAACAATGACTTCTTGATTTATGAGCCTCACATCACATGGCTTTGAAGTGTAGAAAATCAATTCTATCAAAGGAAGTTTCCTTCAAAACCAAGTTTCGATACTAGCATTAGATCTGTTATACAATCTAAACAATATTTTTACATAGTTTGTAACTAAAAGTAAAATTAACTATTACAATTTTAATACAAATACATAGTTATAAAAGACTAGAGAAAATATATATCTCTGCACCAATAATTGCAAGCTGGTATCAAGAGAAATAGAGTACACATTATAGCGATGATTTTGTGACTTGCTTAGAGTCTTGACCATAGAGATCGACGTGTAGCATGGATGTCCTTGTGGTGCTTTGTTGTTCTTTTACAAATGGAAAGATGAAAACACATAGTGTCTTGGGATATGTGCCTCCACAAATGAAAGAAATATCACATCACTGTGTATGAAAAATGTCTAAATAGTAGAGATAAAGGAGAATGCACTAAAAGGTTTAAACTACACTAATAAAACAAAATCACCACAAAAAAAATGTCACCCAAATCAAACACTTTCCCCACCTTGAATAAACTACACATAGGAAAGAGGAGAAACATATTGCATTGCCTATTTAGGGTTTTACCTGATTCAAACTCTAGTTTTGGTGTATCCACCTCCATGAACAACTATGATTGATTTTGATAATAATGATAAAAAGATATTGAAGATGATTAATTGAAAGCACAATGCATTATTAATGATTTAGAGAATATAATAAATGTGTTATGCTAAAACCTAGATACATCTAACTGTAGCATAGGAAAGTTGTATGCAATGAGGAAGAGAGTGAAATGAAGTATGATCATCTGGAAGCTACAAAAGATCTCCAAACTAGATTATGAAGCTAAAACAATGCTATCTTACCCAATCTCTTATAAATGGAAATACAAGGTACTAAGAGTGTTGTTCGTTTCAAACCTTGAAAACTTCTTCAGGAAAGTTGCAAAGAGACAAAACAAGAGCTTATGTGTGAATGTGAGAGATATGTTAAAGGATTGTAAAATAACAAATCATGATTTTTATTACAAATGTGATTGTCACCCAAGGGCATTAAATTCAAAATATTCTTGGGAACATAATGCTCCAACAACCATTTGAATCACAAATCTTGGTAGGATGTTAACATGTCATCCAAACATCTGCATGCGACATTAAAAAAATGGACTAAAAAACCTAAGGTCATAAAAAATTTGCTAGCTAGATGTTTTGGTATCAACACTTTACATTTAAACTATTTTTATAATTTGAGCTAAAGGGGAGGACATTATGTAGTATAAAATTGTAGGGGTATGCAATTTTTGACACTACATTTTGACCCCACTTTAGTAGGCATATATTTGATTTCATTTTATTAAGCTATTACAAATATTTTTTATTTGAGATAAAAATGTGATTGCATTGTGATATACCCCCCTTAAAATAATTGCATGACTCAAGGAGTGCAATTTATTATAAGGAGAGGGAGAAATAAGGAGATTAAGATTCTTGCGTGAATAATGTGTAGTATATTGTAGCATGAAATATATAATATTGTGCTCATGGGATGTCATCACACAAGTATATGGATGCCACATAAAGACTACATCAAATTTGCATATAAAAATAGAGGGATCCAAAGAACTGGGGTTAGTATGAATGCATTATAATTATATTTATGATAAAAATAATGATTCTTGTATTACCATCATTCCCTAGATACAATGGAACTACAAGTATAATGGAATAATGACACATGCAAAAAAATAAAATTTTTGGTTCAACATGGATGATGCCTAAATGCCCCAACACTTTGCATCATTCCTGAAAGGGAAAAGCCAACATACAACATATATATAGTAGAACAATGATACAAACAAAACAATTTACAATGCTTGATCTCCCCTGTATCCATGTACCTACAAGGGTATAATGGGTTCTCGTAGTGAGATTAACAAACATATAAATACATGCATGGGAGAACACAAAAACTCATGCAATTTTCTATATTCTATAAGTAAGATGAGTATTTTTTCTAAGGAATTTCATCAAATAGATCATCGATCTCCCAATCTTATCATAAGGGGAGGGAGTTCAAGCCTATAAAGGAACTATCGTCAAAGTAGTTTAGGTGTTTGACCTACAAAAAGAGCTAAAGAACTAGTTGTAACCTCAACATCATCCTGGATGTCTTGCGAGATAGTTGTCAATGGTCTTGTAAGGATTATAGACAACATTGAAATACATCCAAGACATTCATACATGTGTTCTTGAGGAGGGTCTGGTGAACCTATATTAGAGTAATAAATAAGAAGACTATCACTATTGATCTCCTAAATAGGAACAATGACATGCATAGAAGAAGTTGGAATTGTTGAACACTCAGAATACAAAGAGGGGGGTGAATCAGTATTCTCTTCAACCACTTAAACATTTAAACATTCATTCCACATAGCATAATCAATTTTTAGTAAGAAAGGAAAGCATGAAAGCAACCATAAAAACCACATAGCATATGAACACTAGATATTTATGTGGAAAACCCAAAAAGGGAAAAACCATGGTGAGGATTAGCTCGCAATATATTATAATTGGTTATAAGATATTATAGAAGTGCTCACTATATGTGGAATCACTACCCACAGAAAAAAGAAAAAGATAGAAGAGAGGGGTAGCTCACTACCAAGATTTGAACTACTATAATTACATCTATATTATGCAGGAATTGTAGTTCCATTGAAGCTCAATATACAGAGTTAACACATTTCATATGACTCTTCTCTAACACTTTGCTCTACTCTACATTCACATCACCTTCACACAATTCACATCGACAACACTTGTATTCACACCCTACAACACTGAAATGAACACACACACACACAAAGATATATATATATATATATATATATATATATCCATTACATTTACAAACACTTGTAGCATCAATTAGGTCAACCTAATTAGATGCAATAAGAAAAACGTAACTTTTCGGCTCAACATACATGTTAGAAACCCATGATCTGATTGCAAACCAAAGATGACCTTCCACAGAAGAGGAAAATGAAAAAGCAAAGCTTTGCATAAAAACATGCAATTTGATATATTCGAAAAGACCAATAATTACAAGAGATAATTTTCTTTATAAAAGAAAAGATGCAACAACCTAATCTTATCTTGAGCAACAAGATAGCTCAATAAGATAAAGATAAGATCCTATAACTTAAGAATTAAATAAACCTAAGTAAACTTATGCAAAGTGTAATTAATAATTACACCAACACCCCCCATAAGTGCAACTTAGGGAGAAGTAGATTATTATGCAAATATGAGTCCCGGCAACAAGGCCTAATCAGGTACTCATGTACAAATGCAAAGAGAGATAAACCCCCTAGTGAGATGAATTGCTGCGAAGAAACACTGGAAGAACTCTGATGAAGCAACACTGGAACCCCAAATCTGGCAAGCAAGGAAAGATACTTCTGTTTGCAAAATACCAATCGGAATCACAAATGCAACAATAGACCTAATGCCAAGGAACACTGGAAACTCACATACTGGATCAACTTTGGAATCTTTGAACAACAGTAGATGAAAGGATGAATGGACCCATACTGGTGACAAATCTGGAAGTTGTGTCTCGAAGCCAATGCCAAACTGAAACTAAAACTGCCCATAGGACGAGTACCATCAATATTCTGGAACATTAACCATAAAACCATGGCCTTCAAATGAGAAAGATCTGAACCAATGCGGATCAAAAACTATAAAATCCCAATGTGAAGTGTGAACCGAAACAAACCAACGACGTGTCCAACTAAGCAAGAAAGAAGCTAAAAGGAGAACAGAAAATCAAACAAACTCATGCGAGTTGTCACCAATCATGAAAGATGGATGCAATAACCCCCCTTAATGGAACTTTATCTCAGTTCATTTATTACAATAACCCAATGATTGTAAAAGGAGATAATGCAAAACATGCATAAAATATAGAGAAAATGCAAACCTAGTGCATGAAAACAAAAATGAGTGCATGCACAAACCAATGTTCACATCTGCCTCCATGATGAAAAATCTTCAAATTTGATTTCTAAAAAATCTTTAGCTAGGAGAAAAAAATGACGTGCGATGGTTTTTGTGCAGCTATTTTCTTCAGATCCGTGAAAAAAATAAAAAAACTAAAAGATACCCAGATCGGATTTCGACCTTGGCTACAAAACCCAAAAATCGTTTTTCCTACAACTAAGTGGAAGCTAGATTTATGAAGCAAAACTAAAAACGGCTCCAATAAAAAATGACTTTCATCAAACCTCAATCTTTTCCAATGCTCTGAATCGAATGGAAAAACTTGATTTGATCCAAAACGCTGCATAAATATACTCAAGGAGAAAAACCCTTGAGGGACCTTGAACGAACTCTGCAATGAATCTCTCCAGAAATCTGAGAAGGGGCTGCAAATCAAGGCTCTGATACCATGTTAGAAACCCATGATCTGATTGCAAACCAAAGATGACCTTCCATAGAAGAGGAAAATGAAAAAGCAAAGCTTTGCATAAAAACATGCAATTTGATATATTCGAAAAGACCAATAATTACAAGAGATAATTTGCTTTATAAAAGCAAAGATGCAACAACCTAATCTTATCTTGAGCAACAAGATAGCTCGATAAGATAAAGATAAGATCCTATAACTTAGGAATTAAATAAACCTAAGTAAACTTATGCAAAGTGTAATTAATAATTAATTACACCAACACACACCCTTTTCCTTAATTCAAACTTGTAACACGTAAGATAGGTCGGGGTGGACCTATAATAACACCTTTATAACAGATCAACACTTACACAAACTCCGCAATACTCATATCATATTAGGTTGACATCTGTGGTGACCTAACAACAAAATTCACCAACTGATCAACCACAAGCGGACACATGAACCTCCAAACTTCATGCCACTTGAAATTAAGATACACCTGACACCTATCAACACTCCCATAAATTTGCAAAAACAGGTACCAATCCGCATGAAGTGCAGATTCACCAAAATATACATTATGTACTGGTAACCACTGTCACTGCTAGACCCAATATACTATCATTCAATTGAATATAAACGCATGTGGAGATGTATTTAATTCTATAGTAGGAGGATGAACATGCTTCATAGGTGGAGGTCAAGATTCTTGGGGTGAACACAATCTAGTTTGCATCATAGGTTCCTTTCCTCTTTTAGGCTTGGAGGTAGTTGGAGGAGCATGAGGTACCATTGGAGGATGAGGCATAAACGTTGCAAGGGATGATTCCTTCCCCTTTCCTATTAATGAAGTAGGTCTAGGTACAACACAAACTACTGGGAGATGAAAAACCTGAGGGGAAGATTTAAACTGCATTTGATGTTTTTCCTCTTTCTATTACAGGAACAAAAGACATCGCCTATGATTGCGAAACCTTTGGGGGTATAGGAGGTCTACCCATTGAAGCACATTTATCCTTAGCCCTGAAAGGGGAAGGTGTGAAGATAGGAACATGCTGCTATATTGAGTAACTACATGGAAAGAAACCACAAGGGAGGATGAAGAGGGAGGTGTAGAAGAGGATGTTGAATAACTCGCTATGAACTTAGAATATGCTTTGAATAGTAGATCGCCATGAGGTTGTAGAGGCCCTAAAGGAGTGGGTCAAAAATAATCAAGAGAAAATTTGCAATGAGATATAATGGTTTGAATCTTGTATCTTAGATAGAATGCACTATACCATTGTTAGGAAACTTTAAACACTCATGTACCACTGAAGTGATTGCATTCATGGAAGTTACCCATGGAATGCCTAGCTTCACTATGAATAAGTCAGATCAAGGGAAAACAAATGTGGTTTCCATTAACTTGGGTCTTGTAATGTCTCCTTGTCAATACTAAGTAGTATTGTGACAGCGTATTTCCAGAGACCTGTAAGCTATTCAGAGGTGATTTTAGGGTTTCCAAGATTCTTGGAGGTTTCTCGTCAGCTTTTTAGAAGGTTGTTGTAGGAGTTTTCCAGAGGGTTTTTTTGGGTTTTCTGAGATCATTGGTGGACAACCATTGCTACTTTTAGAAATGTCTATTTTTAGTACTTACTATTTTTAATAAGTCACAATTGGATCTCAGAATGTGCTTATTTTGTTACTGGACAAACTTACTATTTTTAGCATTATGTTATTTTTAGTAGGTACTATTTATAGCAGTGGTCTTGGTAGCAATTTAGTACAAGATTACTATTTCTGGTAGTGGTTGGCATCCTAACATTTTTAGTAGTTGGCTTCTCCACCATCTTTGGAGTTCGAAAATGGAAGGGTTTGCAACTTGAGTTTATTTTATAAAGTTAAAGTCACTTTTTGACCCCTACACCTAGGACATATAACTTAATAGTTTTTAAAAAGGAGGGAATTGAGTTGGATGCCAAGATGGAGACGTAAGTTGTTTTTAAAAGTAAATTTTATGCATAACGAAGGTGGACTCCAAAGTGAAGATATTAGGTGATTTTAATAAAGCATTTTATTCCCCAAATGTGGCATCCCATGTTAGAGGGAAAAATAATCAAACTTCTGGGTCTCAGATCCTATATGTAGACCCTCATTTTCTCTCTTTTGGATATTGCTAATTTGTGATAATGAAGTGTTATCGAAATGTAGAAATATTTCCTTGGCCTTTGAGGATGAAATCCCTCTAAGTCAGCTTTAGTTTTGAGATTGCAAGATATCTCCTAGCTGAATATTGGTGTAGCTCCATTTTGAAGGGGTTGTAGTTGAGCTTGTATTGGTTGAGGCTTCCTTGTTTTCTCTAGTTTTGGGTTTCTTTGATTTCTTCTATTTTTTTTGGTTTGCTAACTCTTCTTGCAGTGTTTTTGAAGGCTTTTTGGAGTGTTTTATCAATATTGGGAGTTGTTGGTTTGTGCCCTTTCATAGCCTAGTCGACCCACCTTTTTTCTCATGTTGATTGGAGAAGCCAATATCATTTTATGGATGTTTGTTCATTTCCTTTCTCATGCTTGGGTACCACTTTTCTCAAGATTTGGTGATTTTTGAATGAGTATTGGATTTTTAAGAGCTGGTCGACCTATCTAGGAGGTTGTACAACTTGGTTGGAGGATGTTTTTTCCACATGACACTATTGATCAAGCTTGTTAGTGGATGCTAGCTATCTTGTATTGGATTCTTAGCATTTCTTTTCCATTTGAAAGTGATTTTGGCTGATTCTATTGAGTATTGGAGAAGTTGTGCTTATTTGATGGTTGCTAGTTAGGGTTTTAGGCCTATTGTTTGGGAATATTAGACTATTGTCCAGTTTATTAGACCTCTTGCAACAACTTATGTGACCTTTTATTGACCTTTAGTGGACCTATCTTGAGGTATACTTATATAGTTTGTGGGGGTGTTCTCATACTTTCATTATAACATTTTGGGAGGGAGTTATACTTTATATTTCTATCATTTACCTCACACAACAGTAGCATATAATGGTCTAATATAGTTTATGTTGAGCTTATTGTAACACCATTAGTAGTACCATTGGTTAATGCTCCTGTATTTGGTTTTGATACTCAGCCCACCAAACAAGTGGTGCTATCACTGAATAAGTGGTCGAGCTTTCCTTTATGTTTCTTGTTACTCTCGTTGAACATGTGGTTGAGTTCTTTATTTCCTTTCCTATTATTTTTGTTGAACAAGCAAATGATTGTGTGATTGGTTGACTTGTTGCCAATTTCTATTAACTTTCTCTACTTCTCATTGAATACACATATGTTTACTTTTACACATTTGGATTTCTTTACTCACCCCACTGAAGAAGTGGTAGCATAGAAGAATTTAGTTGTAAGTCTTCTTAGCATATTCTCTCACCTTGCCCACATCGAGATTTGGGTGATCAGAAAGTGGAAGGTGTCTTTATAGTTAGCTTGATTTTAGTAATGCAAGATCCCCTTTCACCGCATTCTCTAACCTTGCCTACATTGGGATCTGGGTGATTAGAAAGTGGGGGGTTTTATTCCATTAATTATCATTGCATTTTGGCTAATGCTAACATGTGAAGTTTTTGTAAAAAATTGGGGTGGTTATTATAGTGGTATCAAAGTTGTTCAACCTACCAGCTTGTGCCTTCATTGCCTACAATTGATAGAAATTATGTATGAGGGATAAAGAAATTGGATACTACAATATAGAACAAAAGAGAAAACAATTTCGAACTCCTCTAGTTCGTGTTAAGGAAACATTCTCAAGGGTTTTCAGAGCCCATAGATAGACAGAGGTTTTCAGTGATGGAGTAGTTGAAACCATGGCCGAAAGGGATAAGGGACCAACCCAAGCATAGAGTTCAGATGCTAGAGAAGAAAGAAAGTTTTGACTTCATGATTGACATGATGTCGTAACTGTTGGCTAAGATGAGCCAAATATGACTCCTAGACCTCCACGCCAAAATAGTGAGACTATTGCCTCTAATGTTAACCATAATGGTGGAAAAAATGGTCATACTTTTGAAGTGATCAAAGGATCCACTTCTAGACCTCTCCAATTGACCTTCACTATAAGGGAGGAACCTCTAGATAAACTAGAAGTTTAAATTCCTACGGCTGATGAAGTGAGAAATAGCTACATGGAATATGCCACCCTTCTCATGGAGATCCATGAGATTTTGACATTAGATGAATCCATAAATGAGAAGAATAAGAGAGGAGGTGAAATATATGAGAATTGTGCTCCTATGCCTTCAAGGGATTATCAATAGGCCCTTGGGAAGGTGAATCTAGCATGTTTTGATGGGAGTGATAATTGTTCTACTAGAGCTTGGGTCAAGAAGCTTGATAATTACCTTTCATTGAGGCCAATGCTAAAGTTAGATGCCATCAAGTTTTCCAGTCTTAATTTGGATGGAGCTGCCCATGAATGGTGGTATCACATTTTCTCACTCTTGGCCATAACCTTATTGTAATATATGATGAGTTCACTAACAAAATCATTAAGAGATTTGACCAAAATGATATTGAGGTGAAGTTCTGTGAGCTGGCCAAGTTGAAGAAACATGGCTCACTTGATGCATACATTTCTGATTTTTAGAGGCTTTCTATGATTGTGCCTAACATCACTGAAAGAAGACTTGTAGTCCTTTTTATTAAAGGATTGATGAAACCATTGAAAGGTTGGGTGAAGGCCTTCGATCCACTAACTCTTGTTGAAGCAATTGAGAAGGCAAGGAGTGTGGAGTTGGCTGCCACTAGTCCAAAGTTTTAGTCAAATCACTTTTCACATAGGAGGGATAAGAAGCCATTTCATAAGGATTCAAATTAGACTAATAAGTTTCCTTCTTGGAGGGATAATGACCTCTGAAACATGCTCTGAGAAAGGAAACCATGCTTTACTTGTAAGGAACCGTGGGCCCCAAGACATAAGTGCTTCAAAAGAAGAAAATCTCATCATATGGAGGTGTATTATGTTGATGAATCAACATATGATTTTTTAGAACAAGAATCAAATTTGGATGAAAATAAGAAGAGGCCTTGGAAGAGGTAGTAGAAGACCTCAAAAATGGGGTTACATTTGCCCAAATTTCTAGCTTTCAAAAAAATGAATCCCTTCGAGTTCTTGGTGTACTTTGTGGGTAGAAAACTATTGCTCTAATTGATACTTGAGCAACACATAATTTCATTGACAAAGGGATAGTAGCTAAGAGATGCCTAAAATTTGAAGATTTAGAGGGTTTCAAAGTCATGGTGGCAGGTTGTTTTAGAATTACTTGCACTCGCAAGATCTCTATCATGTCTATTCAGTTGGGAAATTATGAAGTTAAAGATAACTTCTATGTTGTGAGCATTGGTGACACATAATTTCATTGACAAAGGGATATTAGATAAGAGGTGCCTAAAATTTGAATATTTAGAGGGTTTCAAAGTCA
>VDFB02281492.1:294582233-294642562 GCA_007258455.2 Sequoia sempervirens
TTTGTTGGATATTTCTAGAAGACATTGCGGAAGAAGATGAAGATCGATTTGAAGTATAGTTCAACATTTCACCCATAGATAGATGGATATACAAAAGTGGTAAATAGGATTCTTGGGAACTTGTTGAGGTGTTTGACTGAAGGTAAAGTAGGAAATTGGGACTTAATACTACCGCAAGAAAAATTTGCATACAAAAATTTAGTAAATCGAAGCACATGGAAGACACCATTTGAGATTTTGATAAGACAACAACCCAGAGGAGTAGCAAAATTAAGAGACATCAATATGGAAGATAAAAGGATTGTGGAGGAAAAATAATTTGTAGGATTCATGGAAACAATGCATACTTAAGTTAAGGAGCATCCAGAGAAGATGAACAATGCATACAAGGAGAAAGTAGATAAGAAGAGGAGACATATAGAGTTTTCAGTTGGAGAGGAGGTAATGGTATATCTGAGGAAGGAGAGATTTCCAGTTGGGACATACAATAAGTTGAAGATGAAGAAGTTTGGATCTTGTAAGATCATTAGGAAGTTTGATTCTAGAAATGCATATGAAGTGGAACTATTAGAGGAATTTGGCATATCACCTATATTCAACATTGCAGACCTATACCGGTATCATGAAGGAGAGTCACCAGAGGACAGAGGAGTTGGTTTTCCAAACCATATAGCACGTCATTTGAAGGAAATTGAGGAAGTTTTAGACAACAGAGTTGGTCGTAGTACCAAAGGGAGTGAATGCAAAGAGTATCTAGTCAAATGGAAGGACAAACTAGAGGAAAATTCATCATAGATTTCTTAGGCTGAGGTGGACTACATTGGTTTTCCTCTAACCCCAAGAAAGTGAGAGGCTCACTTTTCTTCAACCTCAGGTATCTGATGTAGGAGCAACCCAGGTTTTAAGAAATCTTGCATCAACCAAAATATCTGCATTCATGTTTTCTTGCATTTCAATAGTTATCTATATGGATCTAGTCTCATTATTTCATACTGCATTGTAACATCAGAGTTCATAGATTAGTATAGATGATCTCCATTCAACATCTACATCATATCCAAAATTCAAGTGTTCTGGAGATTTTAGCATGAAGTTACTGCTAATAGAATATCAACTGTATTTGGATAGAAAGCATTCACTAACCAGTCTTTCCTTTTCAAGGGTGCAGACCTATCTTGTGACTTGCAGAGCTTAGGAAACCATTTCTTAAGGATGCACATTCATTGAGGAACCTGTTCTGATCTGCATCATGTTTTTCCAAGGATCAAAGGAAAAATCATATGTTTTGGTTGACCTTTCATTCGTTTTATCTACTTCGGGGTTTGAGACCTCTTGAGGCCGACATAGACCTTTTTTGAAGCTGGGAATTAGTATATATAGGCATCATGTAGTTGCATTAGGAATTATATATCAATGATAGAGATAGAAGTGATAGTTAAGGTCTTTGAATCACATTATATTTCTGGGCTTAATGCCATATCATTATGTAGCTAGAAGGAAGGGAATGCTACCAGTGAATAATTGATCATTGTCTATATTTCCATGTGTGATTTTTATTCCAATTCTTGAGTTTCCATAGTGTTTAGTCTTGCTGCAAAGTTGGATAGTCCTATTTCTATACCTTCCATCCTTGACTGTACCATAAATGCATGGTAACACAATCTATGAAACAACAACAAGAACCATGTGATGATTGTGACATTTACCATAATGAGGATTAGGATGTAAAAATGATGTCTCACAGGTTTTCTTTAACATCTGATGAATATTCTTCTAAATAAGGATGTAGAAAAGACGATGTTGATGAAAAAAGATGCAAGTCAATGGTTATCACTAGAAAATATTCTCTAAGGATGAATGAGGGGATAATATGAATATTATCAATGTTGACACAACAAATTCTAATTAAGGTTGAGAAGAGCTTCACAAGAAGATATTAGATCTCTAACAATTGCAACAATTGATCAAGTTAAAAGTAGCTACAATTTGAGGGATAGAGTGGTCAATAATGATCAGGGTAAAGCTAGAAGCAAATTCATCAAGGAAAGTACTAGTGATAACAAGTATCAACACTCTCACAAACAAAAAGAGTAGTTCGAGACTAAAGGTAGTAATATAACTTGCAAAGGGAAAAATTCTGAGAAACATTTAAGTCAAGTTATTTCTCCTCTTGTCAAGGCTAGGTATCAAAAAGTGAAGGATGAACAAGAAAAGAAGGATTTTGAATAGACTCAAGACACAAAATCAAGTGACAAACAAAAAAATGGGACCATTAATATGGTTGTGATGATTTCTGATATACCAAGGTACAATGTTGACATGATCCAAATTTTGTCACAACTCAAGGTGTATGTTCCTTTATTGGAGATGAGGAAAATAGAGGAACATAAAGAAAAGGTAGTTGACCTTATCAATGGTGCAACTACAACTTCTAATGGAAATAAGGTGATTACCCCACTTGAAAAGGGTAAAAAAAATTAAAAAAAAATTGATTTTAAAAATGCAAAAAATGAAGTACCAAAAGTCTTTTTGGGTACTACTTTAACTGCATGTCCAAACCAAGTAGATCCATTATGTGTGACACTTCAAATGAATGGTAAATTGGTGAAGAATTGTATGATTGATTCAAGAGCTTCTACAAATGTTATTCCCTTAGTTATTATGCAAGAACCAGGTTTACAATTGAATAGAGCATTTGGAAAATGCTTTGCCATGGATTCACGAGATGTTCCTATTATTGGCATAATAAAAGATACAAATTTTAAACTTGCTAATTTTCTTAAGAAAGAACATAAAATGAATGTAACAGTTGTATACATTCCACCTCATTATGAAATTATTTTGTCAAGAAAGTGGTCAACACTAATTGGAGGAAGTATGCAGTTGGAATTTTCTTATGCCATGATCCCTATAAATGTAGAGAATGTAAAATTGAATAGAGAAAAGAGGTCCTCTTTGCTTATTTAGGATTTGCAGCCAATAGAACAAGTGCACTTTTTTGATATGGACATGGATAATTTCAAAGTTGTGGAGTCACAAGAAGTACATAATGGTACTACACCTATGACTGAGGAACAAGAAATACAAGCTCAAGAAGATGAAATTTGGACCATATGCTTTGATGGAGTATGTTCAAAGGAAGGATCAAGTGCAGGGGTGACTCTCATATCACCAAGTATTAAGTCCTACAAGTATTCATTTTATTTAAAATTTGCATGTACTAATAATGTAGAAGAATATGAAGCCTTGTTGTTAGCACTAAAAGTTTCCATCAAACATATGTCCTACAAGTATTCATTTTCTTTAGAGTACTAGAGGAATCTGAGTTAGTTATGTCCTAGATTAGAGAAAAGTAGGTGTCTAAACACAAGAGACTAAAGCAATATAAAGTAGTTGTTTGGGATACAATAGAAATGTTTGATGCTTTTTCTATTGATTGGGTGGAAAAATCCAAAAATGCAATGGAAGATCTGTTGTTATATAGATTCTAATTAGACTTGAAGGCTAAATTTTCCCCTTTTGTTGACGTGTTTACCCCAAATCAATTAACGGGGAATCCTAAAGTAATTTGAAAATACAATTATAACAGTTGAAAATTCGAGTTGGAAATTACTAGGAAATATGAACAATTTTTTTGTTTACACGTGAATTCCAACAGTCACGTTGGAATGTCTATAGCCATCATGCGTGAGGAAGTTGGGACAATCATGTAGTGTTTGGTTTTTCTTGTTGTAGGGGTGAGTGAAGGATGAGCACAAAGTTACAGCCATGGTTTGGTGATAGAGCTTTGTTTGTAGACTTAAGCAATAGGCACGCATAACACTGTGTAGGTGAAGAGAAGTGGATATCATTGGTTAAGCGATCATTGCAAGTTGTAGTTATTGCTGCATGTTTACATAAATTTATTTGCTAGAATTTAATAATACACTGGACTCTAGTTTATGGACATAGCCTAAGATTTGGGTGAACCACATTAAAATCATGTTGTCTCGTTGTTTCTCTATGTGTTTTTAATTCCTTTATTTTATCTTTGTTATCTACATTTAATTGGTAATTTTTCTTGCAATTCCTAAAAAGATCTTCCCAATATAGCTTTAAGGCCAAATGAATAACTTTTAGTGGCATTTCAAAATTTTAGGTCTAGACAAGGCCTTCCATCCTAGACAACATTTAAAATTGGAAGGTATTCAAGAATGACAAAGACTTGTTGAAATTTTTACATTATGTTGATGAATACGATAGGTAAGAGATTGATTTCCAAAGTATCGTAGAAACTATGGATGAGAAAGAAATTGTATTTGGGAATGAAATAATTCAATTAAAAATAAATAATATTCCCAAAGGCTTAGTAGACTTAGAGAGAATTTTTTGATAGCTCTGATAAATGCAATGTTAAGCCCATCCTTTCACATGAACAAGATCTAGAAGAAATCAATTTGGGAACAAAAAATGCACCTAAAAAGGTGTACACTAGAAAAAGTTAAACACAAAGACCATAATGATGCTTGTTTCATTGCTTAGGAAATATAAGCATATTTTTACTTGGTTATATGATGACCTAAAATCCTATAGAGAGGTCTTGTTCTAACATGAAATTCATCTCAGTTCAAATGTCAAACCATTCAGGAAAACACAAAGACCTATCAACCCAACTTTGGCACCGAAGATGAAACAAGAAGTGATGAAACTAAAAGATGGTGGAATCATCAAACCAATTAGACATTCTACGTGGGTTTCAAAGTTGGTGCCAATGAGGAAGAAAAATGGAGATATAAGTTTATGTTTTGACTTTAGAAATTTGAGCATATCTTCATTAAAGGATAACTATCCTTTTCCAAACATGGAGGTAATATTGCACAAAGTGTCTAGTTGTGAATTGTTGTCAATGATGGAGGGATTCTTAGGATACAACTAGGTCAAAGTTAAGTTGTTAGAACAATATAAGACTATCTTTACTACACCAGGGGGGACATATGTCTATGCTAGGATTCCTTTTGGTCTTACCAACACAAGAGAAACACTTCAAAGAAAAATGGATGTTGCATTTTGATTTCATAGAAATTTTTATGGTTCTTTATTAGGATGACCTAACTACCTATTCAAAAAAGAAATAAGATCATTGCATGCACCTTGAAAAATATTTGTTAGGGCTCTAGAGTATGGTATTTCTCTAAACCTAAAAATAGTGTGTTTGTAGTGACAAAAGAGAAGCTATTAGGTTATATTGCTTCAAAAGAAGTGATCAGGATTGATCCAAAAAGAGTTGCAACAATAGATAAAATTCCTTAGCCAAAAACCATTAAAGGCATTTAGTCCTTTTTTGGACAAGTAAAATTTCAGAGGAGATTTGTGACAAATTTTGCATAAGTCACAAGGTCCATCTCAAAGATTCTAAAAAAGGGGGAATCTATTTCTTGGAGTGAAGAGCCAACAAAAAAATTTCAGAGCATAAAGGAATCAATAAGAAGGATCCTATGTTAAAGTCCCCTGACTTTTCAAATCCTTTTTAGCTATTTCCTTTTGCTTCATTCCATACCATTGGCACAATTTTGTTACAAAAAAAATAATGAAGGGTTTGGGCATCCAACTTCTTTCTTCAGCAAATCATTGCATGCTACAGAACTTAAATATGATATGACGAAGAAACAAGCTTATGAACTAGTTAAGGAAGTAATTTTTTTAGATCCTATCTAGTGGGAGCCACAATTGTGGAATATGTCCCAAATGCTATTGTCAAAGATATCTTCACACAACAAGAAGTGACTTGAAGAACATGTAGATAGATTAATAAGATCCAAAAGTTCAATATTGATATTTAGATCACTAAATTAGTTAGAGGACAAGGGTTAGCTAAACTCATAGTTGAGTCAAATATTAAAGCTAAGAAAATAAATAATATGGAAATAGGACCAATATCTGTTCAATGTGATATAAAATCATCTTCTTGGTAAAAATATGTGTTTTATTTGCAACATATGTCATCACTTGATAATATGAATGAAAAATATAAAAAGGCATTGAAATTATATGCTATTAAGTATGTTATCGTAGAGAATGAGCTTTGGTGGAGGACAAAAGAAGGGGTATTGCTCAAATGTGTCAGTGAAGCCTAAGCATCCAAAGTTTTAAATGAGATGCATTGTGGGGTGTGTGGAGGCCATTGTAAGAGCTGAAGATTAGCTTGACACCCAAGAACACGTACAAAAACAATGATAAAACTTCCACAAGAGGATATGCAAGAATGAGCTTGCTTGATATTAAGACCTCTCAAATGATGAGGTATGAAATATGAAAAAGTATGATACAAATCAGTACAATCACCTTCCTTATATAGGCAAGGTCGAGATGCAGTATGCATTATGATGCTGACATGTGTCTTGATCTGACAACATGTGAACCCTAACTAACTACCTAGGGATGATGTGAAGATAGGATAAGGCTTATAGAAAAGAAAACTCATCTTCTAGAAGGAATATTTTATACTAGATATATGGAAAGGGGTATGGCTGCATTATTAACTAATGCCTAGTAAATGCAACCTAGGAATGAATTAAATATTATGCCTAAGTAAACTTATGGTAGTGTAATTAAATATTAACTACACAAACACCCCCCATAAGTGAAACTTAGGGAGGAAACAATAATGCAATGATTATGTAATGATGGAATGATGATGGGTCTTGGCTACATGACCATTTTAGGTACCCATTTATAAATGAAATTGAAATGCAACTTATCTCCCACAAATGGAGCAAAAGGGAAAACCCAGTGGGAAGAAAACCCCTCTCCAAAAAGTAGATGAAATGAAAATAAGTGAGGAAGGATGGAGGACTCCATGATACCCCCAAGTACACCATCTGTCACATGGATATATTACAATCAATAGCCCCCCATAGGATGGAAAGAAAGATACTATATATCCCCCCCACAATGTGTGATCACTTGCAAAATTGGTAAGTGCTTGAAGAAAAAATATGATCCAATGTTGAAAAACAACTTGTCTCCCTTTCAAAAGAAATAAAACCAAGTGCAAATGAAAGGAAGCTTCCCATTCTAGATAGGAATTGAAGAAAGGAAGGATGAATATGGATGCTGATGATGTCTTTGAAATGTGCTCATGTGTCTCCTTTCCTAATGAAGATGAAGATGCCACAATAAAAATAGGCTCATGCCCAATCAATGAAAAATATACAAAGACCATGATGGCATGAAAATAGGTGTGCAATGGTTGTCATCAAATAGGAGAGATAGCCCTTGAAATGTATCCTCCAAATCTGAAATGTGAGACTCCACAAACAAGGATGCAATGTTTGATAGATAGGAATCCCAATCAAGAAGACAATCAAATACTTGTAATGAATCACTGGATGTTCTTAATGACTCATCACCATGAGATGAATGGTCCTATTGAATAGGAATGATAAGAGCCTCAATCAATGACTCTGCACAAGGAATCAATGAAGGTGAAGGTACACCAACTATCTCTGATGGAGAAGAAGCATAAAAAAAACCTTCATCATCCTCATTTGAGTATTCCAAATATTCAAAATCTTGCATAGTATCTGTATCATAGGATATCCTGACTAAAAAATGAAGAGGCACAAGAAAAATTGAAATAGGATCATCTGAGAATGGATAAGTATGAGGATCTCCATGTATCTCCAAAAATTTAGTCCAAAGTTTAAAAGCATTGCAATGAATTCTAAGATAGGATCCCTTTTGTAATTCCAAGAAAATTTCTTATTGTCGGTACTAGGAGGGGAAACAAGATTATACAAATATGGCAAAAAATGAAGCCATTAGAGATGCTTGATGATACCATTTCTCCATTGTGTATAGTTTCCCCTTTTCAACATAATCAAAGCAGGATGAAATGAAAACCCCATAATGAATTATGATATATCTCCAAGATTAGAAAGACAATAACCTTCAATATCAATTAGATAACTCCCAAATATCATATATACTACAAATGAATTCTTTGAAAACTGATAAAACCTCTCTAGGACTCAGGATGTCCAAGTAATCAGTAAAAATGCCAAATGTGAAAAATACTAAATAAATAATACCTGGTGCTAAATCTAGAAAAAGTGCATGAAAGAGCTCCTAAATATCTTCCAAACACAACTTGAATCACCAAAATCAGAGAAATAGGCTGAAAGTTATGAGCTCAGAGGTCAAAATGGGAGATCTGACTTCAAATGGCTATGATATATACCTATAGTAAAATATAGAAAAATGGCCTACACCATTGTGAAGTAATATGAATCATGTTTTCAATGATATCTCATTTGTGAAATTTTTATATCATGGCGAAAAGTTATGGAAAAATGAAAAAAATAGCTACTTTAGGAAAATTAGGTACTCGGATGGCTAATTGGGCACAATTTTCAAGGATAAAATGGTGCAAAAATTAAGCACCTGGCACTGGTGCTAGGTTCCTCATGTGACCACGATTGTTGATGGAGCAAAAAGTAAAGCACCACCTAGAGGGCGACAATTGAGCGGACCCTGGCAGTAGGAGAGTGGCACCACTAAATGGGGCCACCAGTTATCAAGGAGCCTTGTCGTGTTCTTTAATTAGCTCAATAACTAGGAACATGAATTCCTCTACTCAGGGATTGAACATCACAACTAGCAGTCATGACCTACTAAAGAACCTTATTTAATTATCAACCTAGGGGCGTAAACTTGAAATGGGACAGCACAAGATATGCACTAATCACCCTTCCAGACATGCATGATTCCTAAAATGCCTTATACTAGAATTTAAGTACTGGAAACAACTTTACTGTTTAACTTTGCTTTGGAAATGAGAAACTTGAAAGATAACCTATTCTGCTCCTAGTGGCTGCAGGAACAGTTGACAGCTCTGTGTTTCTGCCAGCTGCAGGAATAGTCACATTAGCTTCTATGAAGGAAAATGCAGCTATTCTAACTTGCAGAGTAAAAGTATGGAAAGTTCCCTAAGTGTGCCCCCTTAGGTAGTGCCAAAAGTAGACATCAGATTAGGTGAAAAAATTCCTAAGCTTTATTGATTCAATGTAAACAAGTACATGGCACAATCTCTTGGCTAAATTTCTAAGACTGAAAGTGTGTTACAATAGCGATTTTCTTAGCTAGCCCCTTCTCTGAAGGAGAATGGGCTATTTATTGAAAACTGATCCTAACTACTAACCAACCTTCCCTTATAAAACGGGAGGCATTTATTACATTTAACCAACTTAAGTAAAGAGGTGAATGACAATGTAAGAACTAAGTCAAATTGGTTTAGCAGTCTTAAAGCGCCATCATCCTAGATTCATGCACCACCAAGACGCCTGGCCTAGATTTCTGGAACACTCTCCCTGCATGGCGGATGAGTTGAAACTGTCTCTTCATCTTTTGCTGTTGAACCAGTCTTTATGGATTTGGTCTTCAATTCTTCAAGTGGAAATTGAATTCCCTTCCTTCAATCGTGGTACCTACAAAATATCTCGCCATCTTTTCCTAAGGAAGAAGGTTAGCTCAACACGTTCATCCTTTAAGACAATCCATTACTTTATTCATTCATTCATTAAGTATTAAACTAAGGCAAACATTGTTTCAGATATGGCTGCAAGAAGTTTTGGTAGTGGAGGCTATAGGAAGGTTTATGATCACAAAAATCCATAAAGTATTTATCAGACTAATAAAACATTAAAGGTAATAATCATGGGACTTCTTATCACAATATACTCATCATATTTAAGTCATAAAAAGGTCTATATCCTATCCCATAAATAGACTGAATGTTTTTTTTAGCATAATAAAAACAACAAAGTATTTATAAAAGTATGATGAAAATGTGCCAAAGACTTGGCTCATCAAGCCCCCTGGGCTAACGATATGATCAGGAGTAAAAGAAATAAGGGTTGTAGTGGGAGAGAAGTACAATGGTGACCAAAGAACTTTGGAGGATGTTGGGAGGAAGACAGTGGTGGCTAGGAAAAACACCGATGGCAGATGGAGTACGAAGTGGGGTTGGTGGATTTACCAAGATCTGTGTCGTGGTATGAAAGGTACCAAAAATGCTTGTAGAATATCAAATATAGGCTACACAAAATATATTCAAACCCCTATTTAATAAAATACCATCATATAAAATATAATATGCCCCAACAATATTTAAAAGCCCAAAAATATTTAAAATAGCCTGATAAATTTTTTATAAAGCCCAATGAATAATATTTTAGTAGAACGTATAAAATTTTTATATTCTTTTATTCTGCAAAAAATATCGTACCCTGTACTTGGTGGGTCATACGGCCTGTCGGGTAATTTTTTTTGCCTTTGGAATAGTTGACGCTGAATATGGGTGTGTTTTATGTTGATTTTCATCTCTCAGGCTCTCTGGAACTGATGGTGAGGTCTGATTGGGCTCAAAGTGGACTAGAAGCTCTACAACCTCTAGATTTTGATTTTCTTCAAACCCTCATAACTTTGGCATAATTTTTTGAACTTTTGCAAAAAAAGTCAATATTGAATTTCTCAATAGCCCTGGACTCAGATATGAGCTCAATTTTCCTCCAACACATGCCAAAAATGACCTTCCAAGAAAAACCTAATGTGGAGACAACCTTAAAAAATCACCAAGATCTTACAACTAAGGCTCAATCCTTAGATTTGAGAAGGGTCTTGTAGGCAAGCCTCTAATACTATGTAAGAGTTAAAGATTAGATCAACACCCGAGAACACCTACAAAAACAATGATGAACCTTCCACAAGAGGATATGGAAGAATGAGATTGCTTGATATTAAGACCTATCAAATGATGAGGTATGAAATATGAAAAAGTATGATACAAATGAGTACAAACACCTTCCTTATATAGGAAAGGTTGAGATGTAGTATGCATTATGATGTTGACATGTGTTTTGATCTAACAACATGTGAACCCTAACTAACTACCTAGGAATGATGTGAAGATAGGATAAGGCCTCTAGAAAATACAACTCATCTTCTAGAAGGAATATTTTATCCTACATATGTGGAAAGGGGTATAGCCCCATTATTAACTAATTCCTAGTAAATGCAACCTAGGAATTAATTAAATATTATTCCTAAGTAAACTTATGGTAGTGTAATTAAATATTAATTACACCAACCATTACATGGAAAAAATTACATCTCACAAAGTTCTAAGATCATCTTTTGGCGGCCTATAGTTTTTACAAATACACACAAACTAGTTAGAAAATGTGATGCATGTCAAAAAATTTAGGAAAGTTGAAATTCTCTAGAAACCCTCCTCTAAGACTAACATCTACAAAAGCTTCATTCCAACAATGGGGTATTGATTTTATAAGAGAAATTGCTAAGAATTCAAGTGGTGGGTACAGTTGGATCCTAGTAGACATTGATTACTTCACAAAGTGGATAGAATATATCCCTACAAGGAAATCTACAACAAAAGTTGTGATAGATTTTTTGATGAACAATATTTTGACTAGATATGGAGTTCCAATGAAAATAGTGTCTGATAATGCAATGTTCTTGAAATATGAATAATTTACAAATTTTTGTAGTCAATATGGGATAACTCTTTCTTACACATCCCAATATCATCCTGAAGGAAATGGACAAGAAAAATCAAGCAATAAGATCTTGATGAAAATAATTAAGAGGGTGATTGAGAAGAATAAAAAGGCTAGGGACTCAAAGCTTAGGTTAACATTGTGGGTAGATAGGGTGACAATGAAAACTAAGTGGTTAGTCCCCATTTGAACTAGTTTATGGCCTAGAGGCGAGAATTCCCATAAAAAAATTATTGCAAGAATACAAGTTTTTCTAGGATCATGATGAGCACATCTTTGTTGCAAAAGGTAAATAGAATCAAACAACTCACTCAGCTAGATGAGACAAGGAGGATACCACAACAGAAAAATATCAAGCCGCAACATCAAGTCAAGCATTTGTTTGATAAGACGGCCATTGCAAGAAAGTTTCAAGTAAATGACATGGTTCTCCTATGTAATGCAAGTGTGCAAGACAAAGGAAAACATGGGAAGATTGAAGCCCTATGGCTCAAACCATATCTGATAAAAAAACACATATGGTGAGGAATCCTATTATCTATAGAACCTCATTGGTAAAATTCTTGAACTACTAGTGCATGGATAGTTGCTAAAACCATATTTCTCTTGAAATATGTCTTCTCCATGCATAATCCATCATATTTTCATATTGTACAGTCTCTTTTGTCTAGTTTTTCCTTGTTTTTTCTCTTTTTTTTTTCTAGTTTTTATTGGCCTACTTCTATAGAGATCCTTATTTCTTGACTTACTTATACAAAGTAAGCATCCCTACTTGGAGCCACTGGTGGTGCTTTTTACAAAATCTCTTTGATCTTGGTCTTTTTCCCATATCTTGATCTTTAAAGTGAGTATACTCTTGCTAGGGTTTATTATAAATATTGCTATAAGCCTCTGATTAGGTCTAAAACCCTAAAAACCTAAGCCTAGGCAATGTGCCTACACTTTTTTTATAATCACATGTTGACCACCTATTGTCTACTATTGGAACCTTAAGTTACAATGTTAAGTATCATGATTCGTTTATGTTCTGACCCCTTCTACCTAAGGTTACTTCTTAGACCCACAATATGAAGTAATTTATTAAATACCTACATTGTAAAGTCTATATCCTCATCCTTTATTAATTTCATTGGCCTCTTAATTCTCTAGTGAATGCAAGTTGTTTTAAGGATCACGTTCTATTAAGACCCTTTAAGTTCCCCACACCTAGCATGTGGAACCCAATAATACTTCTTGCATGAATATTTTATTTGAGGAAATACTTTGTGAAACCAATAAAATATTGAAAGGTGTCACTTTTTATTGGATTGTGTAATTCCACGAAAGGCTTATTGCTAAAGGAAAAAGTTTGTTGTGAAACCATGAAATGTAAGGAATCTAAAGTAGCAGAACAACTTCCTACTCTAATCTTGAGAGGAGGATAATGCAAAACTTTACAGATCTTTACAATAGTTACAAAAACTTAAAACATAAATAAACATAAGTACCATGCATTCCAAAACATAGTGATTTACATGGGGAAAACCCTTTTGAGAGAAAAACCCCACTCCAAAAGTCACCTAATATATTAAAAAAAATCATGAAGATTACAATATAATTACAAAGGAAGCTTCTCACTAGAGTATAATGAACTAGAGATCCAAAAGCAACATGATCACTATCAGACTCTTAGAATACATCATAATACACTACCAAAAAATAATTCCCTCATAAAATAGGGTTGCCTTGTAGGGAAAGTCAAGCCATCAAAATATTGTCTGTCAGATTTGAGACCTAATGAAGAATGGTCTATATTTAGAATAATAATTTATTTAGATTAATAATATGTATACATATAATTTATCTTTTGGGGGAATTTTCTCGATCCCCTGTTGGGGCACACAACCCTTGGACCCTTTGCGGGGGGTACCCTAGCTCCCACACCCCCCTCGCATACGTATCAATAGTACCTTATGTAATTTCTAGGTTGAGACACATTTTCCCAACATAAAAATGGTGACATGTGATGTGTTAAGCATCACTCATTATTGTGCCATCCCTCATGAAGATCATATGAGTACCATGTGTTGTGTTTTTAGAGGATTTTTCCATTCTACAAAGTACCTTGAGGGGGACACACATAGAGTCCACAAAATTACAGAAAAAGGATGCCTATCAAATTTTAATGCTATCAAAGAGGACACATGCATATATCTTAGTGTTTTTGGAAGGTTTATTTCGAAAGTGAGAATTTCAAGGCATGGAAATGGTGACATGTGGTACAATCTCAAAGCATTTCATGAGTCCATGATATCTTTACAACGGTCTGATTTGCATGTAGCATAATTGTGGAAAGGCACCATGTGGCCAGTGTTGATGTCACATGCTTTTGCTCTTTTCATGATGGCATGTCTCTTGGTGATGTATAAAAGTGGTTCCACATGGATCAATCTTATTGGAAGAAGATATTTTTGTTGAATGCATAAGACAACTAAGAGGGGGGTGAATCAGTTGCACCTTAAAATTTAAAAACCCTTATAAACATTTAGATCCACATTCATTCAATTAACCATGAATATATTATAATGATTTAGCATGAAAATAAAGTAACAAAAACTAAAATATAATCAACACCATGCACAAAAGAGCACCAGATTTATGTGGAAAACCCAAGATGGAAAAAACAATGGTGAGGATTAGCTTACACTATAAGGTAATATCAACACAAAATGCAATAAGGCTCACTATCTGAGGGTTCACTACCCAAGAGAATGAAGGGCTCACTACTAAAGGATCACTAGCAGAATAGAAGAGAAGATAGAGAATAGTATTACACAAATAAATCCATCTCAATGCAACCGAGAAATCTACCACAATATCACCATTAACTTCACAACTTGATTGAAGAATTGTAGATACCTTCTTCTCACTACATCCATCAATAAAACACATGAAATATCACAATGCACTTCTCAAATTCATACTCTAACACTTTGTAATTCACATCATTCATATCATACTCATCTCTCTTTGCAACCCTCAACAACTCAACTCATATTTATATCATCTTCAACCTTGAAAATATTCTCCAAGATTGGCTATACTCCTCAATTGTGCAAACTAAAATCAAGTCAACACCCAAAATATTCCCATGGTGGAAAGGAATGAAGGTGGACCACAACACACTTTGGCTAGGACCTAAATCCACTCATACATGACACACTGCTCTTCCTTAAATTTTGCAAGTAGTGTAAACACCCAGGTCGGTTGTTACCCATGTAAACACCATTAAGATTTTAGGTACACACTTTCTTTGATCCAATAATAACTTGTGGACAACCAATGTCACCTAAACACAATATGGAATATTCCACAAACACGCTAAAATCTAACAAACTCCATATAAACTTTCACCTAAAGAATGTACACACTCACTATACTCAAAAAACTCTATCATACATTGTAACTTAAGAAACCAACTTCCAAAGAACCAAGCCTCAAAATTTTTTTCCTAAAGAAATATACCAACACTATCAACATTCCTTTAGATCGACAAGACCTGAAACCAAATTGCAGAGAAATGTAGAGATTTTTTTTTCTCCCAGATGCCTCTACAATACACAGTTCACAAACTGGTGAACACATCTTCCTTTGCTCAACGATCCAACACACCAAATTTTGAATAAAAAATCTCTTAACACCTTTGATAAGAATATATAAAATTCATAGGAATATCTTTAACCTAGAAGAAATGTGGAGCAACACCAGAACACTATTGTTTAACCCAAAACAACACCGCAACTCATTGTTTCCTCTTTTTATCAATTTTCTCAAAAGAACTTGGAAACCAAACACTAGAAACATATCCTCATTATCTTCAACCATATATCCATAGATAGGATCTTATCAAATCAACAATAGCTTACTAATGATGACAAAATGCAAGTAATCAAAGCATCATTAATACAACAACATAAACAACACCAACAACTACACATACTCTTGCAACAATATTTTTCTCATCAATGACAACACAAATTACTCACTCTTGCAATAGTCTCCCCCTTTTCCATTGATGGAAACACATGATGTGAGAAACCATCAAAGACAACAATTCCAACTCTTTTGCTTTCTCCCCCTTTACACAACTAACTCAAGACTTTCTTTCTTTTAATCTTTCACATTACTTACTCTCCCGCTTTCAACTTATCTATTCACATGCTTCATTATCCCCCCCTTTGAAATCAATGGAAAATGATAAACATTTTCATAACTTATGTTTCCCCTTTGACATCAATCAACCTTCTCACAACTATCTTGCAAATTTATTTCCTTCATTGCTTAGTATACCCCGCCTTACAAGCACACACCATATTGCACTAATCAACAACCACTGCATAATGACAACACTCACTTCCCCTAACTACAACAACCAACAATGCCACTACCTACTCCCCTGAGAGGTAGCCACCAACATTAGAACAAACCAAAGAATGAATCTTGAAATCTATTGGACTAATGCATCTCCTTGTGGATCTAGTTCAATGAAGGAGGGGAAATGACCCCCAACTTCTCTAGAGATACTCAAAAGTATCCTTATGAAGAGCCTTAGTAAATATGTTAGCAACTTGATCCTTTGTAGGAACATATTCAATGTTCACTTCATTATCTACAACCTTCTCTTTCAGAAAGTGATACCAGATTAAGATATGTTTTTTCCTTGATTGCATTATTGGATTCTTTGAAATATTGATAGCACTTGTATTACCACATAAGATATAAATTGGTTCATCATATACCACCCTGATATCTTTTAATGTTTTCCTCATTCATAACTCTTGTGTGTAGCAAGATGTTGTTGCAATGTACTTTGTCTCTATAGTAGATAAAGACATTGAATTTTGTTTCTTTCTTAGCCATGACACCAATTTGTATCCAATAAAGAATGCACCACCACTTGTACTTTTCATGTCATCTACACAACCAACCCAATTTGCATCTATGTAAGCATTTAGAGTAAAATCAATATCCTTTGGATACCACAAGCCATGACCTAGAGTTCCCTTTAAGCATCTAAATATCCTCTTCAATGTTTCAACATGCAACTCTCTAGGATCTTCTAGAAATATAGCCACAAGACAAATTGTGGGCATGATATCCGATCTAGTAACAATTAGATATAGAATCCCTCCAATCATTGATCTATACTTGCTTTGATCAGCCTTAGGAGATTCATCATTCTTGCCCAGCTTGCAACTAGTAACCAGAGTACAGACTAGTTTAGAATCTTCCATTCCAAACTTCTTCAAAATTTATTTGACATAATTTGATTGTGAAATAAAAATTCCTTTGTCTATCTAATTTATTTGTAGTCCAAGGAAGAAATTCATCTCCCCAAACATAGAAATTTCAAACTCTTTCTACATTTTTTTTGCAAACTTCTTACACATAGCTTCATTGCCTCCAAAGATTATGTCATCAAAATATACAACCACAAGCAAGATTTGATCTTTTTCAACTTTAAAGTAAAGAGTGCTATCTATGATACCTTTATTGAATCCTTTCTCTATTAAGTACCTATCCAAAATTTCATACCAAGCTCTAAGAGCTTGCTTCAATCCATATAATGCCTTCTTCAATCTGTAGACCATATATAGCTTTCTAATAACTAAAATATTTCTAGTTGTTCTATGTATACCTCTTCTTCCAATTCTCCATTCAAGAAAGAAGACTTCACATCCATTTGATAAAATTTGAAATCCTTATGTGCCACAAAAGCCAAAAACATCGTAATAGCTTGTATTCTTTCCACCAGAGAAAATGTCTCCTCAAAATATATTCCTTCAACTTGTGAGTAACCCTTACACAAAAGCCTTTCCTTGCTCCTTACCACTTCTCCATTCTCATTTAGTTTTTTTATGAATACCCACTTAGTTCCAATACATTTTTGTTTGATGGTCTTGGGAAAAGTTCCCAAGTATGATTCTTCTCAATCTACAACTCTTCTTCTATAGCCTTGATCCAATATTCATCTTTTCATACCTTAATCATTGTTTTAGGTTTAACTTCAGAAAGTAAACATAGATTTACCTATTTTTCAACAATTTTCCTCCTTGTCAGTATACCTCTACTCTTATCTCCAATGATGTGTTCTTTAGAATGATTCTTCTGCACATACTTAGGAGTTTTGGGAATATTCTTAGGAGCTTCTTCCTCTTCAATTTGTACTTCATTTTGTTTAGCTTTTTCTTCTTCTTTACAAAAAGACTCATTTGATTCATATCCATCTATTACCACTGAGTTTTTTAATAAATCTTCATCAACCTAGACACTGCACTCTCAACAATATTTCTCAATTTATTGTTGTAGCATTAGTAAGCTTTGTTTCTAGTAGAGTATCCAAGGAAGATACCTTCAACATACCTTGCATCAAACTATCCTAAGTTATCTTCATATCTTCTGATATAACATTTTCTTCCAAACACTCTAAATTTTTTTACAATAGGGATCCTTCCATACCATAGCTCGTAGGGATTCTTTGTGTTGTTTTCTCTTGCTTGAAATCTATTAAGTATATAAACAACAGTATGAATTGATTCTCTTCAGTAGACTTCCAATAGTTTTATCTCTTTCATTATTGTTCTTGCAATGTCTTAAATAGTCCTATTCTTTCTTTTGACCACTCCATTTTACTAAGGAGTCCTAGGGATAGACAAGTGACTCTTTATGTCATGATTCTCACAAAAGATGTTAAATTCATTGGAGGTGAACTCTCCACTTCTGTCTAACCTCAAACATTTGATTTTTATATCCATTTCATTCTCAACCATAACTTTAAATGCTTTGAACTTATCTAGAGCTTCTAATTTTTCTTTGAGAAAATTAATCCATGTCATTCTAGAATGATTATTGATTAATAGCATGAAATACCTGTCACCTTAAAGGCTTCTTACTCTTATAGGACTCCAAAGATCTATATGTACCAATTCCAACTGTCCAGTAGAATATTGTTCTTTGAATTTGAAGCTTCTGCTTGCTTTCTTTCCAATTTGACATTCCTTATAGATAACATTAATGGTATTTGTAATATTTGGTAGATCTCTCATAGCTTAAATTTAACTAATTCTTACTAGGTTGTCAAAATTAATGTGACACATCCTCTTGTGCCTTAATAAGCTTTCATTAATTTGAGTCATATAGAAATGACCATCAACATTCTTAATTTGATAAACATTTCCATCTATCCTTCTTCTAGCAACAGCCATAGTTTTGGATCCTTTTTTGATCTCACATCCATCATCCTAAAACATAAGATTGTATCATTTTCTACACAGTTTTCCAACACTCAAGAGGTTATTCCTTAAACCCTTAACATAGAAGACATCATCAGTATTATACTTTCCATAAAATCTAATAAAACCTTTCCTACATATCTTAGTAGATGTATCATCATGAAATATCATACATCCTCCATATTTTTCAAGCTTAAAAAACTTACTCTTGTGACCAGTCATATGATTTGAGCATCCACTATCAATGATCCAAGAGTTCTCCTGTCTAGCATGAAAATTAGATACCAAAGTACCTTCAGTCTTATCCTTTCTCTCCAGAGGATTTTCCTTCACACATCTCTTAGAGTCAATAGAATCATATTCATCTTTTAAAGACATGAACAATCAATCATCATCATCATCTCCATAATCAAATTCATCATTAGAAATAATCGCATCTTCTCTAACATAATAACTTTCCTTAATCATCTTACCTTTGTTCTTATTTCTGTTATTCAATGATTTGTTTGGAAATACTGAATCATAATGACCTATCTATCCACAACTAAAAAATTTGAAAGGAAACTTACCACTGTACTTACCAATACCCATCTTCATTCTCCTAACAAAGTTGGCTTCTACATCATCAAGATCCTCCTGATTTGATTCCTTAGTCTCCTTTAATTTTCAAGCCTTAAAAGTAGCCTCAACTTTTGCACCATTATTTGCACCAAATTCTATCATCTCAAAAGTAGTTAAAGAACCATACAATTGATCTATGGTATATTGATTTAAATTTTCAAATTCCTTAATAGAAGAAACTTTATGACTATAAGATTTAGGAAGAGTTCTAAGAATTTTCTTTACCACTTTTGGTTCTTTGAGTTTTCCACCAAGACCTTTAATAGAGCTGACAACTTCATCTACCCTTTGCATATAACTTGTGACATTTCCATCTTCTAAAATTCATAGGTTCTCAAACATGATCATTAGATTTTGTGTCTTAACTTCTTTGACCTTATTATCTACTTCATAAATGCTTTCCAATTTTACCCAAATATCTCTAACAGTATTTAGACTCATCACTTTCACTAATTTAGAATTTTTAAGACCACTTAAGAGAGCATACCTTGCTTTACCATTTCTTTCATAGGCCTTGATCTCATCATTAGTGCGAAGACCATTTATAGGAATAGTATATCCATCTTTAACTAACTTCTAGATGTCAAATCCTAGATAAACCAAAATACCTTCCATTCTCATCTTCTAGAATGCATAGTCTGTTCCATCAAACATATGAATTTCTTTCTTGTGCATCATCCAAAATCTACCTCAAGTGATTGAGCTTTCTTCCAAGGAAACTTTCTTTGATACCAATTGTTGAAAGTAAAAGATAATTGAGAGGGGGAGGGGGTAAATTAGTAGTACCTTAAAACTTCAAAATCCTTATAAATATTCAAATCAACATTCATTCAATTCACCCTTAATCTATTATAATGATTTAGCATGAAAAGAAAATAGCATAAACTATAAAACAATCAACAACATGCAAAAAGAACACCAAATTTATGTGGAAAACCCAAGATGGGAAAAAACACAGTGAGTATTAGCTCACAATATAATGTAATATCAACACCAAATATAATAGGGATCACTGTGTAAGAGAAAGAAGGGTTCATTTACAAAATAGAAAAGAAGATAGAGAAGAGTGTTATACAGAGAAATCCAACTCAATGCAATAGAGAAATTCTCCACAATATCACCAACACCTTTGCATCTTGACTAGAGAATTATAGACACCTTCTGCTCACTACATCCAATAATCTAACACATGAAAGCTCACACTGCACTTATCAAATTCATACTCTTAACACTTTTGAATTCACATCATTCACATCATACTCATCTCTCTTCACAACCCTCAACAACTCAACTCATATTTATATCTTCAACCTTGAAAACATTTTCCAAGGTTGGCTATGCTCCTCAACCATGCAAACTCAAATTAGGTCAGCACCCAAAACATTCCTACAGTGGAAAGGAATGAAGGAAGACCACAACACACCTTGGCTAGGCCCTAAATCCACTCACACATGCCACACCAAACTTCCTTAAATTTTACAAGTTGTGTAAAGGCCTAGGTCAGTCATTACCCATGTAAACACCATTAATCTTTTAAGTACACACTTCCTTTGATCCAAAAACAACTCGTGGACAATAAATGTCACTTGAACACAATCTGGAATATTTCAAAAACATGCTAAAATCCAAAAAATGCCTTCGCAACAACTTTCACTTGAAGAATGTACATAGTCAGTACACTTAGACAACTCTATCATATATAGTAAATTAAGAAACTGACTTCTAAAGCACCAAGCCTCAAACAACTTCACCTGAAGAAATATACCAACACAATCATCATTCCTTCAAATCTGCAATACTTGAAACCAAACTACGGAGAAATGTGGAGGAAAATTTTTTCTCCCAGATGTCTCTACAATACATAGTTCACACATTGGTGAATACAACACCTCTAATAAGCATATCTAAAATTCATAGGAAAATATTCAACCTCAAATAAATGTGAAGAAACACTAGAACACTACTATACAACCTAGAACAACACTACAACTCACTGTTTCCTCTTTTTATCAAATTTTCTCAAAAGCACTCGGAAACCAAATACCAGACACACATCCTCATCATCTTCAACCATATATCCATAAGTATAAGCTTATCAATGTAACACTATAGGTTGACATTAGTAGCTTACTAATGACAAAAAAATACAACTAATGAAAACATCATTAATGCAACAATGTAGACAACACCAACAACTCCACATACTCTTACAACAATCTTTTGCTCATTAATGACAAAACAATCTTGTTGGCATCAATGACAATACCAACTTCTCACTCATGATTTTTTTTAAAAAATTTATCAAATATTTTCAAATCAATCAAATAGCTACCAATCGTCAGGTCTTTTCCTTTTTCTCGACAATAAATGACCCATATTAAAACTTATAAAATAAATGTCTTCATTTTTTGGCTCAAGCGAAATGAGAGCAATGGCATAAAATATGGCTTTGTATTGTGTCCTAAGAAAATTTTCATCTATAAATTATACAATACCATCAATTAAACAATTCAATTAGCATTTTAAGCATCCAATGAGAAGATTTTGTAGAGCTCAAAAGCATTCCATGATAATTAGGGTTTTCAAAAGTGCAAGAGAAAGTATGTCTCTAACCAAGAAGTTCACTTAATTTGTTGTTCTAGGGTTTACAATTGTGGTGAATTAAGCTCTATCATTGAAGTTATATTAGGGCACACATTCTACTTTCTTGAATTGTTTACCATTTGAAATTCTTGAAGAAACAAAAACCCTAGAACTAGTCTTTAGAAAACTTTAGTTCAATTTAGAACTATAATCATGAGCCCACAAAAGGACTAACCTTCAACTTCAAAGAGGACCCTAGATGAAGAAATAATTGTATAACATCCTTATTCAACCAAAAATCCAATTAGGGTTCATGGTCTTGGTGTAGTCACTAGAATGATCAATAACGACAATGAGTGCAAAGATGCAGAAATTCCATTGTCAAGATGGCAATTTTTTGTCCACAGGTATGTGAAGAGGAACTTGAAGGTCCCAATTTAAAGTGTGTGTACCCATGACTTGGGGAAACTAGTAGTACCCAATATGTTTATGGATGTGTATTTTCTTAGATCTATTTTAGCCCATTATAATGAGAATGTGAGAATAGTTAGGGCTGCTAATGGTGGTGAATTGATAATAATTGACAAAACTTTATCTTAGAACTATTCCAGTTGAATTTGGTTGCCAATAATCCCATTCATTTTGAAAATTTCAAGCAAAAATATCAATAAGATATGAGCAGTTTTAGGGCTTACTAGCTTCCTAAGTACAGGGTGAAGGTTTTTGATAGGAAGTCTATCAAAATCCCTCCTAATGAATTGGAAACCTTCAAATTGGATTCTTTTGAATATTATTTCATCAAGACTTTCTATGCTTTATGCCAAGGCTTGATTAATAGATATCCTTGTAAAGCTCTTGAAACAACACCTTCTGAGATGCAGATAGGTAAAACACCTTTTGTTTCACATTTAAGGGTATTTAGCTATGAGGCTTATGTTCATGTGCCTAAAGAAAAATGGACTAAGATAGATCCTAAAGCTGAAAATTGCATTTTCATTTGATATGGTGAAGATGTTAAAGGTTATAAGATATGGAATCCTCTAACCAAGAAAAGTATCTATTCTAGAGATGTGATTTTTAGGGAGCTTAGTGTTATTTCTGTACCTGAACAACCAAAGGTAAAGGATAAGGGAAAGAGTGCATTTTGCAATTAAGAAAGAAGATGCACCTCGAGAAGAACAAAGAGATGGATTTGATGAGGCGGAAGAAGATGAGGAATTGGAAGAAGTTATTGATCAAATTGAATAACATGAGGAAGAAAATCAAGAAGAGGTTGAGCAAGATCAAGAACAACAAGAGCCTCATACTCCTATTATTAGAAGATCCACAAGACTATAGAATCCAGTTGATAGGTATAGCCCACCTTATTTCCATTGTATATTTTCTTTATTTAGTGCTGAAGATGAACCTAGATCTTACAGGGAGGCTCTCTCTTTAGAGGAAAATGAGTCTTGGTTGCAAGCTATACAAGAGGAGATGATTGGCATTGGAAAACTGTAACACCTAGGATCTTGTTGATTTTCCCAAAGGAAGAAACCCCATTGGATGTAAATGGGTATTTAAAAAGAAATTTGGAGTAGATGGTCACTTGGAAAGGTATAAGGCCAGATTAGTGGCTAAGGGCTACTCCCAAAGAAAGGAAGTTGATTTTGGTGAAATTTTCTCTCTTGTCACTAAATTAACTTCTATTAGATTCTTGTTATCTCTTGTTGCTACTTGTGATTTTAAGATATAGCAAATGGATGTTAAAACTTATTTTTTGCATGGGGATCTTGAGGAGGAGATTTATATGTGATAGCTTGATAGTTTTTTTGTGAAAGGAAAAGAAAAATTGGTTTGCAGGTTAAAAAGATCTTTGTACAGTTTAAATCAATCACCCAGAATGTGATATTAGAAGTTTGATGCTTTTACATTGAAGTTGGGATTTCTTAGGAGTGAAGAGGATCATTGTGTATATATTAAGGTTATTGATGATCATATTCTAATTATTATCTTGTATGTTGATGGCATGTTGTTTATTGGTAACAACAAGGTAATGATTAGTGAACACAAAAAACAATTTTCTAGTGCTTTTGATATGAAGGAATTGGGGGCCACTAAATGCATTCATGAAATGGAAATAAGAAGAGATCATGGTAACAAAAAGCTTTGGTTGAGTCAGAGTAAGTATGTTGATATCATTTTGCAAAGGTTTAATATGCATGAATATAAGCTAGTTAGTATTCCATTTCTAGTTGGTACTAAGTTGAGCTTGGATATGTGTCCTAATTCTGATGATGATATTAAGAATATGCCTAAGGTTCCTTATGCTAGTGTTGGTAGTTTGATCTATGCAATGGTTTGTACTAGACCAGATATAGCCCAAGCAGTGGGAGTTCTAAGCAGGTTTATGTCTAACCCTGGTAAAGAGCATTAGACTTTCATTAAAAGGGTTTTTAGATATTTGTGAGGTACTTCTGATTATTGTTTGGTTTATCATGGTACTAATAATGTGGTCAATTTATTGGACATATAGGGATTTGTTGATGCAGATTAGGTAGGTGACTTGGATAGTCAAAGGTCCACTAGTGGGTATGCGTTTACTTTGTTTGGAGTAGTGAGTTGGATGAATAAAAGGAAGGCTATAGTTGTCCTATCCACCACTGAAGTAGAGTATATGGATGCTACTCATATCTCTAAGGATGTATTTTTGTTGCAAATTTTATGTACACGTATTTGTTTTGATTGCAATATTGTTCAAGTTAACTGTGATAGTTAAAGTGCAATTCATTTGGCTAAGAATCTAATGTATCATGTGTGTCACCAAAAAATGTATAGTTGGACATTTTTATGCTCACTTGAGTCTCTCTTATGGACTTTGGCTTGATTTTTCCTAGATTTAATGTTGTAACGTGGTCAACACATTTACATTAGGTCTTGGACTCTTAAGAATGATTAAGACTTTTAGGATGTCTTGTAAAAGTGTTGTGAAGTGTTGTAACCCACTTTCACACTTTTCTAGGACCCTTTCATTATAATTCACTTAAATAACCACTTTTTATTACTTACCAAGTCTTATTTCAAAGTTTTGTAAAGAGTTGTAACAAACTCTCATGCTTTTCTAGACTTGTCATCACTAATTCAACCCTTTCTTATGTTTAAATGACCCCTTAATGCACTTTACAACCCTACTTAAGTGTATTTTTGAGAATATTCTTGTTAAACCTCATTAAATACACTTCAATCCCTGACACCCAGCTAAATTTCCCTCATGGGACCAAGTCACCACTTAGGGCGACTTAGTTCCACTAGGCACAAAAATCAAAATAATTTTAATTTTCTGGCTTGATTTTATTCTCTTACCCTTGAGGTCGACTTGCAATGTGTTATTTTTGAGAAATGTTGGATAATTAAGTATAAATAAAGGGTTTTCCCATCATTTTTCATCTCCTACTACCTAATTCATTTTCAAGTATTCCAATTCATTATTCTCAAGTATTCAAACACTCTAAGCATCATCAAGTCATCCATTGGAGCACTTCATTGCATATATTTAGATATATATATCAAGGGTTTGGTGAGTTTGTGACATTACGTGTTGTTTATTCATCATTTCTTCTTATTTTATTTCATTTCATAGGGTTTGATTACCAAATCGAGGTTTGATAAACCCCTATACTCTAATCATTGACTGTTTTTCTCCTCTTTGCATGTGTGTTTGCAGGTCTTGTATGTAGATTTATCAAAGAGGTGTTTTCAATCAATCAAAGTCATCAAAGTCAATAAAGCCCTAATTGAAGCTTGGAAGTGCAGACTGAAAGCTATAGAATCCTGCCTTGAATTTCCCAAGATTCCTAGGTGGACTAAGTCGCCATTTGTGGCGAATTAGTCCCACTAGTAGGCCTGAAAAATGGTTTCTGTATTTCTGAGTACCCATTTGGAAAATTCTTGTTCTAACAGATTTTCTTCAAAACTGGACTAAGTCACCCAACTTGGCACATGTGTCCCAATCAACATTTCCAGTCAAATCTATAGGATTCCAGAGCCTCTTTGCATCATACTTCATATTTCAGGTGCACCTCTCCAATCTTATTTTATGTAATCATTTACTTGCATTCTTAGGTGTTTTTGCATACATCACTATGTTTTCAAACACTTTGCATTTCTTAGGTTTAGCACTAATAATCATCTTTCTTTTTTAGTTTATTGTATTTAGACATCATATTTATGCATATTGCATCCCTCCTTGCATTAATTTTGAATGTAGACATTAGCATTTTGGGTCCATTTCTCTCCTTTTAGGTGAAAAACCATAGAAGAGTTAGAGAACCCTTGGATACCTAAAATCAGTGTCCACATTTTGATGAACTTGACTTTATAACACTTTCTTTTTGATTTCAAGTACATTTGCATCCTAGGTTTAACTTGCATCAACATTGCATTAAGTTTTGCACTATTTAATTTGCATCCTAGGGTTTTAAAAATTGCATTAGTGAAAAGCTCATATAGCTTGCATTTTTGCATCATATTTCATTGGAAAGAAACAAAATTATACATTTTCATACTGTAGCTGCATCTGTGCATCTGAAACACATCAAATTTCATTTAAAATTTCTAAAAAATCACAAAAAAGTCATCACTGGGACTAATTCTCCACACTGGGCGACTTAGTCCTACACATTTTACACTATAATTTTTGGCATTTTCTATACTTTTTCTACATTTCACTTTTCTACTATTGCATTACTGTTACAATTTCTAGAATTGTAGTTATTAGCATTTTATTGCTCTTAGTTTACTTTGCATTTCAATCCACTTGCATTTAGAAACCTATACATGAGTGTTTGTTGTCCTATTGCTAATACCTTAGTGAGAAGAAGCTCAAGACTCATGTTATCCCACAATAATACACTCATTGTGGATCTTGGATTGTTTAATGCTTCCACTCCAAGTATTGCAACTAGTACACTAGGCATGGACCCTACCCTTAGCAATGATTTTCCTTCCAATAAAATGCAAGTTGACACACAAAATGATCACATTCCTCAAGACAAAATCATTAACATTCATGAGGATTTAACACATCTGCAAAAAAATATGTGTCTTGAAAACATTTCAACCACCACAATTCCTGCTATAGACAACATCCATCATCTACTTGAATGTAACAAAGGCTTAGACATTATGAAACAAATTTTTGAGATATACCATAAACATATTCCTTCTACCTCTAGTACATCTCAACCAACAAACACTGTGGTTAGTCAAGGAGGACCTAATACTCCTCCACCTTCAACAATAGCATCCATACCCACCTACACCACTCCCCAAGTTGTAACAGTCATGCAATCTATTAGTAATGTGATACCTTCCTCAACTATTCCTACTAGCATTCCTAATTCTTATGTGGCATCACATGTTCTCTCTTCCACCATACCATCTATTAGGATTCCATTCACTTTCCCTACTAGTACATACACTCCATCACCACTTTCCCTTCCACCTCATACCACTTACATTGACCCTCTCATTACACAACTTTGCCAAACCATATCCTCCATGCAAAAAAAAAATCGACCATTAACCAAAACTAGAATGGACCACCAAGCTATTATGTCTGAAGCATCCCACTATCTTTGGAAATCCTACGAACATCAATTCCGCAAGGAATAGAAATGCATAGATTTGAGAAGTATGGGGGGAAGGGAAATCCTACTAATCATGTTAATTCTTACACAACCTTATGTAGCTACTTTTTCCTTGACGATAAACTGTTATCCAAAATATTTCCTAGGACTTTAAATGACACTACCTTAGAGTGGTTTTCATCCTTACCAAACAATTCAATTTGTTCATTCAATGAACTAGTTGATTCCTTTATAAATCATTTTCAAGTGCATATGACTCCAAAGAAGACATTGGCTAATTTAATGAGATGCAAACAAAATGTGGATGAAAAGGTAACCATTTCATCTCATGCTATCAGTCACTTTATGCCCAACTCGATGTCAAGATTCCTGATCCACATCTTTAAAAGATGTTTATTGAAAACTTGCAAACTCAACTATAGGATAAAGTCACAATGATGAGATTTCCCTCCTTTATGTACTTGTGTACAACCCTTTGTGACTGTCACAATTCAGTTAGTAGTCGTGATGCCAAGTCCACTTCTAGCCGAGTCAAGAAATATGAACATGGCACTTCAAAAAATTCACAACCATTTAGAAAACCAAATAAAGGGTTCTTACAGTTCAATGCCCCTCAACAACCAACTCAACCTGTCAACAACCAAGTAGTAACTGTTAAAGCCGCGATACCTTATAGTTATGGAGATCCAAAATGATAGTTTACACCTTTGCCAGACACTCTTCATAACACCATGTCCCAACTTTTGCAGCAACAAATGATTAATTTACCTACTATTAAACCATTGGATACTACTAATCCTTTGCCTCCAACCTTTCAACCTTATGCTTATTGCCATTATCATAGACAAAATGGACATGACATAAAACAGTGTAAGCGTCTTAAACACCTAGTGCAAGACCTCATTGATTCTAGTTTTCTATCTGTTTCAAATGTTAATGTTAAGGGCAATAAGTCTATTGCATCACCAAATCAAAATTTGCAATTTTTTACTGATCTGATGCCAAAAAATAATGTGTCATTTGTCAAAGCTATTGAAACTCAAAACAATGATATGATGAATGTTCATACATAGATTAAACATCCTAGTCCTATTCCAAATACCACTACTATTAATCCTAAGAATGATATGGTAGGTGCAATAGACGTTATCCCTCGTAAGGGCCAACATAAGGAATCTCTTGATATTACTTTTTCTCCCAAGGACATCCTTCCAAATATTCTTGATGGTCCTCTTTACTGGTGCAGGAGCACCCAGTACACACAGTTTCAACAATTTATCCTTTAAAGGAAGGCATTAGGAATTTAGGGGAATTTGAGTAAATTAATGTTAAATAAGGTCTTTGAGACTATTTTTCATGTAATTGGGGAGTTTTTAAGGTTATTTGTTCCAAAAGTGCAAAAGGTTGCATAATATTGTGTTTATTGTTAACAAATTGTCAAATAATGCAAAATTAAGCAATGTAAGGGTTAAGGTAGTTTGTGGTCAGTTATAGGCGTTCCATTGGTAGTTTGGATTGGAAAATGTTTAAATGGCCTCTTGAAGGATCGAGAGAGGTTGGTTGTAGCATTTGAAAAGAGATAATTAAAATAAAGTTCTATTTTCCAGTTATTTTCTGGTTTTTCTTTCATTTCTTGGCCTATGTACGGTTCTGAACAACAAGTTTAAACTTTGAAAAGCCTTAAAATCCATCAGAGGATAGAGTTGACGCTATTTTCTATTGTTTCTTGAGAGTTCTTATTGTGAATTAAGCCAATTGAAGTGAATTTGCTGCTGACTGGTTTGGAACAGGGGAAGTAGGGTTTTGAAGTTCAATGTGTGTTGAAGGACCATTCCTCCTTCTATGCAGGTTGTAACTCGAAGGAATGGGCCTATGTAAAGTAGGGTAAGTGTAAGTATGAGCCTCCTTGTGGTGGAAGAGTATTTAAAGTAGATTAACAACACTGCCTTGGAGTCAAGGCTAGAGTAAGTGGAAAAGTCTATAGGGAATGAGATCTGGGTAGAAACCCTAGAAGATAGTCTTGGTAGGTGTATTTAATGTTATCTAGAAGTTTTGAGTGGCTGTAAGTGACTGGTTGTGTAAGGAAGTTAGAAACCCTATGGTAAAAGGGTGAAAAGAGTGGAAAATAAGGTGGTTTACAAAGGAAGTATGTGCAAAACATGAGGGCAGTCAAATATTAAGATGTGTTGATCATGTGCAGGTTGAAATATGAAGGATTCAAGTGGTTTTAGGTCTGCAAGTGATTTGGGTATAGGACTTTCAATAAGCCCTAGTTTTTAGGAAGGAAAAGGAGGGTTTGTTGGAGCAGTAGTATAGAAGGGAAGTATGGAGGTTTTGATTAGTGAATCTTTTGTTTTGTGCCATAATTTGTGATTGTCCAAGAGTTGGTAAGGTGAAAGGCAGTTTAAAAGGTACTTTGTTTGTAAATGTGGGCTAATTCTACTAGCCCTTGGACACGGTGTCTTACTGTTTTTCTATGTTTTGACAAATGAATCTTATTTGTAAGCTTGTAACTATCTTTTTGATGGAATATGGATGCTATATGGATGATCAGTGGGTGTTCTTACATTTTTCTTTGAAGAATTGGTCTTTCAGTTGCTCAATTGTGAATTGGGAAGCCATAAAGCTGACCCTATGGAAATTGTACTAGTTATTTGATTTTGAGTTGGTGTTTGGTTTTCAAAACTTGGTTGAATGTTTCTCCACCCTGCTCTGCATCATTTACATAGCTGGCCATATTTATGAGAAGCCCACTAATGGGATACTCATAGATCCCCTTTGTGGAGAGAATATGATCACTAAGGAATTTTTGGTATTACATGATCTTTATCGAGATGATTATGAAAAACCAAGAGCATGGATCAAAACACACAATGTTTTTGTTTTCCCTATGATAGGATCGATTTTCCTTCCAATATAGATAGGACCTAAGACAATGGATGTTACATTCTCCATTATCCCACAATTGAATTAGTTTCATCTGTGGCTAGGCCATCTATGGCTTTGCTTGATGAAAGCTATCCCTTCAGTCATACACAAATGTTTAAAGTTTCTACTTGACAATGACATATTCACTATTCGTGATAGTGGCTTTCACCCTTTTTCTTCTAAAGGAAACTTCTCCTTAGAAGCCTTGTGGCCCGAGCCCATGGAACCTATCATGCCTCGCAAAGACTTCTTTTTCATTGCTTACCAAAAGTTTAAAGAAAATAAAATTGCTGAATTGTCCCTTCGTAACATGTCCCCATCCACTTCCGACACTCCTATCCTAGATGAAACAATGCTTCAACCTGAAGAAGAATCAACCCATCAACCTCAACCGACACCTGAAACTTCCCCCACATCATCCAAATGTCCAAGAGATAATGATAATAACTCTATCATACCTCCTCATATAAAACAAATTTATAAAGAAAAGGAGAAAATGGATGAACAATCTTCCATGGTTTCTTGTGTTCCTCCCCTTAGGGATGACAATCAACCAATGGTTGATCAACCCACTCCTTCAAAAGAACAACTTGACAATAAAGCCAAAAGAAATAGAGGAGCTAGGGAGTGTAGGCATAGACGTTGTGCCCTTGCTCACTAGTTACGAAACAAATAAAATAAAGAAAAAAAATCCACACTTGATAGAAGCAATGCATGATGACCCTCCTTCCCAATCACAACAAAATGATCCAATACAAAAACCACAACTTGTGATACACCCTTCATTGGACATTGTCATTCGTCCTCCTGTTGTGATTAACCTAGATGATGATGATGAGATCACTAAAATAGATGAAGAGGTACATAATGATTTGAATACATTATTTTCCTTTCCCATGAGCTTAAATGAAAAATATCCTACGACAAGTGTAGAACTTGGTACTTCCCCTAGTTTGACAATTGCACTTGTCCCTTTGGCTAGTTGCTTGCCCTTGGTACATCCCAAACATGAATAGGAGGCAGATGAGTTTCTTGATGGTTGAATTGCATCTACCTTACTAGTCTTTTGCCTCTCCTTTTTCTTTTTTGTGTGCATGTGCGTATCGTGTTCCCTTGTAACATGATGTTTGATGTTCTCTTCTCTCTTTGTGACATTCTTCTATTTGTACCTTCATTCTTCTATATGTCATACATTGCTTTGTTTTGTGTTTTCCTTTTGGGGATGATGCAAATTGTTGAGATTCCCTATGTCTCTTCCATGTTGACCCAAAAGGTCTTTTTTTTTTTTTTCACTTATGTTTTCCTTTTGGGGATGATGCAAAGCATTGAGATGCCCTATGTCTCTTCCATGTTGACCCAAAAGCTCTTTCTTTTTTCTTAATTGCTTATCTTTTCCTTTTGGGGATGATGCAAAGCATTGAGATGCCCTATGTCTCTTCCATGTTGACCCAAAAGGAATTTCTATTTTCTTTTTCGCTTGTGTTTTCCTTTTGGGGATGACGCAAGGCATTGAGACCAAAATGTCTCCTTCATGTTGACCCAAAATCTTTTCCTTTTTCTTTTCATTTTCATTTTTCTTGTGTTTCCTTTTGGGGATGATGCAAAGCATCAATACATCCTATGTCTCTTGCATGTTGACCCAAAATGATCTTTCTTTGTCTTTTTTTTCCACTCTCTTTGTGTCATTTTTCTAGTTCTATGTATTTGGAGAATGATGATAGTTCTAAGCTCTTTACAAAACATTGCAGCAAAGAACATATTGACCCCAAATCCATAGATCCCTTATGTGTTTGGTGTTTTCATTCTTGGAGGAAATTCTGACCTTTTCTCTTTTTCCTTTTCTCTTGCATGATGCAGCCTCACTCAGAAATGTATGACTTGGCATAGGGGCTTTCCAAGTTGGCTCTCATGTCTTGCTTCTTTTTGCATTTTTTATTCGCTACTTTAAAGTAATTGCTCATAGAATGGTGTGTAGCAATTCATTTAAAGTGGGGGCATACATTATAATTATTCATTTGATTTTTTCCTTTTTCTTAGTTATTGGTGCAACCTTGTTACTTCATACGATGTGTTTGTCACTTTGTGGATGACATTGGGTGTGATGTCTTTCATGAGCGTGATCTATCTTAGCATATTACATTTCTCTTAGTGGATTGATGCAACACACTACATCCCCTAAGCTACGAATTTTCTATTCTTTGATTGGTCCTCTCTTAGAGACATTAGACACAATGTTCCCTAAGTTAAAGACCTCACATGAACTAAGAAAGACTCCTTTGAACATTCTTTTTCATGTTGCATTTTTCATTTATATGGCCACCTTGCATAACATAGCTTGCATGCCTATAGTGCCATCACATTTGTTCATGAGTTCTAAGCATACAAAGTTTTTCTTGTCTCATGAAGCACAAAACAACATTTTCCTTTGTGGCACCTTATTAAAGTTATCAGGAGTTATAACTTTTTTATGGTTGAGCAGGAAGCTCATTTTGAGGCATGACATTTCCCCATAGCCACCTGCATGTGTGTGAATGTATACCAGCCATGAGTGTATGTTTCTCACCTTTTGGGCCTTCTCACCTGACGGAAAACCATGAGTTACATCACCCCAGAGTGAGTACACATTTCTTTTTCCAAACAAACAACCTAGATCTGATCCACAACATGATGGACAAACGATTGAAGCTTGATCTGACTTTCCTTCAATTTCTCTCTTTCATTATTTTCATCATTTTCATGTGTGTTCCCTTGTGCTTATATTTGGTTTACCATGGGATCTTGATCCTAGGGGATTGATCATCCCTCTTGATTGTTGTTGACTCATCTTACCAGCATCAGTGCATTTGAATCCCTCTCGATGTGCATGTTGGGCTACTTTAGTGTGAGTTTGAATTAAGTTCATCCTCTCACTAAAGTGGGGGATTAATTTGTTACCAAAAAATGTATAGTTGAACATTTTTATACTCATTTGAGTCTCTCTTATGGAATTTGGCTTGATTTTTCCTAGATTTAATGTTGTAATTTGGTCAGCACATTCACCTTAGGTCTTGGACCCTTGAGAATCATTAAGACTTCTAGGATGTCTCGTAAAAGTGTTGCGAAGTGTTGTAACCAACTTTCACACTTTTCTAGGAACCTTTCATTATAATTCACTTAAATAACCCCTTTTTATTATTTACCAAGTCTTATTTCAAAGTGTTGTAAAGAGTTGTAACAAACTCACACTTTTTTAGACTTGTCATCACTAATTCAACCCTTTCTTATGTTTAAATGACCCCTTAATGCACTTTCCAACCCTACTTAAGTGTATTTTTGAGAATATTCCTGTTAAACCTCATTAAATACACTTCAATCCCCAACACCCAGTAAAATTTCCCTGGTGGGACCAAGTCACCACATGGGGTGACTTAGTTCCATTGGGCACATAAATCAAAATAATTTTAATTTTCTGGCGGGATTTTATTCTCTTACCCTTGAGGTTAGCCTCTGATGTATTATTTTTAGGAAATATTGGATAATCAAGTATAAATAAAGGGTTTTCCCTTCATTTTTCATTTCCTAGTACCTAATTCATTTTCAAGTATTCCAATTCATTATTCTCAAGCATTCAAACAATCTAAGCATCATCAAGTCATCCATTGGAGCACATCATTGCATGTCTTTAGAGATATATATATATATCAAGGGTTTGGTGAGTTTGTGACATTGCATGTTGTTTATTCATCATTCTCTTCTTATTTTATTTCATTTTATAGGGTTTGATTACCAAATTGGGGTTTGACCAAGGAAAACCCCTATACTCTAACCCTTAACCCTTTTCCCCCTCTTTGCATGTGTGTTTGTAGGTCTTGTATGCATATTTGTCAAAGAGGAAAGCATCAAAAATTTGTTTTAAATCCATCAAAGTCATCAAAGTCAACAAAGCCCTAATTGAAGCTTGGAGACCTCTTTTAGCCTTTTTTCTATAGAATTTGAATTGGACACCTGTCAAAAAAGGAAGTGCAGACTGAAAGCTATAGAATCTTGCCCCGAATTTCCCGAGATCCCTAGGTAGAATAAGTCACCATCGGTGGCAAATTGGTCCCACTACCAGGACTAAAAAGTGGTTTATGTATTTCTAAGTACCCATTTGGGAGATTCCTGTTCCAGTAGATTTTCTCTAAAACTGGACTAAGTCACCCAGCTTGGCACAAGTGTCCTAGTTAACATTTCCAATCAAATCTGTAGGATTCTAGAGCCTCTCTGCATCAGACTTTAGATTCTAGGAGCACCTCTCCAATCTTATTCATTTTTTTTATCATTTACTTGCATTCTTACATGTTTTTGCATACATCACTATGTTTTCAAACACTTTGCATTTCTTAGGTTTAGCATTAATAATCATCTTTCCTTCTTAGTTTATTGCATTTAGACATCATATTTAGGCATATTGCATCCCTCCTTGCAATATCATGCTCGAACTAAACATGTTGATATTCAATATCATTTTGCTTGTGAGTTGATTGATAATGTTTAGATTGAGTTGAAGAAGATTCACACACAAGAGAATGTTGCAAATATTCTTACCAAACCTGTGAGCACAAAGAAATTTACTTGGTGCAGGAAGGCCATGGGCCTTGTCACCTATGCTTAGTTGATTTATGTTTTCCTATGGGTGTATTTACAATGTATGATGTCAAGTGGGAGAATGTTGGGATAAAGGTGCCATCAACCTTGTAAATATATTATATTTAATTTTCTCCTATTATTGTTTGTAATTCAACGATAAGGGATTGGAGGTTTCACCGACAGTGGTAATTTATTTTTACTGGCCTCAGTAATTACTATTTTACTAGTTGGGAGTTACTAAGTTACTTTTACTAGCTTGTGGTAACGTTAATAGTAAAATGGTTTCACATGAGAATCTTGGTGACCATCTTGGGAATAGTGGGTTATGACATGTTATGACACTTGTCATATGTTGTAAGAGCCTCTATGATAGTTATGAAACTTGTCATAAGATTCTATGACAACTATGATGATGTCTTTGACATGTGTAAGAGCTTATGACACATGTAAGAGAATATCCTATTTTATAGGGATTCTTATGACATCTTGTAAGGTGTAATGTAATGTAAGAGACCATGTTTAGCATTCAAGGGGTCATATGGATTTTTACCATAGTTTTTCTAAACTTTTTTTTGACCCATGGTAATGTTTTATGGTGGTATTTTGAGCCCCCATGAGTCTATATATTGAGGGGTTGAGTTGGAGACACTATGAGATGTTTTATAGGTACACAAATGCTATTGGATTGAAGAGGAGATAGAGTGGATGTATTGTAAACATATTTGTTTATAATACAAGCTATTCATCCCTTCTTTGGTGGAGTTATTTCCCAAAAGGGTTTCTCCACGTAAACACTGTGTTATGTGTTCAACTTTCTGTTCTTGTTTTTCTTTGTTATTATTGATCTAAAATCCATACGGTTAACACTATTAAATTTGATTACATCAAGCTTAAGCTTCTATTATTTCTATTCAACTTTATTTTTCTAACAAGTATTCACTAAAGCTCATTAACTTCATCAACTTTAAACATTCATTTAATACATGATATTAAAATTTTAGTAATGAAAAGGAATATAGAAAGAATGCATTGCATAAAATAACACAAGAACACCATATTTACATGGAAAACCAAAAAAGGAAAAATCCATGGTGATGATTAGCTCACAATATATTGTACTTGGTTACAAGACATTACAAAATGACTCACATCCAAGTGGAATCACTATTTGGAGGACTCACTATCTAGAGAATAGAAGAAATGGTTCACTAGTAGAAAAGAAAAGAGGGTGTCTCACTACCAAAGATTGAACTGACTACAATACATCTACAACATGTTGAATACAATTCTAATTAGGCTCAAAAAATTGACTTAACACACTTCATACTTCACCCTAATCACAACTTGCACTACTTTGCACTAGATATGCTAGGAATTAGCCTTGTATATATATCACAACCAACAAAATCATCAATTAGGTCAACCTAATTATATGTACCATACAGTGTAATAACTTGTCAGCTCAAAACTAAACCACACATGCTTTGTGGAATACGCCAAAAAATGTGACACATCAAAATAGGTGGACATGACCTATAATTACTCTCATAAGTTTGATCCATACATGCTTTAATTTTTCATGACTCCAAACCCTTTGGGTTCGTACCGTTGGTGAAGCAACAATAGAACAAACCAATTGTTCATTCACAACTCGACATGCAGATCTCCAAATAACTTTCCACTTAGAGAATAGACACTTTTGACATTTGTAAACACATCCAAAAAACCACAGAAAAATATTCATCCATGGATCATCTACTCTATCACTGTAACTCTACCATTACCAAGCCAATACTTTATCAACTCTAACTTCAGTTGAAAAGGACTTCAAGGCTTGAAATATTGGATTTAGATTCATCCAACATCCACCAATATTACCTCAAAACCGCATAACCACATTTTTCATAGTGGAGCAATGTGGACCACAAAATAGATTCACTAAACACTAAAACTATACACCGGGACAAGCAATTATCCAAAACATTTGGTCTTCTCTGGACCAACACTTCTACAACTGTTCAGTGGGATGAAATCATTGACAACATCATATGCAATCATGCTCATCAATCATTAGTTGTACATCAATGCATCAATGTTTACATCAATGAAAACACCATATTAATATCACATTATATACATCCATCAATCTTCTCAATGACAAACAAACTTCCAACAATATCCCCCTTTGTCATTAATGTCAACAAGCTTTCAAAACTCTTAAATACCCCTCCTTTGATATCAAGGAAAAAGGGCTCATAGTATCAAACTTCTCAAACTGCTTCAATTGTTCTCCCCTTTGTAGATGTATGTATATACATGAGTATAGCTTCCCCTTATTGTTTTACTCCTATACTCAACACTTCTCCAACAATTTACAATGATATCCATTAAAAATCACAAAAAAATTATTACATTATCCACTACTTTCACATATGTACAATGAAATAAAAAAATGCATAAGTAAAACAAAAATTTACATTTTCAACTAGAAGAAGGAAAAATACTCTTGTAAGACACCTTCAATTTTGCAAGGTGTGCCTCCCAATCCTTCTTCCCAACTTCGCAATCCTTCTTGGAAAAGGAAAGTATGCAACACTAGCTCTCAAACTAAGTGAGGAGATCTTCTCCTTCATCTAGAGAAATGGGTACTAGATCCAATTTTACTAATTTCTTATTACTAGCCAAGGCTCTAGTCAAGGAAGTAAGCCTTGCATGTACCAAATATCTAAGTTGATAGTACTACATTATTATATTTTCTTTTTTTTCTTACATTTGGAAAAAATTTCCATACAAATTCTCTATTGCTATCCTTGTACCATCTGCATCACTAACTGAATCATAGAAATTGGTGGCTTGAGAAATCTGTGATTCTATTGAGTCCATATGGTCCTTAATGCTCCTTTTAGAGTTAGGCCATGTCAAACCAAATTGAAATAAAAATTTAGCTTCTTCTAAGAACTTTTGAACTTCTTTCAAGTTACCTTGTAACTTCCCATGTCCAACAGTACATTTATCAGATATTTTGGTCAATTACTTGTCATTGACCTTCTTTACCATTTATTTTTCTATCTTTTCTTCTAAACTTGCAAAATAATTATTGAAATAATCTAACAATAACTTTAAATTTTATACACTAGATAAAGATTCATCAATGGTTGCATTGGGAATGCCTTCATGCAACACCTTAACACTTCATCAATCAATTCTATACTCTTTTACTGTGTTTGCAGTATCTCCTTCCTTGTAGAGGCATGAAAAGCATCACCAAGTTGAAGTTTTTGTAGGGAGAGATCTTGGCCATATCAAATTGTCCCTATTGCATTAGAATTTACAAAACTTGTGTAGATACTACTAGTTCAAATTGTAACTACGTATCTAGTATATCCTTTAGTAAATCTCTAGAGGCTCTAGGGTATTCAACAACAATCTTTGTATTTTCTCCTTCCTTCTGCACACTTTTCTCCTTTTCATCACTATCAGAGTGTGCCTCAGTCTTCTTCTCTTCAATAGATTTCTCATTATCCAAAGGATGCAAGTCTTCAGTATTTTGTGCCTTTAATTTCTTTAGGACCTTTTGTGTATCCTCTTCTCTGCTTTGTTCTAGAGAGGGTAGTTTCTATTCATTTTGTGCTTTATCCTTCTTTCAGATGTCCTGTCTCTCTTTCTGTTGTTCCTTTGCAACCACATTCTCCACATTCAAAGGGATGTTTTATGTCATCATATCTTATTGAACATTATCTCCCATTTATTTATCAATATTCTCCAAACTGGAGAGGCATTTCCTATCACTATCTCATCTTGTTGTTCATCCTCATTTTCTATAGCATGCTCATGTTGTTCAATATTAGATTCATTAATTTTTGAGGTATAAGTATCAAGCTGCATTTGACTTTCACTGTCCAAAGACATTCCCAATTCTTTGGTAAGTTTTTTAACCTTTTGTAGTGTCAAAATTTTCAGCCTTTCAATATCTTCTTTGTCCCTGCTCATTAAAGTGTTGACTCTTTGCTTTGTTCTTAACCTCCCGCCATACAGTTAAGCCAATTTAGCTCTATCTTCATTAGAAATAGAAGAAATAGTTTCTCTAAGGAAAATTCCCTAATTTTGGCATCCTCATCAACAACCTCTTGCCTTCTAGCAATCAATACATTCTTCAAGTAATCAAGAAACTAATCTTCAATCTATGCTAAGATGGTACAAAATATTACCATATATTTCACAATAACTTCTATTGTTTCCTTATCTATTTCATTTGATTCTCAATACATTTTAGCATTTTCTTCCTACATACCATGCTCAAAAATACCATTAAATAGTGCATCTAACCCTAAGGGGCTATTCTTTCTTACCAGAGGGGTATTCTATTCTTGTTCACCTTACCTTTAGGAGACTGTTCTTCTTTTTCAGACCTTGACTTCTCCCTCACAAAGATCTTAAAATATTGCTTCTGCTTTTCAACTTCTTCTTCACTATCAATATCAACAATATCAACTTTGGTATTCTTTGCACTTTCCTCTACTTGAGAGACACCAAAATTCCTTCTTCAAATCAACAAAGGTCCTTCTTCTTCCTCTTCCTCATCATAACTAGTATATCTCTCTCTTGTAGCTTTTTCTTTCCTTCTCCTCTATAGAGGATTCTATTCTTGCATAGGGGAATTGGATGTAGATTTCTTCTTAACACCAATTGTAGGATTAGTTTTAGAGATATTAGGAAAAAATAGAGAGGGGGTAGAGGTCCTAAATAACCTTATTTTTCTTGGAGTACCTTTTGAAGGACCAAATATGCCTTTGAATTTCTCTGTAGGGCTCTAAGGTATACCCAATATCTCTTCCATTTGAGCTTTCATCTTCTCTACATTCTTCATTATCTACTTCTCCTCATAGGTTCCAAAATCTATCTACTACAGGATCTCTTGGTTTTCTCAACATGAAATTTGCAAGTCTAATAATTACATCTTTTGTCACTTCATATCCCATTTATGAAATCTTTTCTATTTTGGGTTCTACTGCTTTCACCAAACAACAATCTTTACTAACCAAGAAAGTAACATAATTCTTGTATTTCTCAACTACACTTTTAGGAATCCTCTCTCTTGCTTGCATACGAGATTTATAGAATTTGAAAATTCCCCACAAAGTGTAATCCCTAGACTCATCATTTTGAAATCTTCTCAAATGATCCCTTATTTGTATTTCTATAGGCATGTTATCTAACCATGCTATGTTGTTTATTCTGGGCAACACTCCCGAAGAAAGTAAAATAACAAGAAAATGATTGTAGTTCCATACCATAAGGGGTATCTTAATTCTTTAGTCTTCCACAGGTTCTCCAACAATTGGTGTCTCAACAACTCACACAAGTCTATATCCATGCCTTCCTTCTCCATTTGGTAGGAAATGTGAATCATGGTGGTAGAAAAAAATTTCTCTCTATTTGTGAAGAAAATATTATACCCAATCATCATAGATGAATACCTCACAACCATATCTTTGATGTCATTAATAGTGAGAGCATGCTTGTCAAATTTTTCTCATGTTAGCTTCATTACCACACCATTCTTCATGGCCTTCAATGTCATAATTGATCCTGTAGAGAACAAACTCGTGACAACCCTAATTGCATCCTTGTTGATCATGTGCAGTAGGTCTAACTACAAGAATTTATCATGGATTATGCTCAAGACTTATCTAACACAGTCATCCACATAACAAAAAATTGGGAAATTGTTCCAAACATCTAATTTCTTCTTGATCAAACGCACATACTCTAGTTTCAATTCAAAATCATCACTAGTTAACTCATTTTCCCATAATTCTCCCAACTTCACATGATTATACTTTTCCATTTTCAAATGGATGTACATTCTTACATCTTTTGTATGCATCACACCATATGGAACTCTAAAAAATGTGCCATTCGGATCCATTTCCATGGATTTGAAAGGATGCTTTTTGAACTTAGGTCTTGGTCATTCCAAGACATCAATCACTTGTGGAGTAAACATTATGAACAACACTAGGGTTTCATAGAATACTAATAAATACCTTTGATTCTTTGTTGGTAGGGTTTTACATGACACTAGAATTACTTTGCCTGTTAGGGTTTCACACCAAATGCTTCAAATCACGTATGATCTTCTCTTCAATATTCAAATAATCATTCACAAATGACTTAATCATATGCAAGATCACATATAAAATATTTTCCAAAGACCTAAAATGAATTAATTGCAGTAAATAAAGTTAGGTAAAAAAGCTACCAATCCCTCATTATGTTGACGTAGTCACCTTCAATCACTCCATAGATCTCCGCAACAAGAAATATCATACCAAAAAAACCATTAGCAAATCAACCATGTCAATCTACACATATACCAATGTACTAAAATTATCAACACCACATCTTTGGCAGGGGCTTAAGGATTTTTAATTAAAACTCCCCCTGAGACAAATCTCTTAATCTAGTTTTTAGAGGAAACATTTGCACCAAGTGCTGACATAGACTCATTCTTCACTTCATTCTCTTATTTATTTTTCTAGATCTTGTTCATTTCCTTATTCATTTCAACCAGATCCACTTTCTTTTCTACTAGATGTTTCTTTTTATTTTATGAAATAGAGGGTTTCACATTCTTGCTTCTGCATAATTTTTCTATTTGTCTTGATTTGTTGCAATTGTGACATATGACACCTTTTTGAACAAGCTTACTTCTTTCCATTCTAGATTTACATTCATTAGCCTTATGACCAAATCCATTGTATGTATAATAGTAGCCATTGAAAGATTGAAACATCATGTAATTATTGTAACCAGTCATCATCTAATTTATACATTCACTAGCTCTATGACCAAATCTATTGCATGTATAACATTGATTGAGAAATGATTGAACATTATGATTCATTTTGCTTCTACACTCTATAGCTCTATGTCAAAATTTATCATAGGAATAACAATAACCATTAAAATATGAATACCTTTGTGCAATAGGTTGTCTAATAGGAGCCATTTTGAATTCTTTCTTTTGGTTTTGGACCTATTTGACATTGTTCTTCTTGCCATTCTTCTTTTTAGCAGTTTTTGGATTTTGATTTACCTTTGAACTTTCTCCTTTATCAAACCCTAATATTTCTTTGTCCTTAGAAGCCTTTTGATTTATAGTGATCTCATCAAGTATTATAGAACTCTTCTTGAACTTGTCCTCTTGATTCTTTACTTTCTCTAGATCTAATATTAAAGTTACAATCTCTTATTCAATATTTGAACATTCTTCATATTTGTTTTTAGTTTGATATTCAAGAATTCTTCAACTCTTTTTCCTTCTTCAACTTTCATTTTTAGACTAGTAATTGTCTCATTTTATTTCTTGAGCTACTCATTTATTTCCTTGATTCTTTCAATAGCTCTCTTGATTTTCTCTCTCAACTTATTAATACACTCATATGCATCATTAAGATCCTTTTTCATGTCGCTATTCTCAATGTCTACTTTATCCAAATCATCAAGAGCTAACTTGAGTTCTCCTTCTATGTCAACCTCACAATCTTCTTCAATAAAACCTTCAAGGATAATCTCTTCTAGAGGGATAGGATACTTCCTTTTAGCCATGTTTTCAACCTCCAAGATCTACCTTAGTGATCAAGCTAATTGAAGGAACTAGGTACTTATACCAACTGTTGAACACCCAAAATACTGAGAGTGGGGTGAATCAGTATTCACTGAAATTCATTAACTTCATCAATTTTTTAAACATTCATTCAATGCATGATATTAAACTTGTAGTAATGGAAAGGAGCGTAGAAAACATGGGTGCTACCACAATAGTGTGTCTCACTTTTGGGACATGCTGATTTTTACCTGAAATCACTTTTTTTTAGAAAAAAATAATTATTTTAGCTTTGAGAGGTTCCATCTAAAGGGTTTTAATTGAAGAGGGATAGATAAGACCCCCTTATATCAAACCCCATTGGATAGAACCCCTCTATTATTAAATCATACCAACAATGGAGTCTCCTTGGCACCTATCAAAATACTAGAAAAAAAACACATTTACTTTAACTTTTGAGTGATTAAATAACGTCATTTAGAAATGATTCTTTACAAGATTGTAGCCCTTGAAATGAGCTTTCCAACAAGTATAGTTTTTATATGTTTTCATTTTATCTTATATTTAATTTTTTAATTTTTACTAAACATACGTTTTTCTCCAAACATCAAGCTCTTCGTTATATAGAGGTGGAAAAATAGTAAACCATTGTAAAAAAAAAAAAACCCTTTCCCAAGGTATTGATGTCCTTGTTTCACTAAAAAAAAAAAAATTGGATTTTGGTATATACACAAGTTAGGTTGTATGACACACACACATGTCCAAATTATAGTTATAGTAACTTCAAAAATTAATTAAAAAAAATGCATGCAACAAAAAATTATGAAAAAAATACATTCCCTAGATATTGATGTTGATAATCTATATTCCAAAAATTAGAATTTTATCCTTCATAGAAAAAAAGTTATGTTGTATGACACAAATGTTACTTTCTAAAAATGTTATTTTTTTGTTAAACCACTTATTAAAGGAGATGTTGAAAGATTCATGATTTATTTCAAAAAAATAAAAATAAAATATATTTAGAATCTACACACAAATTTTCACAAATCACTAGTTTACATCATCTTCAAATTCTTAATGGTTTAGCTACTATAGGTCTCAGAAGATGAAGATTCAGTTAAAAATATTGATGTAAATGTCCATCTTGGGAAAAAATTGAGACACAGTATTGTGATTTCACCCACATGCATCAAATTAAAGAACACAAGAACACTAGATTTACGTGGAAAACCCAAAAAGGGAAAAACCATGGTGACGATTAGCTCACAATATATTATAATCGGTTACAAGATATTATAGAATGACTCAATGCTAGGTGGACTCATTGTACATAGAATAGAAGAAATGGCTCACTATTAGAGATTGAATTGATTACAATGCAATTACAACATGCTAAAAAAAGTTTTAATTAGGCTCATAAAATTGACTTAACACACTTCATACTTCACCCTAATCACAATGTGCACTACTCTACATTAGATATCACACACACTTTTTAATTATCTTGCCTCTTTTTTTATAGCACAAGGAATTAACCTTGTATATATTTTGCAACCAAAAAAACATCAATTAGGTCAACCTAATTAGATATACCGTTCAACACAATAACCTATTGGCTCAAAAATTAACCACACACTTCAGAAAATCAAATAAAACATGTGACACATCAAAATAGGTCAGGATGACCTATAATTACTCTCATAAGTCTAATCTATACATGCTTTAATTCCACATAACCCCAAACCCTTTAGGTCGGCACTGTTGGTGAAGAAACAATATAATGAGCCAACTATTCATTCAAAACTCAACACATGGATCTCCAAAGCACTTGCCACTTGGAGAATACACACTTATAACATTTCTAAACATATCCTAACAACTACATAGAAAAATAATCATCCACGGTGGAATGTGGAGCATTCCAATCATGCACTTTTCCATTGTAATGCTGCCATTACCAGATTTGATACTCTGTCAACTCTAACTTCAGCTACAAAGGACTTCAAGGCTTGAAACATTGGATTTTTATTCCTCCAACATGCACCAATATTACCTCAGAACCACATAACTAGATTCTTCATAGAAGAGCAATGCAAACCACAAAATTGGTTCACTAAACACTGAAACTGTACAAGTTGGGATAGGCATTTATCCAAAACATTTGGTCTTGTCTGAACCAAAACTTTTACAACTGTTTAGTGGGATGACATCTCTAACAACACCATATTCAATCATGCTCATCAATCATTAGTTTTACATCAATGCATCAATGTTGACATTAATGATAACACCATATTAACATCATATGCTATACATCCATCAACATTCTCAATGACAAATAAACTTACAACAAATCTCAACAAGTCAGCCACAAAAAACATAGCGGGGTCCTATCTGTTGGTGTGAATAAATGTCTTGTACCTAGCTAATTCACTCACTAGGGAATTGAGGGGACATATTCACATGTTAATTTTACTTAGGATATAAGATTCTTTCTAGCAGTTTTAGTTGGATTTTCTAAAATTTAGCTTATCTTGCTTTATTTCATTATTCCTAGGTAGTTATGTTGTTAGTTGTCTCGTGTTATAGGAGAAATTGTCATAATCTTGTCTAATACAATCTCCCTACCTTTCCTTTATAAGCAAGGCATCCTATGTACATTTGTATATTCAACCATTATTCAATCAATATTCAATTTGCATTGTTGAAGCAAGCTTTCTTGTCATTCTCTCTTGTGGTAGATATTTTGGTCTAGTAGTTGTTCCTGGGGGTGTGGGGATTGACCATTTATTCATACATGGTATTAGAGCTCCACTTTTGTAGATTCCTTCCTAGATCTAAGGGTTTCATGTTGGCTTGAATATTTTTCTAGGTGTATGTTGGGGTTTCAAGGACCTCGCGGTTGAATCTAGGGTGTCAAAGAAAGTGATGTTTTCCTTTTGTTTCATCAAATTGGGTTATATTTTTTCTAATCTCTGAGGGTTTGAAAAAGTGTGAAGAGTAGCTTATGCAAGACGTCATTGATTTTTTGGAGCACTTTGGGCCCAGATCGACATCACAATTCCATTCAGGAGGTTGATTAGATGAATTTTGATTACAAATTTGTTCATTTTTGATAAAGTTGTTTTTGGGGAATTTCTTTTCCTGGGAAAGCCATACGCCCTCTAGTCATCATTTTCATTTCATAGAAAAAATTAATTAAAATTTTTGTAGTGTTATCGGCAAAAAAAATTCAATTATTTTGGTCGAATTATTAAATTTTATTTGGGGGTTTAAATAAAAAATTCTAGATGTAAATTTTTGGTTGGAATTTTTTTGCACATTATTTTGTAGCTCTTTGCATTCAAGTACTCTATGCAGTCAACCCTGTCACATCCATCGAAGGTAGTACGACATTGATGGGTGCATTTATATTCGTAGTTTATTTAATAATTTTTTTGGTTTAATCAGTATAGATTTTATATTAAACAAAACTTTGTTTTAAAGTTTCTTCATAGTTGATGCCGAATTCATTTAGTGCTTGGGTATGTGTGTTTGGGCTTGGTCAAATTGGCTATCCCATCAAGGTACAAAATATTTTTCGTAGTATGCAGGTGTTAATCGCAATTTTTATATTATTAAAAATTTTGTATTAAAAGTTTTATTTTAAGAAAATTTGACCTATCTTTTGTCTCAACATTCTTATTAAAAATTTATATTAAAAACACTTTTAAGTTTTAGCCAATAGGTTTATATAAAGACAGTATTTTTTTAACACCAACTAAAGTTTTTTAAGGCCGATCAGTACAAGTTTCCCCCGCCATCCCTCCACTGGTAAGTTCCACCCCTGCACCGCCACTAGAAGTAGGGTAGTGGTGCCCATATTTCTAGAACTTTCCATTTGCGCTCTAACCACATTGGAGATCGACTACCCATACAAAGGTGCTAAAATATTGTGCCAAATTAGCCTTGTAGTGTACATGATTTTCCCCAATTTCCCTCAAATAGGGCTTTTTTCATTTTTCCATATCTTGTGCTAAAAGAGGCCATTTTTTTGAAACAAAATATTTCTAGAAAGCTGGAGATCCCAATTTTCTAGTGTTAGAGTTATTTTTCATTAATTTTTCTATTTGGTGGCATTTATTGCTATTCGAAGTTAGATATTAATTTTTGGCTCCCAAGCTCATAACTTTTTGCCACAATATTTGATTTTTGCAATTTTTGTGGTGTTGGAAAGGTATTGAGGACCTCTATCCAACCATGCATGCACTTTTTATTGTTTCTATCCCAGGTACATTATGATTTCATTTTTTTCTCAATGGTATACTAGAGGATACTTGGATATTTTGGTAGTAGGGAAAGTGTTGTTTTGATCATTGTACTCCATTTCAACTATATTGTATATTTTGATCTTAGATTTTGTCATTTGGGAAGTTTATTATCATTATAATCATGGGTTATTCAACTCATCCTTTTGTAATAGTTTTGACTAGGGATAATTATGAGTCATGGAAAAAAGGCATAATAACACATTGTAAGTGGCTAAATTTTTTTCCACATCTTTATGGACTCATTCCTGAACTAGAAACAACATGTAAGAAATATGTTTGGGGTAATAAGAATGATCATGTCATAGGATTGATTGGTTCTAGTTTCAGTGCAAGCATCTTTAGAGAGACTTGGCATAAGATTTCAGGAATCTCATGGCCATGCATAGTTTGGACCAATATTTGGGAGATATTTGGAGATCCACACAAGCCTCCATCCCCAAAATATATTGCTTTAGATTTCCTCATTACACTTGATGGTGTTGACAACACACCCTATGTTGCTAACACCTTAGAGGAGTTTGAATATGATGCAAAAATTGAGCATCTTGATGATCTAGAGACTTCCCCTACAATTCCTAATTCTCTAGTTGAGATCACATCTTTATATTTTGTTGATGATTCATTGAGTACTTCCAATGATTCATTGCAATAGGTATATGTTTGTCTTCCTGATTGGGATTCCTATTTTTTAGACATTGCTTCTTTATTTGTGGAGTCTCACATTTGAGATTTGGAAGACCAATTTGAGGGTTTATCTCTCCTATTTGATGATAGTCATGAATTAACTATTGTCACTTCATGTTTGTCTTTGGAGCTTGTTCAAGATTAGTTTCCATTGGTTCCTAGTTTGTCATAGTTTGTTGTGATTGGAAATGTATTTGATTGGATTATTACATCATCTTCATCCTCCAAGAACTTGGTAGTACATGAGCAGCTTTCAAAGACACAATCTTTGTACATATGGATTCCTCTTCATACCAATTCCCATCTAGAATGGGAAGCATGTTCCTAAATTTTTACATGGTGTATCTTCTTCCCAAGGGGAGAATCATTTTTTGTAGGCATTAGATTATGTTTTGTCTTCAAACATTAACCATATTTGTAGAATATCATTCATTATGGGGCTATATCTTGTCTCTCTTTTTCCCTTTTATGAGGGGGCCATTAATTGTATATACATGATGAATGTAGTCCTTGGGGGTATCATTGAGTCCTTCATACATCATGTTTTTTTTTCTCTTTTGGAGAGGAGTTTTTTCCCATAAGATTTTCTCCTTTTCTCCATTTGTGATAGATTGATTGCATAATTTACATTGTAAATGGGTACCTAACATGGTCTCATAGTCGAGACCCATAGCTATCTTCATCTTCATAGTATTTTTGCATAGTTTGCATAATAATATTCTCCCTATGTTACACTTAAGGGGGGGTTTTGTTGTGAATAAATGTCTTATACCTAATTAATTCACTCACTAGAGAATTGAGGGGACATTCAAATGTTAAGTTTACATGGATATAAGATTATTTCTAGAAGTCTTAGTTAAAATTTCTAAAACTTATCTTATCTAGATTTATTGCATGATTCCTAGGTAGTTAGGTTGTTAGTTGTATCATGTTATAGGATTAAGACACTTGTAAAAATATTGTATAATCCTGTCTTCCTACCTTGCCTTTATAATCAAGGCATCTTATGTATATTTGTATATTCAACCATGGTTCAATCAATATTCAACTTGCATTGTTGAAGCAAGCTTTGTTGTCATTTTCTCTCTTTTGGAAGATATTTTGGTCTAGCAACTATTCTTGGGGGTGTTGGGGAGTCAGCATTTACTCCCACGCTATATAAGAAATAGAGAGGACCAAAAGCAATCTTATTACATCTTCTGATGTGATATTGTACATCACACACACTGACACACATCAAGGAAACATGTGGAACATTACTAGTCAACCCAAAAAAAATAACTTCAAATAAATTTAATCAATGTGGTTCTCACCAAGATAGGTTAGGACCCAAATACATATTTAAATAACTTCATATGATGGTGCAAACCCCAAAGAACATGGCACAAGGAAGAGAACAAGCCTTGTCGGCAAGATATATACAAATTTCCCAAAAAACCAAATCAAACACAATGTAGCACCAAAGAGATCAACCACAAAAGTGTGATCACAAAGATATGTTCCATGAACATCCAACAACACTTCCAAACACTTTTTTCACACTATCATGCCACCAACAACCACTACAAACCACACAAAGACAAAGTACTTCATCCTAGAATCACATAATACACAACCATGAAATAGAACAATAACAAACCAACTTAATGACCACTTCAACACATGAAATATGAACTGAGACACTTCACAAGCACTGAGAGAACTTTCACCAAGCCATAGGAGTAGAAAGATCAATATGGAGAAATGCAAAGCATTTTATGAACCAATCTAAACAAGCAACAAAACTGCCATCCTTCTACAAATATTAGAAGCTTCCTCAACAACATTGGTGACCTGAAAAGATATGAGTACAATATCCATAGAGCACAAAAATTGAATCACAAACCGCAAGACTGCATCTTCAACAATCAAGAAATGTGAAGCATTCTCCCAAATAGTCTTCAAAGAAACTTCCTGAAGCAAAAAATTTCACCAACTAGCAAAGGCTATAACTTATAGCAATACATACTTCCTCGAGAAAAGCACGAGAGAGCATACAACATAGTAGAGACCATCAAAAAAATTTCTCCACCATCAACATTACTTCTAATCTGCATGTTAATATATCATCATGATATCATCAATTTTGATAGAAACCATAATCAACACTTCTTTACTTGATCTCAAACAAGGCATGACATCCAACCATGAAAATCAACAATATCAAAGGTAGGAAATAAAACCAATGCCAAACAATATTCTCACAAACATATACAACAATCTCTCCAAGTGTTGAAAACCAATGCCAACAAACTCACCAAGTGTTGACATCAATGAAAACCAATGCCAAGGATACAACCATTGCAACAATCTCACCAAGTGTTGACATCAATGACACCCAATGCTAACAATATCTTTGGAATTGATGGAAACACACACCTATGCATTCTCCCCCTTTGACATCAAGGACAAAGGACCAAAGAAGATCTTCATTTGAATCATCAACATATTCTCCCCCTTTGATCAAATGCACTTTTTTTTCAAACTATACATGCTCAACATATACACATTTGCTTCAAAACTTCCCATTACTACCAACTCCCCTTGAGAGGTAGAACATATCAATCTAGAAGAAAAATATATGACATGGGATTCTCCCCTAGCTAGATGCACTATTTATTCATCTAGCTAGGAAAAGGGGGGCAATAACCACTAACTTCTATTAGAGATACTCAAAAGTATCCTTTGAAAGTGCCTTTGTGAAAATATTTGTAATTTGATCCTTAGTAGGAACATACTCCAATATGACTCCATGGTCTACAACCTTCTCTCTTAGAAAGTGATACTAGATAGAAATATTTTTGGTTCTTGAATGTATCACTAGATTCTTGGAAATATTAATTACACTGGTATTATCAGACAATATAGGAATAGGTTCATCATATACTACCTTTATATTAGTCAAAGTCTACTCATCCAAATCACCTAGGTGTAGAAATATGTTGTAACAATATATTAATCTTTTGTTATGGATAAGGACACTAAGTTATGCTTCTTATCAAACTAAGAGACTAATTTGTCTCCCAAGAAAAATGTACTCCCACTAGTACTTCTCTAGTCATCCACACATCCTGCCTAGTCAACATTTGTATAACAACTCAAAGAAAAGTTATCATCCTTCTTATACCATTAACCATAATCCTAAGTCACCTTCAAATATTTGAATATTATTTTCACTTATTTCTCATAGATTACTTAGGATTAGCTTGTAATCTGGAAACCAAACATATTAGGTCTAGTAGTCAACTACAACCAGTGATGCTACCTCTAGAGACTCATCATTTTTTCTCAAGTGATAACCAGTGACAATAGGAGTACTTATAGGTTTGGAATCCTCCATACCAAACTTCTTCAACATCTCTTTAACATACTTAGCTTGAGAAATAAAGATACCACCATCTAACTAAACAATTTGAAGTCCAAGGAAGAAAGATAACTAACCAATAATAGACATCTCGAACTCTTTTTGCATCTCTTCTACAATATTTTTACACATATCATCATCTCCACCAAACATGATGTCATCAACATATACAACCAAAATCAAAATATTGTCTTCCTGAACCTTAATGTAAAGATTACTATCTGCAATACCTTTCTTGAAACCTTGCTGAAGTAAATACTTATCTAATTGAGCATACCAAGCTCTAGGAGCTTGCTTGAGTCCATATAAATATTTCTTAAGTATGCACACCATATCCAAATCTTCTGATAACTAGAAACCATTTGATTGTTCAATATCTAACTCTTCTTCTAGATCACCATTCAAGAAGGCTAACTTTACATCCATTTGATAGACTTTGAAATTATTTTGAGCAACGAAAGAAAGGAACATCCTTATTTCCTCCATTCTTGCTATCAAAGCAAAAGTCTCCTCAAAATCAATACCCTCAACTTGAGAATATCCCTTACATACCAATATGGATTTGTTCCTCAAAAATTCACCATCTTCATTCATCTTGTTCCATAACAACCACATTGTTCCTATAACATTCTTATCAGTAGATCTAGGAAACAATTCCCAAGTATGATTCTTTTATGTTTGATCCAATTATTTTTTCATTTCCTTTATCCAACCATCATCTTTGCTAGTGTCAACAAAGTTATTGGGCTCTACCTTTGATAGTAAACAAAAATTCACTTTCTCACTTGCTTTTTCAAGCCTTCTCTTGGTCAGCACACCTTCATTCTCATCTCCAATAATATGATATATAGAATGGTCCTTTTGAACATATTTTGTTGTATTCTTTGGGGCCTTCTCTAGTTCTAATTCCTTCTCTTTTTTCTCTTCTTCTTCTTCTTCTTCTTCTTCTTCAATCTAGGGAGGTATATCATATTTGAAAACCTCAAATTATTGTGAGATCTAACACAAGTCTTCATCTACTTTAACATTGTTTCTTTCAATGATCTTTCCCAATATCTTCTTGTAACATCTATAGGCCTTGCTTCTCATTAAGTAACCAAGAAAGATCCCTTCATCACACCTTGAATCAAACTTTCCAAGGTCTTCTTCATCTATTCTGATGTAGAATTTTCTGCCAAAGATCCTAAAGTATCAAATAGTGGGAGGCCTTCCATACCATAGTTCATAAGGGATCTTAGTGCAGTTGAACGTTAGCTACACTCTATTAAGAAAATAGAAAGAAGTGTGAACTACTTCCTTCCAATACATATCAGGTAGATCTACATCTTTCATCACAACCTTAACCATCTTTTGTACAATCCTATTCTTCCTTTACACTACCCCATTCTACTGAGGGGTCCTAGGAGAAAATAGATACCTCCTAATGCCATGATCTTCACAAAATTTTCAAATTCTTTTGAAGTAAATTCACCTCCTCTATTTAACCTTAAGTATTTGATCTTAGCATCCATTTCATTCTCTAATTTTTCTTTGAATTTTTTAAACTTATGAAAATATTTTGATTTATCTCTTAAAAGTGTAATCCAAGACATTCTAGTGTAATCAACTATAAGCAACATGAAATACCTTTCACCTTGTTGACTCGTTATTCTTGTAGGTCCACATAGGTCAGTATGAATCCACTCCAATGGAATTATAGTGGAGCACTCCTTGCTCTTGAAACTTATCCTTGCTTTCTTTTCTATTTGACACTCCTTGCATAAAGTGTTTGTAGGCTTGGTTATCTTAGGCATATCTCTCACTGCACGAGTAGAGCTAATCTTTACCATATTTTCAAAATTGATGTGTCCCATTCTCTTGTGCCACAACCAACATTCTCCTGATTGAGCTAATAAGAAGATTCTTCTACTTGCCTCCTTTACATGATAGATTCATGATGCTGAAAATGAAAACCTTGAATTCACAAATGAGAATTAACATGCATTTAACATCATTCCATCAGAGCTTTTCCAAAATGAAGAAAAAATGCAGAAATGAAATACTAATTTCTAAGAAATCAAAGAAAATGCATTCAGAAGGAAAAATAACTCCATTTCCTTCCTATCTACAAGATCTTGTCTTTGCTCTCAGATTTTTACAACAAATGCACAAGAGGCTATGTAGAATGGAATTTGATCAAACAAAATCGAGATGTTGAAAAGTGAGGAGGAAGAGGGATTTTATAGATGTCCTCGTGGGTGAATCCACATTTTGGGAAGAATGTGGGATTTTATGAATATTCATAAATGCATGAATGATATTAGGGAATATGAATATTTTAATGGTTATGTAAATAAAGTTAATGAAAATGATTGTGCAAATGAAGCTTATGAATGTGAATAAATGATTATGTAAATGCTTTAATGAAATTGGTTTATGTATGAATATACAAATTTTGATAAATGTTTATGAAATGGTTATGAAATGGAATTTTTTTTATGCAAATGTGTTTATGAAATGGGTGAAAATGGTATAATGAAAGGGATATTTTAATGATTATGCAAATATATTTAAATGAAATGGATTAATGAACTATGCAGAGGGGTAAATGATTATGCAAATGCATTTAGTGAAATATGTAATATTTTAATGTTTTTATGAATATGGAGATATGATTATGCAGATGATCAAATGAAATATGCAATGGATAAAAATGATTATGAGGACATTTTTATGCATCTACATTTTGTCCCTTTTTGAGACAATGCAGCCTGTCACGTTGGTTCAAAGAAAAAGATATGCCTTAATGTAAGGAGGTAGAGGTATGCTCCCTCAAAAGACATGTGGGTTCAAAGAACATGAGTGTGCCCTCAAAATGGATGAGAGAACTAGAAGATGAAGGAAAAAAATGATAGAGGAAGATAGATAAGGATGATGAAGAAAAGATGAAATGATGAAGGAAATGGATGATGGAAGAAATGATAGATGAAAAAGAGATATGAAGAAAAATGAAGGTGATGAAGCCTCTTGTGCATGTCATAGTGATTTATCATTATAGGGTGGTAAAATACGACAAATGGACAACAAACAAAATGGTATGACATAGACCAAGGTGTGCAAGGTCATCCATCTATAAAATGGATAGTTGTAGACAATGAATGTCCTAACTCATACTAAGGGAAAAGTTTCCCTAGTATTTTTTTCAAGACAAACCATAGAGAACAATCAAATAAAAGAAGAGTCATGAGACATCATCACTCCTCTAAATCCTTCGTGGGATATCCTCGAGGTTACTAGTAACATGACCAAAGAAAATCCAAAAGATAGGAAAAAATAGACCAACAAGGTCAACAGTCATTCAGATTATTTGCCAATAAGTGTTTTCTAGTGTGTTAAGGGATGAAGTGAGCGACGAGTGGACTGTTTTGACAAGTCCTAGTTTCAAGAGAAGAAACATGTCGTATAAGGCGTCAAGTTTGGTTTCGATCATGCAACTACCTGTATAAGGAAAATGATGAATGGTGAGAGTGAAAAGGTCTAATTTTAGGAAGGACACATCATGGATAAGACCATTGGTTTTGATTGATTTTCCTAGTTTGATTGATTTGACTTGGAGACTTGTTGGCTTGCTTGTCATGTTGATTCAAGATTTGTGTTTGAAGTTCAGATGATGATGTTGCGTTTGATTTGACAATGTTTGATTTATTTTGATTGACCCGATGAACCCTAAAAGACTGCCCTAGGGGGCCTCAGGAGCTCATCGATAGATAGCCTTTCCTACATAGCAATGTGTAGAGACCTCATAGTTCGACATGACCCTTGACTTTGTTTTAATGACAAAGGACCAAATCATGATTTTATTTGACAACACCTAAAGACTGACCTAATGCCTCAGGGGCACATTGATAGATGGCCTTGCCTATGTCTAGTTGTAGAGGCAACGTAGTTCAATAATGACAAAGACTAACATGACTAACTTTGACTCTGTTGTTGGGCCTTTTTAAAAAAAAATATCTGAATGTTTTTGGGTTTTCACATGTTTTGATTTTTTTTGGATTTTGAGGTTTTATGTTTTTTTGTCTTTTTTGTGAATATTTGATTTTGTTTATCTTTTTCTAAATGTTTTGATTTTTTTTTGTAGTTTTGAATATTTTGATGTTTTTGGATTTTTGAATATTTTTATTTTTTTGGTCTTTTTTGAATGTTTGATTTTTTTTTTTTGTCTTTTTGAAATATTTTGACCTCCAATGACAAGTGTAGAATCTAATGAAGCTTGATGGTAGGAAATTTCCCCTATTCAGGTATAAGATGAACCAAAAGGGATGGGATGGGACAGGGGTTTATTATGGATAGAAAATGTAGGAGAAAGGATGCAAGACATCAACCATTTGGAAGTCATGATAAAGATGACAAGGCTTGATGATGGATGTCAAATGGGAGATGAAATGGGAGATGACAGAAGGTAAATGTGTTGTTACGAATCAGGGTGGAAGACCAGATAGAGTGATAGTAGATGATGAAGCAAAGAATGACTACACATGGTGCCTGTTTGCTAGGTTTCACCATGGTACTTATCCAAAGCACCACTGACATGGTTTTCACTATTGGATGAAATTTTTCTCTTTACTTTTTTTTTTGGTGTCACCAAGATGCCTGTTTGCCAAGTTTTCATCAAGGTAACAATTTTGTTGATTTTTTTGCATTTTTTAGGACTTTTTCTCATTTTTTGTATTTTTAGGACTTTTTCTCATATTTTTGTATTTTTTTAGGAATTTTTCTCATTTTTGTACTTTTTAAAAGAAATTTTCTCATCTTTTTTGTAATTTTTTAAGACTTTTTCTCATTTTTTTGTACTTTTTTCAAGACTTTTCTATTTTTTTAAATTTTTTAAGGACTTTTTCCTAGCTATCTAAATCTAGGTATAGAACTTGCGCAAGTGCAAACTATTAATGGGCTCAAAAAAAGGTTCCCCTTCAGGCGTGGACAACTGATAAGTGCTGAAACCAAAGGACGTTGTTATGACATATGGACCCAACCAATTGGGCTCAAATTTGTTGGGTTTCTCACGTTCTGCTTGATTTTTCAGATTTTGCATCAACACTAAGTCACCAATGTTGAAATGTCAGACCAAAACCCTTTTGTTGTAGCTGTAGCAAAGACGATTCTAGTATGCTTGTAGATGTGTCAAGGCCTTCTATTTGTGTTCATCAAGAAGCTCTAATTCATGCAGTCAAGATATAGAATACTCCTCATTATCAATGAGCCCTTTCATGGAGACCCGTAGGGAGGGCATTTTGACCTCTATAGGAAGGATAGCCTCGGCACCGAAGACTAGGGTGAATGGAGTGGCGTCAGTGGGTGTGCGGATGCTAGTGTGATAGACCCATAGGGTGGGGTTACCATGAATGTGCCAGTCACGACCAATGTCATTGATGGTATTTTTAATAATTTTTATTATGGTCTTATTGGACACCTCAACTTGGTTGTTACCTTGCAAGTAATATAGCATGAAAAAGTGATGTTGGATGTGGAACTTCTCACATGACTCATGGACATCCTAATTTTTGAAGGGACGACCATTGTCAGTGATGATGGATTGTGGGACACCATATTGACATATGATACAATTGAGGATGAACTTAGAGATTTCTTTATCGGTTATGTATGTCAAGGGAATAGATTCAATCCATTTTGTGAAATATTTAGTCGCAATGATAATTAATTTGTGGCCATTAGATTAGGTGGGATGAATTTTTCCTACAAGGTTGAGTCCCCATTAGGAGAAGGGCCATGGAAAAGTGATCAAATATAGCTCCTATGCAGGTGTGTGGATGAGGTCACTGTGTATCTGGCACGGTCAATATTTTTTTACAAAGTGATAGGCATCTTGCTCCATTGTAGTCTAGTAATATCCTAGTTGCATGATCTTTTTAGCTAGATTGGGACCACTAGAATGAGCTCCAAATATACCTTCGTCTACTTCATGTAAGGTAGTTTGTGCTTCGTTAGTGTTGAGACATCTAAGTAAGGTATTGTCTAGGCCATGTCTATATAAGGTATCATCGATGATGGTGTAGTGAGTGGTTTTACGAAGGAAGGAATTGCGTTGGTTATTAGATAGGTCAAGGGGTAATGTCTAGGAATGCAAACAGTCGTAAATGGTCTATACCATGGGAAATTGGGACCAACAATTTTGCAGCTACATACCATCTCAGATTCAGGGACATCAAAGGTAGGGACCAAAAACTATTCAACTAAGAACTCATACTGCGACATATTGTTGGGAATATCCAAGAGAGATCCAATGGTGGCCATGGCATCAACTTCTTTGTTCTAAATTAGTGGGATTTGAGAAAAAGTGATATAATCTACAAAATATAGTTTAAAACTATCAACCATTCTTTTGTATGGGGTTAATTTCTCATCTTTAGTGTCATAGTCATCATTGACCTGTCGGATGACCAATTGTGAATCACCAAAGACTTGTAGACTTGTACTTTTCCATTTTATAGCCATGCACAATCCTGTGTGTAAAGCCACATATTCTGCAATGTTATTTATGCACGAGAAGGCTATTCTAAAGGATTTGGGAATAGTATCACCTTGAGGGGTGATGAATATTATTCCTACACCTAATCCATGACTAGTGTATGAGCCATCAAAGTATAACTTCCATGTTGCACTAGTGTCTAGTGCAAGTATTGATTCATATGGGAAATCAGAAACCAAACGGTGATCAACTTTTGTGGGTGCATTAGCAAGTTGGTCTATGATAACCTATCCTTTTATTGCATTTCGTTCCACATATTGTATGTCATATTCACTGAGTATCATGACCCACTTATCCAATCATCCTCTCAATGTTGCCTTGCTGAGTAGGTATTTGGGAGGATCTATCTTATCCACTATTCTTTTATGGTGATTTAGCATGTAATTTCTTAGTTTTTGAGCAGCAAAAACTATGGAAAGAAAAGCATGTTCAATAGGACTATAGTTGAGTTCCACCCAACCAATGTGCAACTAATGTAATAGATCGCTTGTTCTTTCTCACCATGATCATTTTGTGCAAGAAATGAACCCAATGTGGAAGTGGTAGTTGATATGTAAAGGATTAGGAGCTTACCATCTATTGGTGGCATCAAAATAGGAGGCGTCAAGAGGTACTCTTTAATCTGCTGAAAGGATACCTCACACTTGTCTATCCATATAAAAGGAACTCCACTACATAACAAATATAGAAAAGGCTGACATTTATCTACAAGTTGTGCAATGAAGCATCTGATGGATTGAAGTCAGCCTTGCAATGTCCTAAGTTGATTGATTCCTGTTGGGGGAGGCATATCTAATATAGCTTTTACTTTTGTCGAGTCCACTTCAATGCCTCTATAGGAAACTATGTATCCTAAGAGTTTTCCCAATGTCACGCTGAAGACATTTATTTGGATTTAGGTGGACTTTATATTCTTCAAGCCTTTTGAAAATTTTGTCCAGGAATCTTAAATGATCACCATGTGTCAAGGATTTCACCAAAAGGTCATCAACATATTCTTCCATCAATGTGCACATGAGATCATGAAATATGGTGTTCATAGCTCTCTGATAGGTTGCACCTGCATTTTTGAGTCTGAAGGGCATAACATTCCAATAGTATGTACCCCATGGGAAAGTGAATGTTGTCTTATGCTAATCTATAGGAGCGATACGAATATGATTATAACCCGAGAAGCCATCCATGAGGGACATCTCATAGCCTGTCGTTAGATCTACTATGATGTCTATATTAGGAAGTGGGAAGTCATCCTTTGGACATGCTTTGTTCACGTCATGGAAATTTGTGCAGATACAGATTTTTCCATTCAGTTTGCTTACAAGTACAAGGTTTGAGATCTAGTCTACATAGTCAATAGGTCTTATGAAACCAACATCCAATAATTTCTAGAGTTCATCTTTGACCAGTAGAGCTATTTGAGGATGCATTTTTCTAAGCTTTTATTTGATAGGATTTGCAATGGAAGAAACAGTAAATGATGCAAGACTAATGTGGGGCCCAACCCAGGAATGTCAGCATAAGACCATGCAAAATTGACTTGACCTGTTGTGAAAAATTCTTGAAATTTAGGTTTCTCTTCTTCTTTCAGGGATGCTGCAATGAGAAAAATCTTAGGATTCTCTATTGTACTTATATTGATTTCCATTAATTATTTGACCAACATTGGGGATCTCTCTTGATTAATGAGGAGAAATTCCAACCCTCCATCCTTGGGTGCCTCTGAGAGGGTTTTACCCTTGGATATGTCCTTTATTTTTACTTTTTCTTGGTCTGAAGGCACCTTGCAGTTTTAACCTAAATACTGTTCATTTTTTATTTTATTTTTATCATTTTTGTGACTAGAGGGTGGGACAATCTCACCAAAATATGCCACAATGTCAAGATCTATAGTGAAACCAGCCTTATGCTCCCCATGTGGTATGCCTTCTCATAGTCCCATGAATTTAGCAATGGATTCATCATTTTCAAATATGTCCAAGGTGGGTGGATCTTGTTGGTCCCAATCAACTAATTGTGAGTAAACGAGGGAAATTCCATCATTGGTATTACTGAAGGATGGGGAATCAACAAATAGGGTAAAGATGGATGTATTATCGGGGTCCCAAAAGGATTCTATCCATGCTCTTTCTTTTGTGGTCTTTGGTGGGTTAGGTTTGTGAAAGGAATTGATGTAGATATTAATATCCATGAGGTTGGTAAAGGATGGGTGGGGTGTATCAGACACATGAAAGACATAGTCAAGCTCATAGTCACTAGTGGTACAAGAATCCCACTCATATTCATTCGAGTCAGTGTCGCTATAATAGAAGTCGATAGGGTTTTCAGATGTCTCAACATCTTTCAAAGAACTCACATCCTTATTTGAAAGCACCTTAGTAATTGAAGCACCAATCCTAATTGGTAAAAATACTAGCCTCGAGTTCTTTGGCTGTTTAAGAGGTATCAAGGGTTCTCTCATTCTATTTTTTATGTATGTCAAGTCCACTGATTGCATCATAACCCTTTTATTTCATGAGCAAAAATCCTTGGCCATATTGTTCTATTGGTAGAAGCTATAGAGCTTCCTCATCTTTGTAGATCAAATCTGAAATATCATTA
>VDFB02281492.1:294642662-294730714 GCA_007258455.2 Sequoia sempervirens
CTTTTAATAGATTACAAAACCTTGATTCCAGCCACAATTATGTGAGATAGAATCTCTCCTCTTAGAAAGGGGAGGCACCCTTCTTACTGCTTATTGAAACTAAGGAAAACTAATCAAATAATTACAACAATGTACACTACAATAACGATATGGGGGTGTGTCACATTCATGATTCTCTCTTTTTTTAGAGAATATGTTTTACAATGTTTCACAATTTTAATCTTTGGATACAATACAACTTCAAATTAAAACTAAGTAGTAATTCCAATATTCCTATCTTGTCAAATAAAAGTCTAGGAATACCAACATGATAAAGACAAGTAACAAACAAGAAAGCTCACAGAGGTGCACATTCGTTATGTAGTTTCCAATAGTGAACTCTTCAAAATAGTAACCAGCATTGTAAAAGAAGCACAAATTCTTTGATATACTTCACAATCAATCCCATGAGCAACATGAATAAATATAATCACAAAGTCTTATAGAGAATTCACCAATAATATCAACAATTTCACAATTTCAAGCAATGGGTGTAGCTCAAAGTCTACATAGATTTACTCAAATTCCCTTCAATTCCAATTACTAAACAATGTCAAATTCAGTCAAATAGCAAGATAATTATCCCAACATAAAGTTTGGTGTTCAACTTAACTTCTTTATTTATTAAAAATACATTCACAAAAGTGAACTCAAAGTTTCAATATTTTCTTCACAATTGGGAAACACTTCATTGCATAGGATAAACGGTAAATAATACAAAGGAATCCTATCATATTTATAGATGGGAGATGAGAAATAATCTAGGAAAAACCCTCAAAAACTAATTGACTTATTCAAAAATGTTGTCCATGTGATTGTAGGAAAACATCTTAGTTTTTAAATGTAATTATATTTTTCAAAATGACATGTAAAATGTCAAAACCTATCTATATAAAATATAGAAAAAAGCATATATGAACTATCTAACTTTGGAGATGTAATAAGATTTTCATGGTTCCTTGCTCTTGGCTTGGAAGTCTTCATATTTCTTCTTAATCTCCTGTATGGTCACCTCATTTGGTCCAATGGTGTAGCCAATGATTGTATAAACTTTTTTGATTGAATTCCTTGTAGATGAGAAAATATTTTTGCACCTATCCAGATGTGTTTTGAGGTTTTCCAGAGCGAGCCACACATCACACAAGGCATACATTGAAGTATTTGAAAGGTCTTAGTCTTCCACCTGCTTTAGGATAACTTCTTTGAAAATCCGTGCAATCTCACTTACTAGGAGGAAGGTATGATCATCATCAAGGAGTTTCTTCCTGCACCTCTAACATCCTACTCACCAGTACAATATGCAACATCCTTCAACATCTTCTTCAGGTTTTTGCGTCCTGATGGAGAGACTTTGATAACCTGCCCTCCGTGACTTTAAGTTAGACTTTATTTCCACATACTTTTTTCGTTGTAACTCACCCCACCACCTAGTTTTGTCGCACCTTGTCTCCTGATTTGAAACCCAAATGTGAGACTTTCTGTCTATACTTTTTGTTCCATGTGGATTTTGTTTTCTTCACTTTTTCCCAACTCTCTAATTTCATATCGATTTACTTCGGCGAATTTTTCATTGAAGTAATAGCATGGAGTTGAGCCTCACTCTGTCATTATTTCATCAACAAACTACAACACTCTTTTACTCCTTGAGGAAGTACTCTTTTCAACTTTAGAAAATGTTTTGGTTCTTCAGATTTATCATGTTTCTACTGGTTAAAATATTTTGAGTCCCTGATTTCTTTAACACCACGCTTGCCATTTTTAGCTTTTTTTTATATATATCTTGGTTTAAACAGATCTGGCATCAGCATCTAGCAATGCATTTAGAGCCACTTGTGCATCTTCCGGCATCGCTGCGACAGTTACCTTCCCAAGTTGAACCCCAATCATGATGTAATCTTCCATACTTACATTGCCTTTATCTTGTGGAGGTATTCCAATATCCACATATTTATGGCCTGATTTTTCCACATGTAGTCTAGAATGATTCTTTGCCTTATTTTTTTCTTTGGCTTTTGGAAGTACTATCTCTTCAAGATCTAGCTCATCTAGAGAAACCATCTATTTCTTATGCTTAGAAATTTATGAGATTAACCAAGGGGGAATAAATGAAGTATTACCTTTGTTAATCACTACTAATTCTTGTGTAACAACCACATCTATAGAAATGGGTGTTATGGTGACAATTGGTGTTGTATCAGTCATGATTTCACTAAGAGTTTTCAAAATGGGTGGATCCTACAATGATTCATTCATAAACTGATAAAACTCAGCTTGGGAAGAAATATCATATGATGGAGAGGATATACTCAAGATATATGATGGGGAACCTAAGGAAACATCAACACTTTGCAAGATGGAACCCACAAAGAGAATGGAAAGGATTGATGGTGCTAATAGAGGAATGGTTACCTTCAATGCATGTAGAATTGTTATAGGAGGAGGTGAAGTAGGAAGAGGAGGTAGAGGAGTAGTGATATTTGGAGGAGTGTGAGGAGTAGTGGTAGTAACAGGCGATGATGTATGTGGGGGATTGTCAACAATGTTCTCATGGGGAGATAACCACATTTCCTCATCATGCCTTCTTACTCATTACCTTCCTCCTCTCCTTGATCCTCTTCTAATTATTCATCTTCTATAGACTCTTCTGATTCTTCACTTTCATTCCCTTCTTCTTCATCTAATTATTGCTCTTTAGATGCAAGTTCTTGCCCCTTCTACAGATAGTTTTTCTTCCTCGGTAGCCTGCTCCTCTTCAATTGTATGTACTATACTGTTTCCACAAGTGAATTTCATCTTAGGACCTCTATGTGAAGAAGAGGGGGTAGAAGCAACTTTGTGTTTAGTTTATAGCTACTGCTGGCGACTGGCTTCACCTTCTGATGTATCTCCCTCAAACTTTATTATGAAGGACTTCAATTGAAAACCATGCCTCTATAACCATTCATTTTTGTTGTGTAGAATGGGAGCAAGTCTTTCCCTAATGGAAATTCTCTCTTTCTTAGACTATTTATTTGGAGGTAAAGGCATACTGGAAATCTCCTTTTCTTCATATGCGGAGTCTATAATATTGCTAGGATCTTCAAAATCCTCTGGAATATTAGCTAAGCCTAGATCTCTAATTTGTTCCATAGTTAACCTATAAATATCCATTCTTCAGATATCTTCTTCATCTCTACATTAAGCCCATATGTCCTCAAAATGGTAGACATGGCGATCATCCTTCTTGAGTTTTCTATTCACATTTCTATAGTCAAAATAAAATCTATACCTATATGACCTTATGGTCATAATCTGCATCTTTGTTGCTACTGATTTTTCCTTTTGCACACTATGAATAGAATACCTTCTAATAGAAATTGGAAATTTAAGCCTATTTTATGAATTTCTTGGTGTTCCTTATGGACTGTAATCAACTATTTGCATAATTCCATTAATACCCACTTGTTAGAGGGATATCTTGGAAACATGTAAGGGCATCCAATGTAGTACTCTACTCTCAAATATGTAAAAGTAGGGAACTACAATATGAAGATACATCCAAACTTACTAAAAAATTTGAATGCTTTGTCTGATACTCTCTTCTTTTTTATATTTGGACCAAAGTGAAAAGAAAAGGTGCAAAGAAAGCATCATTGACTCTCCTAAAATGTTTGATACTATTTCTTAAAGCAATCTAGGAGTAGAACTCATATATTAGCACAAGACTTATGTTTCCTTTCTTTTTCAGTCCCGAAAACTGTCTCATGACAAAAACATACACTAGGTAGGAATTCATGTAAAACTTCAAGGTTTTTTACACATTGATGAGCTGCTCATGATAAGGGTATGGTCCATACCTAGTGAACTAGTGTCAACACTAGTAGTGAAAGAGTTGGATAACCCAAGATCCATGATGATTGTGTTATCGCAGGATGACATGAGTCTCAAACTATGTCTCACTATAGTATTAGCAATAAGATACAAAGTTGTAAAGATCATGCAAGGTATAATCAATGAATGCTAGAAAAATGCAATGAACACAAGATAAATGTTACTCTTTAATCTTGATTCAAATGAAATTAAGCTAGATGCAATGAAATGAATGAAACAAAAATTTTGCAAACTGAAACAAAAATGTAATAATAGCAAATGGAAACATGGAAACAGATATTTTAATGCTAAAAAATGTAGTTTAAGATCTAACATGGGACTAAATCACCCAGACATGCATATGAGCCCAATCAAGGTTTTTTAGGGATTCAAATGTTGATATACAGTCAACATACAATACCCATAAATCAGGCAAAACCACCTATATTGAGACTAAATTTCCCAGAGGGGCATATGAGTCTCAATTTAGGGTTTTTACACAAATTTCAAAAAAATTGAATGAATATTATGGTTTTTGGTTTGTATGGTGTCTATACTAAGTGAAATTATAGTTTTCAAATGAATTTCAATGGTGCAAGATGCAAAAATGCAACCTATTTGCACTTTCACTGATGCAAGATTTAGAAACCCTAGATGCAAACTAACTAATGCAAGACCTCATGCAAAGTTAATGCAAGCTAGATATAGGACTATGATGCACTCCAAATCAGAAAATGAAATGTTTTAAAGGGAAGGTTCACCAAAATAAAACGTTGAAAATTGTCATCCTATGTTTTGAGGGATAGAACAACCAATTTTCTCCAAGTCTCATTCAAGGAAACCCTAGAGATCTCAATAAAGGGATGTATTGGGGGAAAGAGATCTACAATAAGGTGTCCTAGGGTTTGATTAAAGGATAAAATGGGACTCACCACCAAGCTGGATCTTGGAAATACAAGAAATGTAAATGATATACAAGACTTGAATGAGTGACCTATAAATGAACTACTCAAATCATAACAGTAAATTGAGAAAGTACAGAGGTGCACCTGGAAACTATAGAGGGTTGAATGAGGGTCAAAAATCCTAGAAATACTACTTTTTGATGCACATTGGGGCTCATACGCCAATAGGGGAAATTTAGTCCTAGTTTAGGGTTTCAAGCCAAAATTAGAATCTGGAACTGTTAAATCAGGATCTACAAAAAATGCTTGAAAATGTGTATCTTGGGACTCATACGCAACAAGTGGTGATTTAGTCCTAGTATTAGGGTTGATCTAAAATTTTGTGATCCTCTAGTGATCAGTTGTAACTTCCTTCTTGTCAAATCTATGATTTCGAAACATTGAACTCTTCCCTGTAGGTGACTTTTTATGATCTTGCAAGGTAAGTGACAACTTTTAAAAATTGAAAAAATTTCTCCAATCTTTCTCTTCAACAGATCCTCAACCTAGATTTGCAAATCACACATCAAAGACAAGGTATGAAGGTCAATGAACTATGTCGATCCAAGTGTCATCTCATTGTTTGTCTCCATTCGTCGCCTTTGACCTACTCACAATACTATTCTACCTTCCTATCATTGCCATATTGAGGGGACTTTAAATCCCTTCCCTTAAAAATGACCAAGTCTCGTTGAAGTGAAAGTCTCTTTAACATCATTGCATTATTGACATGTCGAGGGGATGAGGTTTCCTATCCACCTGAAATCTCAATGTCACCATGATATGAAATTCTGCCCCATCGAAGGGACTCTAGAATGACTCCCATTGAAAACATCAAGTCACAATGATTATTTTATATTGGTATGTTCACTACCTATTGGGATGTCAAGGGGACATCAAATGTCATCCCGCTAACATGAAGCACTCTCGCTGATGAAACTCCAATGCAACCCCTTTACATTACTGCTTCTACCAATGGACCATCGATGGGACATAGAATAGGGTCCCACAAAGTCCAAACCTCACTCTGATGTAACACCATTGTGACCCCTTCACCGCCATGCTATCACCATGTCGCTATATTGAATGGACTCTAAATCTACTCACTTTGACATGTTATGGTCTCCCCAATATGAACACATGGACAATGCCAACTAAAAGACAAGGTGTGAAGGGCCAATCACTAGATGAGTATAATGGCATAAGTGATAACTTATGCAACTGGTAACCTCTAGTAGGTAGTCAACGACAAGATAGAAAACCTAATAAAGTGCCATGACTACAAAATTATTTAGTGTTTAAAATAGAAAATTCAGTAAGAACTAGGGTTATCTAATAAACCTTAACAACACCTAAAAGCATAGATAATTCCATTTTGAGCTCATTCTTCGGCCTTTGAGCCTGCAATAAAGTATAATTCTGCCTCATTTTCTCCTGTTCCATTTTCACCACTTGAAATGACTGCATTTTTTCCAAAACAATATTTTCCTCCATTGAATATCCTTGCATCTGTTATTTTTCTACAATCTTAGATAAAATTGGAAATATGTCAACCATATTAACATCTGAAATGGTCACTTCTTTCTTTTGACATCCCATATTTGCAAGGTGATCTACTAACCTATTCCCTTCACGATATGTATGCAAAATTTGCAAAGAATAAAACTTTTCTAACAATGACCAAACATTTTCCAGAATATATTGCAAATGCCAATTGTGATACAATCTTTTCTTACCCGCATTTGTAATTATTAATGAATCACCCTCCACATGAATTGAAGTTATACCTAGATGCCTTGCAAGCTTTATACCATGTGGGAGTGCCAAATATTCTGCCACATTATTTGTGCCAAAAGGTAGAGAAATTGATTTGGCTTCCTTTAATTCTCCACAAGAATCCCAAATACACACCCCTACACCTAAAACACTTGGGTTCTCTCTTGAAGCTCCATCAAAACTCAGTTTAAAGTAGTCTAGAGATGGGAGTTTCCATTTAACCAAACTCTTATCAATCCTTTCCTTGTGAGTTTATTGAAAACTTCCTTTAAAGGGTAAAACTGTGTCTTTCCAACTCTTTAGAATACTATCATCCCATGATGTGAAACAAGAGTCAACCCTTTTATGATTGAATTTTCTATTCTATCTTTAACATTTTACACTAATGAAGTTACCTTTCTAAAGATGCACTTATTTCACTCCCACCAGATAGACTAGACTACTGTAGCTAGAATCAAACACCAAATGCATGCAAATAAAGAAGATTTATGTAACACTGGCCAAGCTGAAAAATGATCCCATATTATATTTGGAAAAGGAGCAACAAAGCTTATTTTTTGTAAAATAAACTACCAATAGAGTTGGGCATATGGAAATTGTAGAAAAAGGTGGTCAACATCCTGAAGAACTTCCCTACATAGAACACATTTGAAAGGATTTGAAAATCCTATTTTAGTTAGGATATCACTTGTCAACACCCTTTTTTTTAGCACTAACATGCAAAGCTACCCGCTTTTGATAATATCATATTGTTCTAGCAAAAAGAGAAAGCTCTTTGAGATTGCATTTGGAATTCTTTGTTAAGAAGTGCCTTATACACCTACTTAACTAAATAGCATCCATCATTGGAGGGGTCCCATATGATTTGGTTAGATTTTCCCATTAGAAACACTAACCTCTTTACTTAAATACTTTGAATCAAGTTCAATTGAGCTGGTCTAATCTATGTTTGGGAAAAATCCTTCCAACATACTCTACCAGTTACTTCATTTGTTGAGTAAACATAGTCAATTAATCTACTACCCCATAACTAAGATAAAACTAGTATAGTTGATCATAGTTCTTGGATGTCCTTTAGGGAGAGTTATGCATTCCAAAATTGAACTTCTTCTCCTTTGTGCACTTCCCAACAAATGTATGAAGTAACAAATTTCCAACATGAAATCATAAAGTTCCACATGGCTAAGCCATCAGGGGGGTTGGAAATAGATGAAATTCTTGTCAAATTTTTGCTATATAGATACTTGGCTCGCATGATTGTACACCATTTAGAGTTTGATTTGGTAAACATATTCCATATCAATTTTCCCCCAAAGGCCATGTTTCTTTTGAATATATTGTGCAAACCTACCCCACCTTTGAATTTCTCAGAGGTCATGATATCTAAAGAAATTAGAGGAACTTTTTTCACCCCATTCATATTCCCCTTCCATAAAAATCCCCTCATTAGCTTCTCAATCTAATCAACAACTAATTTCAAAGCCTTGATAACTTCTATGAAGTAATTTGGAATCCCTACTAATATAGTTTTTACTAACAATATATGGCCAAATAATGACAACCATCTAGCTTTCCAATCTGAGATTCTATATTTAATCCTCTATAACTTTAGCCCAGTATGGAATCTTATTCTTCCCTATAAAGAATGGAATCCCTAAATATGTGCATGGAAATTTTTCCAACTGAAATCTTAAAGACCTTACAACCTTTCTTTTAATAGCCGGTTTATATTGAATATATAAATCTTAGACTTGTGAGCATTTATTTTCTATCCTGATACTAAAGAATGCATGTCTAGAACCAATTTTATATGTTTAGCCTCTGCAAGGGTTTCTTTTCCAAATAATAATGTATCATTAGCAAAAAGGGTATGTGTTACTAATATATCTAATAGTGGGATATTTATACCTTGCCACAAGCCCTAATTTTGCCACCCTTTATTGTTTTGTTTAGTCCCTTAGTCATAATTATAAAAAGAAAAGGGGATAAAGGATCCCCTTGTCTCACCCCTTGCATAGCACTGAAGATGCCTAATGGTGAACCATTTATTATAATTGAAATTTTTTCTCCTGTTAAACAAGACAAAATCCACCTACACCATTTATTATAAGAGATTCCAGTCAACTCTATTGCATGCTTTCATCATATCCAGTTTTAAAGTGAAGGATGGTAGATGATTTGAATTAATAGTATGAAGCATTTCATGTGCAACCAAGGATCCTTCTATAATTTCTCTGTTTGGTACAAACCCCCTTGTTCTTATGAGATGATCTTGGGAATGAGATACTACGGTCTAAGATATATTGCCTTTGTGAAAACCTTATAAATAGTGTTGCATAAAGAAATAGGTCTTAAATATGCAAAAAAATTTGGCTCCTTTGCCTTTGGTAAAATTTTTACGTTTGTAACATTAAATCCTTTAGCATTGTGCTAGTTTTTAGAGAATCCTCTAGAGCCAATATCATATCAAATCCTAACATATCCCAACACTTCTAAAGTATAGGGTTTCATCAAATTCTCATTTTCATCTCGAGATATGAGGTTTGGTATTGCATCCTTTAATACTCGCTCATCCTAATTTGACTGTGTTGAACCATCTTGTGGTGGTGCTAGAGTATTTTCAAAGAACTTAACCCCTTCCTCATGTATCTCCTTTTCACTTGTAATCAAATTTCCTATTAATTCATCTTTAATTGAGAAAAACATTTGTGCAACCCTTTTGAATTGAGAAGATGTATGAATTTTTATTTTGTTATGATCCCATCCTTTAGCCAAAATTCCTTAGACTTCTAGCACCAATAAATCTCTTCTCTTTTGCATTACTCCTCCCAAACCAATTGCAAGTTCTTTTGTTTGTCATATGTAACTAAATCCAAGCCATGCAATATTATGTGCTCATGAACCTCTACTACTTCTTTTTCCACCTCCTCTTTCTGCACAAAAATGTTCTTAAATACTTGGGTGTTCCATATTTTTATTTGCTGCTTAACATGCTATAACTTTTTACAAAACTAAAAAAATTTGGTACCTCTCTAGAAAGGAGCACTGACCCACCATTGTTTGAGCAAGGGTGGAAAATGAGGATGTGTGAACCACATCTTTTCAAATTTAAGAGAAGGCCTATTCTTTGCTAGAGATTGTAGGCCTAATATAGATAGCGAAATTGCATAGTGGTATAAGCCTATAAAAGGAAAAATCTTTGAATTCAGATTATATGACCCTAAAAACCAGTGTTTTGATGCTAAGATCTATCTAAATGTTCTACAATCTATAAAAAATATTTCCTATGGTTTTTTCACACAAATTTTCTATTTGTAGGTAATATATCCTTTAATGCATTTTCTAAAATGAAAGAGTTGAAATCTTGCATTGTTTTGTGTGGTGGACAAATACCTCCTTGTTTCTCCTGTAATGACACAATTTCTTTGAAATCCATAACCAATATAAATTTTTCATCTCCAAGCCCTTCAATAACATTTTTTAGGGCATTTCATAATCTTTCTTGTCATTGGTAGATGTTGGTCCATATATATTTAGCAACCAAAATTTGAGATCAAAGCTTACCATTCTCATTAACTGTCAATTGTTGTCATTACTAATCTCATCAATGGACACTCTTTTCGAATTCCATAAGGTGACTAAATCACCAGAAGCCCCTTGAACAAGTATATGATTTGAATTACATCTTCCCCACTTTAAAATTGATGCTTCAAATGTTTTCTATGAAGTTTTGGTCTCTTGTAATAGTACTAAGTTTGCCCCACAAGTGTCCAACTGACACTCGATTTTGGAACACTTTTCAGAGGCATTAATTCCTTTTACATTCTAAGAGATCACTTTCATTGTGTTCGAGGAGAGAAACATGCTCTCCTCGACCTCTTGCTTACTAAGATACTTCCATCCAGTGTAGTTTGCACCCCTACATCTATCTCTTCCTTTAACTTGGTAGCCTTTGATTTTCTTCCCCTCTTTCCTAGTGACTTTTTAACTATTGACTGAGAAGCTAGCATCTATGATAGTGATAATGTTTTTGAGTAATAAAACTCTTGAACCATTTGTGTATTAGTTTCCATGCTAACCTCATTGTCTATTTTTTGAGCATCTATATCGATTTCCATGTTAAACTCATTATCTATTTTTTTGATTTTCTAAAACTTGGGGATGTATTGACTATGGCGATGAGAATTCATCCTCTTCATTCATTATCTCTTCTTCTATTTCACCAAAAAGATCTGAACCTATGGAGAAGAGAAGCTTCTTAGCAAGTTCTTCCAATTTATTTTGACAACTCCTCTATTTCATACTTAATGTTATGGGACTTTCAATAATTCTTGTGGGTGGTTTTTCTCTGTTATCAAGGAGTATTTTTTTTTAGGGTAACCATCTATCTTGAAGGAGGTCAAATAATTCACCTCGTGCATCAAAAGCTTTAAATAAATCCAAATGAAACCCCCACCAAACATCAGTGTATGGAAAATGTCATCCAATTGTGCTAATGTGACTAATGGGAAAGATGGAATGCAAGTGGTTAAACCCACACTACTGAGCTTCTTACACCTTCCATTTGGAATTGTAGATAAAGTAGCAGCTGGCTTTTTTCTTTCTATTATTTTAAAACACCCATTATCATTAGAGTGAGTGATAGATTCATTTACATTAGCTCTGTGAGGTCCCATATTTTTAACCTTGCCCTTTTTGGACTCAAGGGATGACTGTACTTGTTCTTCTTGTACTTCAAAACTTTCCAATTCATGGCATGATGTTGTGGTGTGGTCTAAAGAATGACATAAATTGCATGTATTTTGTGGAGTTCCCACAATGATATCCTGAACCCACTTGCCATACTTAGATTTTATATGAATTTGACTTGGGAAAGTTTTGGTATCATCTAGCAATACACAAACCCTAATAGGCTTTGCTGGATTTTTTTAGAACACGACATCATGTTTGAGGAAGATCCCTACATTATTTTCCATAATTTCTATAACTTTATTTCTCTATATTCCAAAGTTGAAGATTGCAATTGAATCCAAGATAGAACAAATCTAGTCTCAAACAACTTAGATTTGAAATTTGGTGTCCATGATTGCATATAGAGGCTAGAGCCTTCAAAGACCCATGATTTTATCTTGAAAATTTCATCTCTATGAGCCTTTGTATCAAAGAGTACAAAAAATATACCCTTTGCATGATCTAAATAAAATAATTTTGTAACCCCTTCCCATTCTTCAAATAATAGTTTTTTCAAAAAAACTATATATGATGTGAGGTTCCAAAACTTACAAATTAGGGCTCGCTTTTGTAGGTCTTGGATTTGATTTTTTATCAAATCTTCAAGGAATGTGATATTGACAATACCCTTTTGCAATGCACCCTCTTCGTTGATTTGGGATTGTTGTGAAACTTTTTCTAAAGGGGGTTCTCCTTGCTTTAAGTCTTTACGCCTCCATTACAATAAAGTTTTATTGCTCTTTTTTCCTTTTTCCTTGTTAGATCTCTTCTTACCCTTCTTTTGATGTGTGCTCTTTGAAGCTCTTGCATAGCGATCTTGTTTTCAACCTTCTAGTTTGGTTGTTGATCCTTTTTTTGATGAGAAAGTAATATCTTTTTGTTTGGTTGAGGAGATACAACTTGTTCATTCTAAATATTCTGAGTCTTTTTATTCTCATTATTTCTTTTATTTTGATCTCAAATCTTCTTGTGAAAATTCTGATCTCCAGTCTTCTTTTGACCATGTTGTGCCCTTCCTGTATATCCTTATTTCCATCTTCTTCCTTTGCATATTCATGCTTCTTGTGAAGATCCCTACTATGTTGTACCAGTGCCTTCTAGTCTTTTGGATGGGGGAAAAAATCCTCTCTACATTAATTCATTGTATGCAAAAGGTTTGTTTGGAAGAAAAGCTTCAGGTTTTGTTGAAACCCTAGATGTTGGCCATTTTACATTTTTTCTTGATCAAAGATCAGCTTCACTATCTTTATAGAGGTGATTCAAAAAGATTGAATTATTTTCATAGTGTCTTTGTCATAGCCCTTCCCCTTGTGAATACTGAGACTTGTCATCTTCACAAATATCAAGAATTTCCTATTTATCTCTAAGCAGACACCCATGAGAGTGAAAAGGGACCTGATTAGGTTTTGAGAATTTGTGTCTGATAGCCAATGACCCATGCCTTGCATGTTTCCACATTAAATTACCAGTGGGTCTATGATGATGAGGAACCTGTCTACTGTAGCTTTGGAAGCCGCGAGGAGGAAGAACACTGTCATTTTCAAAGTTGTTCGCATGTGCTTTCTTATAGCTGTTCATGTGCTTCTCTGAGGTTGTTCACATGCACTTGCTTTGGTGCCTCCCCATATTTTTGACCTAATTCTACCATGCCATGCCAAGCATACCCATGGGGCCTATGAGACTGATGCAACTTCCATGGTGGAAAGTTTGAAAAATTACCCTTACTTCTCTTAGGTGCCATAAAAAAATGTTAAATTATTATTCTATTCAAATTTTACACTTAAAACCAAAAAAATCTATCATCAACTTCGTGAGTGTTGTGGCAATATTTTGATGGTGACTTGATCAACTCTAATTTACATACACACTATTCCTCATTCACATTTTCCTATAACAGAGATAAGAGGTTGGGTTAAAATGAGCTCATCCTCTTTGATTTTTATATTTAACATTTATAAAACATGAGCATATTATTGCTTGGTTGTGACCGACCTAGGCTTGGTCATTACCGAGCCATAACATAAGCATATTATAATGTGTTTGTGTTATATCCTAAATGGACCAAAAAGTGGTTGTGGCCACTTTTTGGTCCCCCATATTTTTGCACACACCCATGCATTAATTAGCCATTTTTCTTCAATGTTCATCTAAATTTCACAAACTAAACCAAATATAACCACTTTTTGGTCCCCCATCTTTTTCACACACCCATGCATTCATTAGCCATTTTCTTTTCAATGTTCATCTAAATTTCACAAACTAAACTAGATATGCTAAGTTCCCTTAGTTGTTGTGCACATGTCTACACTAACATAGAAAAATTGTTTTAGTTCTAATACCAATGACTCAATTTGTATAGTGAACTAGTGGACAATCATGAAGGTTAATTAGTAATGCAAAAAAATCATATAATGCATCATGAAAAATATATATTCAAATCAAAGATGCATTCAAGATGTAGAAATATTTTCTCATATATATGTCTCTTATATTTATAAAGAATAAAGATAATGTACATAAAGGTTATATGAGAATCTATTGGTGCTTCTTCTACTTGATAGAACACATGAAGTGGTTACAATACATAATAATATAGGAAGCCCATCAATAGGGCTCCACATAGATGCTAGAAAGAATCCAATGTGTATGGTACATTGTTTATGTGAACATGATAATGACATGTCAAACTCTTATAGTGTCAATTGGGGCATTGTGACACATGACATACATGGCATCATATGTTGAATGTGTATGGTGTTAATTGTATGATAATATTTTGTGATATAGAAGTTCCAAAGTGACACATGAATATAAAAACATAAAATGTGAATACTAATGTTCTATGTATCACACATGAATGATTCAATTAAGAACCAACATGTATAAGACTATAATATATACAAATAATATTGTATAATATAAGTGAAAACATGTGTAAAGATAATATTACACATAAATGTACAAACACTATACTACTTATATACGAAATCATGATAAACACAATTTACATAACTATAATATTATTAGCTCCTATCAAGGTAGGAATACTAATGCATTCATCCAATTTATTAGTTGTCAACAAATGAACTAATGAGATGATATAATTAAAATAGTTTGACTAGATTTTCTAATGTATATTTTTTTCATTTTTTTTAACACTTTAAATAATTTATCTATCATTCTATTGGATAATAATTGTGAATAGTAATATTAGTGTGATGTAAGCTATGGAATCTTTTAACTATTTAATTTTGACTATCAAAAAGTTAATAGTGCAAATGTATTTTTCATGTCACTTTCCAATTCTATTTATTGTCCTATTTGATAAATGTCATTATTTTTTATTTAAAAGATTGTGGGCCAATGAATATAAATAATTTAATCATATTTGAAACAATTTTAATTTATTGAAAAGGTTGAAATAGAGAAAATATGAGAAATTGTGATGAAAATAATTAATAATATAAATAAAATTCATATCTACTAATTCAAAATATTTTGAAAGTTAACAATAAAAGTAATATTTAATAAAAAATAATTAATAATTATATTTTTTTGATCAATTTTATATTTATTTGTTTCATATAGTTTCCTAAAAAAATAGTATATATGTAAATTCTAACATCTTTTATCAATTTAAAGTTAAATGCATTCATGTTTAAATGTAATTATGAATTACATCATATTTAGAGTTTTAATTCTCATTTGACATTGTCTCTCTTTCATTAACGTTTGTAGCATAATTCTAAGTTTAACTAGGTTCTTTTATTTTAACTTTTAAACATCGTTTAGAAGAAATTTTTAATGTAGTTCAACAAATTTAATTTTTTTAGTAGTGTTAGCAAATTAATTATGGACATGATAGATGGCAAAATATTTCCACTAGATTTAGAATACATTATTTTTTATGGTTGAATTTCAATCATAGTAATGTCTTGAATAATATTGAATAATGTTGTATATATCATGATATTAAAAAGACATACAAATCTAAAAATATGTGCAAATCTATGGTGAGATATGTCATCCAACAAGTTCAATCAATATTAACTTCATCAATAAGATATATACAATCTTATCTTAAACAAAATATTAAAAAAAATTGTCATATAGTTTTTCGAAGAACTCAATAATTGTTTTAAGTAATTTGAAACAATACTTTATTTGTAATGTTTGACGTAAATCAAAATTGTAAGAAACGGATCTAATTTTCCTATGGTGTATCATACATTTAGCCTCAATATATGCCCATGAATAGAACAACATACATTATAATACATACATGATTATTTAAAATCAAATCATGCAACAACTACTCTATCTAGCAATAATTATTGACACAAACTTGACGCAATACATCTTTTGTTAAAAAAAAAAAAAGAGAGAGAGAAGAGATAACAATTGACTTTGTCCAGAAAAAATGTTAAAAATTTATTTTTAAAATAATTGTGTTGGAATAATCTTTTTTAACCCCTTATCCTAGCAGACCTACCAAATGACCAAATACCCTTACTAAAATTTGCCCAATCCACATTAATGTGAAAATAATTTTGCGAAGCGAAATTTATGTCCCCACGCACGTTGGGCAAAACACATTTGAGAGAAAAATGCGGAAGTTTTTTTCTACTGTTAAAGACTAGTAAACATGATTAAAATGAGTAAAGGAAACTGTTGACGACTATAACTATACCACTTGGTCTGCACAATGTCTATTTTGCTTACGCACAAGCACGTGGACGTGACTTTAGTGGGACCCAAGGAGCATCTTACTTTGTATTTAGAATAAATTATAATAGGTCGTTGTCAATGTATTTAAGATGTGATTTAAAAATTGCAAGTAGGGTCTTTTTGCAAATTAAGTCTATATTAAGTAAGTTGAAGGAAATGTTAATGGAAGTGTTTTGTGTTGAATGCATATTTCTCTTGTAGACTTTTACATTTTTGTTTCTTTTGTGTTGTTCATTTGAAGATGAGTAATCAACATAGAGTTGTGAGTCAACATGTCTTTATTTGTAAATTTTTTGGAAGTAAAATATGTTCATTATGTATATATTTTTGCAACTTGTCAATATATAGTTTCATTTACATGTTATGAGTATATAATGTTTGTATCATATAGGGATTAATCCCACATAGAGTGAAACTGTCTTTAAAGATAAATGCATGAGAATTGTATACTTCCATGGTTATACAACACATTTCTTCCACATATATATGCATGTGTTGATCCCTCACCTCCTCTTGTTTTGTTTGATGTTGGTATTGGATTGAAATTTTAAAAAGGAAGTTTTTTTTACCCTGCATGCACTTGGAGGAGATGTTTTACACCCTTCATAAACAAGGGTCTATTAGGTATAAATATTTTGTTCAAACCTCCCTTCTAACACACTCACACTTACCTCCTCATTTCACATGCTCTCCCTCCCTTGCCATTTATTCCTCTCTTCAAGAGTGTTCGTTTATTTATGAAAAAAGAAAAAGCGTATGACACTCTCTTCAAGATTGTTGGGTTTTTATCAAAAAGGGAAAAAGAAAACTTCCATCTAGTGTGCGTAATATGCTCAAAACCTATTGAAATAGAATTTTCTTTCACATACATCTAAAACCAAGAGAAAAGTTTGTTGATTCTTATATAAGACATCATATTGTACCTTACACTTTAAAAGGAATTTTAAAAAAGTCGAAAAAAAAAAAGGGTTTGAAGAGGATGTTCCCACTATGGATCTCGTAATGTGGGGCATAATCTACTTTAGAGATCTAGCCCTCTTCAAGTTCAGAGCAATCACATGCAAAAGGACTTTGGACAAAGATCAAAGACTTTTGTTAACGGGGGTTTCGGGGAAAATGGATCATGGAGGAGTCCAATCCCCGATGTAAGTCTTTTGAACCCGTGCATGGATAAAAGATTTGATCAATTGGAAACGAATGCTCCTTTTGTCCAAATCAACGGTGAAAGTTTGTCATTATCACAAATTCAACAATGGAGACGAATTAATTGGTATGATTCATTTGACGACCTCTTTTTTTTTTTAAGGACTGCTTTCTGATTATTTTTAAGGAAATGTTAATGAAATAATTTTTGTTGCTAAATGGTCCATTCTGGCTTGAAAATACTTTAACATGCATATTTGGAAACCGAATTTCACTGTTAAGGATTTCTCAGGGGTTAAAAAACTGGTTTTCTTTGATTTGCTTGATTTTCCCTTTGAGTTCTCTGAAAAATTTTCCATAGAAGGTCTTCTATTCAAAAATTTTCTGTAGAAGCTATTAGGTCTTCTATTCAAAAAAAATTGAAGTCTGAATGCTTGTTGGTCAAAGGTTTTCCTCTTTTCAAGATCTAGGTAATTTTGGAAAAAAGTCTAAAATAGTTTCATTTGCTATTAACTTGATTTCCAAACATGGGGTATGGCATCAATCTATTATTGTAAACAAATCAATGGTTAATAAAAGGGAAATTAAAATTAATTCTGATTTTATTTATCTCCATAGAGGGGAAATACATGACAATGAGAAATTGGGCCTGAATATGTCACCTCTATCTGCCTCTATCAAAGAGGGGAATGTTGTCCTTGAAGCTTTGGAGGGTAAGGGTTCAAAAGGAATGATGATATCTCATCGATCTCCTCTAGCTTTTGTCAATCCCTCTTTGATATCTCCCTCTGGGGTTTTGGGTGAGAATGTTGTTAAAGAGGATTTTATGCCTCCTCTTAAAATGGCTTCCCTGACTATGGAGGTGATTAAATATACCTCTCTTGGGATTCCTTTGGATCCCATTATTCTTGAAGAAAAATTACTTGGTATGATAAATGAGATAATTAAGAAAGTTGTGAATGATTTGGTAGGAGAAATTGCAAATGAAATTGTAAAGGAAGATGAGTTGGAGAATAAATTTGGCTCTCCCTATTTCATAGTCTGAAGCTATGAAAGTCAAATCTATTAGGTACCCAAAACCAAAATGAGGTCCGAGGAAACCAAACAGTTAGAAAACTCAAATGGAAATTGCAGTAGGGATCAAAACTACTTTGGACAAAAACCTAACATCAAACAGTAAAAGGGTTCTATTCAAGGATGAGGGGACTCCCTTGACTAACAAAAACATGCAACTAGAGGCGGTTGTGGGGTCTCAAAAAACCCTAGAAGTGATCCTCAAATCAAGGAAAGATGAAGTCTCTCCTCGACAAGCATGAATATCCTATCTTGGAATGTTAGGGGCTTAAATGCCCCTAATAAGAGACACTTAATTAAGAGTCAAACTAAAAGCACTTCTTCAAACATTGTTCTTCTGCAAGAAACTAACATGTCTGAACAATTTGCAAATTCTATTTTTGGTGCCTGGGTGAATTGGAAATTATTAATTGTGTCATTCAAAGGTGCATCGAGGGGCTTGGTTGTGTTATGGGACCCTAAAAAGGTAGGTGCAGAGTTGGTTTCTTTTCATATCATTGGATGGGGGTAGTTGTAGCATGTTTATCCTCATCTTAGTCATTGTTCTTGTTTAATCTATATGGTCCATGTTCCTCGGGTCAAAAAAAGAAATTATGGGATTCGTTGTCAAAGATATATTCTTTTCTCTCAAATGAATATAGAGTATTTGGGGGTGATTTTAATGTGGTGTTAGATTTGTTTAAGAAAAGGGGTGGGATAATCCCTCCAAATAGGATCATGGAGGATTTTAGGGATTTTGTGAGAAGAAATAATTTGTATGAATGTGTGTCAAAGAATAAAACTTTTACCTAGTCCAATAAGAGAAAGGATTTTTTTTAGATTGCAAAGAGATTATATCATTTTTTCCTATTAGATAATTGGTTGTCTTCATCTCATGATTTCTCTTTTGTAATGCACATGGTTCCAGGTTCAAATCATTTTCCTATCTCCTTGTCTATATTTGAGGATAAATCTTAGGTCAAGAGATCTTTTAAATTTGAAGCTATGTGGTTTAGAGATGGGAATTTTATTCCCTTATTATAGTCTTGGAGGGAAACGATGCCTTATGTTGAGGGCTTTAAAATGTTTCAGCTTTGTAAGAAGTTAAATTTTGTGAAAGAACATATTAAAGTATGCAAACATTTCAAAAATATTTTTGTCGAGAAAGTCAAAATTGAACAAGAATTATCTGATATTTATGATGTTATAATTAAAAATGGTATGGACCTCTCATCATTTGAAAAGGAAAATACCCTAAAATTTTAGTTGGAAGAGGTTTTGAGTAGGGAAGAAATGTATTGGAACAAAAAGTCAAGAGAGCTCAGGTTAAGAGAAAGGGATAAAAACATAAAGCTTTTCATGCTTGAGCCAAGTTAATATGACAAGAAAATAACATCTTAAACATTCAGGGTGAGGGAGGGATGGTTATTTCTTCCTCACATAAAATTGAAAAGGAAGTAGTAAGATTCTTCAAGAATCTCCTTGCTCCTCCCTTTGGGAATGGTTCATTTGATCAAATTTTCATTGATAACATTCCAAATCTAATATCTAAGGAATAGAATGATATGCATATGAATGAATTCACTTTGGAGGAGATAAAAAAGGTTGTATTCTCTATATCTTTGAAAAAGGCTATGTGACCTGAAGAGTTTACAACTCTTTTCTTCCAAAAATGTTGGGATATTGTGGGAAAAGATGTGCTCCTAGCATTGGAGGAATCCAAGAAAAATAGCAAGGTGCTTATGGAGATTAATACTAAATTTGTAGCTCTAGTTTCAAATAAATCTAATCCAATTACATTTGTAGACTTCTAACCCATCTCTCTCTACAACACAATCTATAAAATCTTCACAAAATTCATTTCATTCAAGCTTGCCAATCTTATCCCTTTGAGTATTTTTGAGGAACAAGAGGGCTTTTTCCTAGGGAAGGAGACTACAAATGTTGCTATTATTGCACATGAACTCTTGCACTCTATAGTGGAGGAAAAGATCCCACTTGTTATATTTAAATTAGATATGATCAAAGCATATGATAGGGGTAACTAGGACTTCTTACTGGTTGTGCTTAGAGAGTTTTTTTTCTTTCTAGAAATTGGTGCAAATGGACCGATTCATGCATTTTGAGTACAAAATTCACAATGCTAGTTAATGGATCTCCTTGTGGTTTTTCTCTTCTTCTTAAGGAGTTAGACAAGGTGATCCCTTATCACCTTTCCTCTTTATTTTAATGGAAAAAGGGTTGAGTAGGTCCATTATATCTACAAATGAAAATAATCTTTAGAAAAGAATGTAGATTAGTGACTTTTCATGGGCTATTACTCACTATCTACTTACAAATGACATGCTCCTTTTTGGGAAAAAAACCTAGTAGAAGAAAAGGCTATGAAAAGAGTCTTGATTGCGCATACTACTTGTTCTAGTCAAGAAATTAATAAAGACAATCCAAGATTTTCTTTTTAAATGTGAGTCCTTTGATTAGAAGTAAGATTATTTGGTTTTGGGGATTCAAATTGGACTCCCTTCCTTGCATTTATCTTGGGGTTCCTTTCTTCTTTGGTAAAAAATAGAACTCCTTTTGGGATAAGATCATCACTTCTATTTCAAACAAAATTCTTTTGTGGAAATCTAAATGGCTCTCTTTGGTGGGAAATTTGGTGATGATTAAATTTGTTCTTCAAGCTCTACAAATTTATTTGATGTCAATATTAAAAATCCCAAAAAGGGAAAATGGAAGAACTAGATAAGGTTTTACAAAATTTTCTTTGGGAAAAAAACTTAAAGGAACAAAAAAAATCCCACTAGTCTCTTGGGAAAAAGTTTGTCTCCCGAAAGGCTTTGAGGGTACTGGCTTGAGGGACTTGGTATTTCAAAACAAGGAATTAGGGTCCAAACTATTATGGAGACTATATGCAAATCCAAATTCAAAATGGAGTTAACTCATGATATATTAGTATCTAGACTCATTATAGAGGGAAAAAATCTTCACTATGAAAACTATTCTTCGAGATTCCAAAATTTGGAACTTCATCTCCTCTTGCAGATCTCTCATTCTTCCCCATTTATCATTGATTATACATAATGAGGAGAAGGCTTTACTTTAGGATGATGTTTGGAATGGTCATAAACCTATCAAGGCCTTGGGAAATTGGAGTTTAATTGCCTCTATCCTTAAATCTCTTTGGAGTTGTAAGGTCAGGGATTATATGGTAATTGATTTCTCTATTTCTCCTCCTTGTTGGTGTGAATAAATGCCTTGTACTTAGTAATTTATCTAAGTAGGGGACACATTCACATGTCAAGTGGAAGGAGACATGAAAGCATTTTCGGAATGCCCTATGCCAAGTCATATTTTCTCAAAGGAAACTACATCATGAATAAGGGGTTTCCCCTAAAATACAATACTAAAGATATCTCAATACGTCACATGCAAGCTAACTTAAGGCATATCATCCACATCCCAAGCTTTCTCTTATATATACATGGAAGGTGGTCAACTATCGAAAGGAGACAACGAAAAGTGTCATATGAGGACAAGGCTACCTAACCTCTTGTCCCCATTTAGTGCAAAACAAGGATGAGCTGAGGTGATTGATGAGAAACATGAAAATCAGTATCAATTAGAGGAACTAGGTGCTACAACACAAGGAAGAGCCCCACAATCCTTAAGATGTTGAATTTTATTACCCAAATCCATACATTCATTAGTAGAATGACCATGAACTCTATGAGGGAGAGATATCTAACAATCTTGGAGGAGTCTCGATGAGATACTCTCTTGATCAATAGTAGAAGATGTTCCTTTATTTGTGAAAAATATCTCTTGCTTAGTACAAGGTGTCATACTTACACAAGAATCTTTAGATTGCAAGATTTTGTACTCTCTTTGAAAGGAGGTTGTAAAATATAACGAACTCCAATTGTTAGTGTTTTGTGTGATGACATTAATGTTAAGCAAAGATTTCTTTGTTTCCTTCATTTCTTTAAAAGGACAATAACCAAGACCATTAGTTTCTATCAATTCAGGATGCACTAAGGTTAAGGTTGGTTTAGGGGAATCTTTTGTAAGAGTTGATATTAAGTGAAGGCTTGTTTGTTTCTTTTGAGGGACAATAACCGAGACCACTAGTCATTTCTTGTGTATTAGGCTCTATAGGGACATGGATACCTTGTTCTCTAGCACCACATTCTTTTCCAATATAACCAAGTTGTTTCATAAGTTCATAACCTCTTCCATAAATCTTTTTCATTTCTTTTGAATTCAGTGGTTACTCATAATCAACTTCATCAAAGTTTGTTGTATACTTTGCTTCTTCTTCTAAAGTGGTTGAGGTGGATGCTTTCAAATTTTGTGTTAACATTATCACTTTTTCTTTTCCCTTTTCAGACTCCTTTGTTATGATCTTGTATTTTCCCATTAATGTAGGTGTAAAATCTAAGAAACCCCAATCGTCTTCCAATAACTTTGTGACTTTTTCAATATGATTCTCTTTTTCTTTCTCTTGCATGAGTTCCACTTGTGTAGTTGGTGTCAATTTTTTCAAAGGATTTTCCTTGTTTTCTCAATGAGTAAAGTAGTGTAAGGCTTAGGATCAACTTTGATTGTATACACTTTGTTGTTGTAGATATACTTCACTTTATGATGAAGAGTAGAAGGAACCCCGTTCATTGCATGAATCCATGGAATTCCTAAAAGAAGATTATATGAAAGATTACGAGGCATAACATGGATAGGAGTTTGCAATGTAACCTTTCCAACTTTAATAGGTAATGTGATCACACCAAGTAGTTATTTTCCTATGTTATCAAGCCCACAAATAGATAAAGAGTCAGGTTGAATTTGGGATTTTGTCTACCTCAATCTTGTCCAAAAGGTTTATGATACACATGTTAATGGTAGATCCATTGTCAACAAGGGTCCTCTTTATCCCAATCCAATTATGTAAAGCTATTATTATGAAAGCTTCATTTTGATTTTGTTATTTTAATGAAGGTAACTCATCTTAATGGAAAGTAATTTCTAAGTTGACCAGATTTATAGTTTGAATTTGGGTTGCCGCATCATTTGGTTGCATATTAGGAGGGGTAGGAACTTTTTGTAAAGAACTTTGAATCATGTTATGATAATGAGGGTAGGCTTGAATGAGATCCCATAAGGATATCTTAGCAGGAGTGTTTTTAAGTTGTTCCACAAGATCATACTCCTTTCCAATATGTAGAGGAAAACAAGGAGCACTAGGCAAGATTGGTTGAGGCAATGAGAGGGATGTTAAAGTTAATTGTCTTGGTTACAAATTGTTTCTAGTGTTATATGTATGAGCAATGGTATTTTAACTCAATTACATTCTGAAACATTATCATTATCAAGTTTCCTTGTAGGTGGTTCTAAGATAAACATGGGTTGATTTTGAACTTGTGGTTATTGTGAGGGTGGATAAATGATAAGTTGAAGCTTAGGGGGTCCAATAATTAAAGGGTTTGTAGGAGGTCTAATAATTAGAGGACTCGAGGGATTTCTAGTGTTCATAACCTCAAAAGACTTATCCTTATTTTCATGATGTCTTAGTGAATGGGATTCTAATGTCACTTCATCATATTCATCTAAGGAATCCACATTAGTATTGTTTGAAAGACATGCTTCAATGTTCTCATTTTCTTGCACCATGATATCTTCCCTAGTAGGAGAGTTTTTAGGAGAGCTACAAACTAGATGTTCATGACATTCAAAGGTTGGTTCTTCTAAAATGACTTTATCACAAGTAAGGGAGTTATCAATGGTTGTATTTTCTTGCTTATCAATGATGGAATTCTCTTGTTCAATAATTTTTTCCATAGGGGAAGAGAAACAAATAGGATACTCATAAATCCCATTGGTTTGATCTTCTAACACCAAAATATCTTCATAAATAGGAGAGATATTGAGAGGAGACCAATTTTGATTGTAATGATTATCCACCATTGTATTCTCTTTCACTAAATAATTCTCATAAGTGGGAGGGATATACTTTTTCTTGGCATTCTTAGAAAGATACGATACTAACATTGTGTGACAAAAAATGAAAAGTACTTCTAACCATCTTATGCAATGCTACAAGAATGTAAACAATGTATATCCAAAGATGAAAAGTACTTTTATCCAATTTATGCAAAGCTTAAAAAATGCAAACAATGTGTATCCAAATATCAAAAGCACTTTCATCAAACTTATGCAAAGCTTCCTGAATGTAAACATTTTCTATGCAAAAGTGAAAAGTACTTTTATCCATATTATGCAAAGCTTCAAGAAAGTAGAAATTTTCAGATTGATGATTTTTGCTATTGAAATGATTTGGGAATGATTCAAAATGGCTACACTAAATGGATGATTTTAACATAGATGCTTAAAAAAAAAAATTCTTTAAAATTTCCGGATTGATACAGGGGCTTACCAATAGGCTTAGGAAGTGCAGAAAACCACAAAAAAAGCTCAAAAAAGTTGGCTTTTGTAGGCCTCCAAGGAATCATTCACCCAATGGAAAATGGGTCCCTGTATAGAATTTTTTTAAAATTGAAAAATGCAAATTTTGAGTGATTAGATGTGTTCTTTGTTTCAAGTCTCAGACTAGTATTGCTATAACAAAATTTTGTAAAATTTGATGTGTAAATGAAAGTAAAACTAATGACAAATGATGAACTATATGACACTTTTTGAAATTCAATTTTGATACAATTTTTGAATATGAATGATGAAAAGTAAGCTAACATGGATACACTATGCAAAATTAATGTAATTTATGCATGCAACTTTTTGAATTTTTAGATTTAAACAATGTGAAAATGCAAATTTAAGCCCCTATATGTAATGCAAACAAGTGCAAGATTTAAAGAACCCTAAATGTAATGCAACTAATGAAAACCTAATGCAAACTATTGCAAAACTAATATCTAGGGTTAAAAGGATTCCAATTTTTAGATTTTTGTTGTACAAGGTCGGGTTCACCACAATGAAGCATGGAAAAATAGGATAGGGGAATTTTCTAAAATGGAAAAGTGGATCCAAAGAGGGAAAATGAGTCCTATTCTTCTATTTTCATTAGGAAATGAGATCTACACCAAGAATCAACCAACAACATTTATGTGAGTCAACCCAATATGTGAATCTTCAGATTTCCCTTTTTGCTAGGACGGGGGTCTAAGCTAAATAGCACTTTTGGGAGAAAGATTAAACATAGAAAATAAACTCCAAATTACAAGCTATAAAGTTCATTTAGAAGCTTAAACATAATATTGAAGGAACCTATAGACTTTAAGGAGAGTTTGTAAGGGTTAAATCTTATGTACCTCACACAAAAAGTGTTTTTTCATTGTATACTAAGGACTCATTCGCCTTATGGTGAATGGGTCCTGGATGTGGTTTGTGGAAATTGCTTTTTGGGTTCTCTTCTATCAGCTCTGCACTTCCAGATTCCAGGTATTCAATGTCATACAACCAAAAAAAAAATCTATAGAAGATTTTTTGTGATTTCACAACTTTTCTTGCAACTTTGACAACTTTGCAACTTTGTTCAATTTTTCTCTTCAAATGATCTTCAACCTGAAATATGCAATCACACATCAAAGAGATAAAAAAAAAAATTGTTAGGTGAATGGGGGTTTGCCTTGGTCAAACCCCGTTCTAGTAATTAAACCTTGAAATGAAATGAAATAGCATGAAAGGGATGATGAATGAACAAGTAATGTCACAACTCACCAAAACCTTATTTAAACCTTGGAATAGATTTGTAACTTGCATGAAATGGCTTCAATGGATGTGGATCTTGATCATGAAACTTGACTTGAAATAATGCCTTTGAATGCTTGAATGGATCTTGAACACTACACCAACATATTAGCTCAAATAACATGCATGATGCAATAAAGCTTTGACATGATAATGGAATTGTTGTGCCCTCAGCACACACGCCTCGTTCGAGATGGGGACCCTCTTTTTCTTTCACCTTGCCATGTCATTTTTGTCGCCACCTCATTTTGTGTGCCCCATTTTAGTGTCTTGGGTAGTTAACATACCTCCAAATTCTCATCTTGAGTTGACCATCTTTTGCCCCTTCATTTTTGTCAAGTTCTGATGCCTTGCAGAGTATCCTTGGTAGTTTGCCTCTGCCAGCTGCCTTGGACTCTGTCAGGCCCACCCCAGGGAGTTTCCCTGGCCAGGTTTCCCCCTTGTGATCATCGTTCCAAATAGCGAAAGGCTTCCACCTTCCCGGGCCCCAAGACCCGACTCACTGTTTTCCGTCCAGTGAAACTTGGAAAATTCCTTGGCTGCTTTTGCCCCCTCTGGGCCCGACCCTCTACACTTCCATTCCTGGAACTCCATGCAGACTTTGTCATTCCCGACAGCAAATCATTGACGAAACTCCACCCTCCAGGCCCCGAGTTCCCCTTCGCCACCGGTGGTTTCCAAAACGGCGAACTTATGATGGAACTCTGCCCTCCGAGTCTCGAGATACTCTTGGCTATCATTTTGCAAAGCAAAGTTTATAGTGGCCGCAGGCTTGCGTCTTTTCGGCCCCTGGGCCCCGTACCTCCCGCCACCATCCGTGAATTTGAATTCACCAACCCAACTGTCCTCCATACAAACATTAAATGTAGCCATTAAGGCAGAGGGCAGTATAAATATTGGACCCCAACCTATCATTTTCACTTGTTAGGATTGCAGAGGGAGATCAGAGCGCCTGCCAGAGAGAATCACTACCTTCATCAATCATCACCCTCACACCCATTGTCGTCATTCACTGAACCTTAGTGGATTGCACACCTCCTCTCATTAGATTCCCAATGTAGGTTTGTCGTTTTCCCTCCCGAGAAGTCTTTATGGTTTTAATGCCTACAAATAATGAACAACATGGGTTGAAAAGACATTTAATTGATAACACTTAATAAAACGCACAAAACTCATGTATTAGAATCTCTTAAAAACCTCCAAAGTGCCCCAAAGTTGATCTAAAACCTTCATTCTCTGCGGTCATTCTTCATCCAGAGAATTCAAGCCCTCCATGCCCGGACCCTTCCGCCACCATTAAAACTTATGAAATTAAACATCCTTTTCAAAACGGCTGCACCCTCTCCTGGGCCCACGCCCCTAGACTTCCGCGTCTAGGATTCTGCAGAGCTCCCGCCATTCCTGAACGGTAGAAGGACCCCATCCACCCGAGCCTTGGGTCCCACCTTGCAATTTGTCATCTAGCACTTGTCACGAATCGACCGCCCGTCATGACCCCAGGTCTTGGTCCATGGACTTTCGTGGAGTCTTCACCATTCTAAATGGCGAACCTGCAATGACATCTTGCCTCCCGGGTCTTGACCTACCTTTTTCCGCGAGGGTTCCAAATCATCAAAATTTAACACCCTTGACCTCGCTGGGCTCCACCATCCAGGACTCCGTCCCATCCCCGCCATTCCAAAATGAAAAAGTGCATGCTCCTTTCCAGCCTCAAGACCCCAACCTCCTATTCACTAAATGAGAACTTGACATAGAAATCTGACACCCAACCTCATTGTCGAGTCTGGTCCGCCAGGTCCGGTCCCTCCGGACTTTCGTCTGACGATTGTCATTCTAATCAGTGAAAGCATGACGGCTTTCCGACCCCACAGGCCCGAGCGCTTTACAAATTGTAAAAATATCATCCACCCTTGGACCCACCAAGTCTTGGAACTCTATTTGTGCTTGGTCGTTTCAAACAACCAACCCCAAATGGCCTTCCAGCCCTGTACCTTTGGATACTCTCAAAGTGATCTAAACGACCTCAAATTTGAAATCCGACCTTGACCCACATGCTCAAATTCAACCCTCTTTAGTACGAGGCTTTTGAACCATCAAAATTTGATCAGAAGAAATGTCCAGGATTGCTCTACCCTATTTTCCCTTTCAAAACAAAATTCTTGCCAGGGAAGTCCAGGCCTCTGAGCCCGGATTGTCTGAAAGCCCTCAATTGAAGGACTAATGACATATGGAAGTAAAAGTATGATTTTATGAATGATAAATTGTCCAAAGTTGATTTCATCCATGAGATTTTGACTAACATCAAAGCTTTCATGATCAGTTGCACTAACTATGCCTTTGCTTGCAAGATATATGGAATCAGGTGCAAGACCCTCGGGGGCAGCTACGGAAAAAGACAAAGGAAAGAAATCAGGCAAGACTCCTCATGGAAAAGAGGACAAGGACCAAATGAAGTACCAGTTCCAAGGTGAACCTTTGCACTCAAAGGTTGTCACAGACTAGAAAGAAATCACAAATACCAATATCAGACACATCGATATTGATGAATTTAAGCAAAGGGTCAAAGTCAACCCAACAACCAAGAATACAAGGCTAATTAGGCAAAGCGAAATTGCAAAAGCTGCAAGCTTCCCCCATCTCTCATTGCCCTTGAGCTAGTCATGGCTTGTTAGTAGGCCTATCAAATTGAGACAAGGACCATCATCGACAGGGATGGTAATTAGTGGATATGCTAGCCAAAGGCATTACAAGGACCTTCCACATTCCCACCTTCGTTGAGATGGAGCTGCCTACCATAGAGGAATGCAAAGTAGCATGGGATGACAACCGAACTGGCTACAGAAGTTGATAAATTAACACTGGCTCAAGGAGAAATAGGGCAGCGATGTGAAGTTCCTACAGAACTCTTCCATAGTGATTTCCATGAAGATTACCACGACTTAGTCACTATGCTGAGTAGGGTGATGGGTCTCCCTACTACGACCTTCTTTTAGGAATGGATGGTGTACTTCGTTGAACAGATCCTCCATGGGAATGAGGACATCACAATAAAATCCTCATTCTACTAGGGAGGCATATAAAGCGACTGCTTCCATGAGTAGTTCATGAATGTGAAGAAAGCTCCAAGTTCTACATGTCCTCCTGTCTAGTCTACTCCTTGGCAGACTAGAGACAATACAATGGGTTGTTTGTGGCACCTGATGAGGAGCAGGATCAAAAATTGAAGGTCTATGACAAGTACCCCCAGCTCTAGCACCAGAATTTCAAGGAGTATTGCAGGGTAAATGATGCCTTCATTGGCCATATCATCAAAGTGATTGCAGGAGATTTCCAGAGAAGGGTCTCTCACAGTGCTTGGACATTCCTGAAGCAATACGCCTTCCTTTACATTCACTACCCAAAGTTCACATACATTCGTGCACAAGGCTTCACAGAAAGGCCAAATAAGTTGCCTCGATACCCCAACGACCGAATCATGCTATTGGAACTTTCTCAGCAGCTCCAACACATACATTCCATCTTCACCAACAAACACTTTGTGGGGATCTCCTACCCCTTAGATTTCAGCCAAGGAATGTATAAATTACAAACTTTCCAGTGCACTGGGAATTCTTAGAAAGAATTGAATGATTATCATTTTCACCTACACACTGCTCGCCCACGAATGGACCCATATGGACATATAAGGAAACAACTAGGGCCGAGATTCGCCCATCTGCACCACATTGAGAACTTTTGGGGAGATTGTCAGGATGACAAGGAAGTGCGTGCAAGGCACTACATGTAGATGACTACGTACTTCATAAGAAGGGTGCAACCATTTCCCATACTGAACCAGGTCAAAGAAGATGAAAGCACTATAATGGACCCCAGATACCCTATAGTCGCCAACTTGCCGCTACCAACAATAGACTAGGATGAGCAGGAGGTCGACGATCTCAACATTATAACTAAGTCAATCTTGGCCCGTACCAAGGAATGGGTGGATGGACAGGTGGCCCGATTGAAATGAAAAGGTGTGATTCTGACATATGAAGGGATAAAAAGTGAGCCCAGTTCCACCGAGGATGTCACCACTGAAACTTCAACGGGCTGTACATCCAAATATCCTCCAATCACCAGATCTAAAAAGAGGAAAGAGGTAGAAACGGAGTAGTCTCTAGACCCCAAAGTATACACAAGGAAGGATCTAGGGGGCTCACCCTCTAAAAGACTCAAGAAAATAGGAGGCACCACAGAGTAGATCATAATCAAGGAGGAAGAAGCATAAGGTACAGATCAATTAAAACCTTTTTCAGCTCTCCCTATTTTGGTTGCCCCATCTACTACCTCCCTAGCCATGGTCGCCACATCCCCACCGACAGTGGACATCTCAGTCCATCTTGCCCCTTCACCTCCGGTTGAGCATATAATAGTAATTGACTCTTCCTCCGCTGTGACTACTCCTTCCTCCGCTGCCATGTCGCCTACCACATCACTCCCATTAGCTACAGTGACGATACCAATACCAACTTTCACCTTGCTTGAGGCCTTCTCGAAACATATGCAGAATCTCTCTTCTGAGCTCTCCCAGATCCTTATGGACCCCACTCTTCAAGTGGCCCTAGCACAGGTCCTCACTACTAAACCTTCGCAGCCTTCGACAGGACCACCAGCTATGGAGGCCACCATGTTAATTTTTGAGGAGTGGGAGAGACAGGACAAAAAGGCCTCGAAGCCATTTGAAGAGGAAGCCAACGAATACCATGAACACCCGGAGTATGAACACCATACAACTGATAGGGTGGCCTACGAGGAAGAAGGAAGAGGCTCTTCGGAGAGTGGGGATGAGGAGGAGGATGCCAGTGGTAGGGTCATCGTACAGACATTTGATGATGATCTTGAAGAAGAGATGGCCAAACAGCTAAAACACGATGAAGATGAGGTAGAAAGGTAACCTCTCGGAGAAGAAGGACAACAATAAGAAGACAAGGCAACATAAGAGGTGGAGCTCCCTACAAGGGAACATGCAGGAGAAGATAAGCTGGAGGGTGAGGCCCAAAATTTCAAGGGCCTCAAAATTGAGTGGCCCAAGGAGCATGTGCACGAGGTTGACCAAACTAGGGAAAAGGAAGGGAAGGAAATAGAGAAAGAAGAAAGTTCTCGGGAGCGATTACCTACCAAGCCTCCCATCAAGCGCCTTGTGTTCATTCAGGACTCCGATGAAGAAGAAGGAGATGCAGCTAAAGTGGAAGAAAAGATCCCTAGAGATAAGAAAATAGAGATCTTAGCCGGGGAAGGCGAAGGTGATCATGGATCGACCAAGGAAAAGTCTGCTATGCCTGAATGGCTGGTAAGATAGCTTGAAAAGAAAACTCCCACACCAAAGGACCCAAGAGCGAGGCTGGAGGCTATCATAGCCCGAGCACAGATCACAACTAGAAAAGAGAAGAAGCCTAAGATTAGATCCAAGGTAACAATGGATGCTTCTAGGTCTCGAGCAGTGCAAATAGCTATGTCGGTGGTAGGTAGGGAAGGAATAAGCTATGTCACCACCATTGATTTAGGAACTGCTACCAGAGAGCAGAAAGTGGGGCATCTTGAGGAGTCAATGGCTATAGTGGTGCACCTGATAAAATAGGACAAGGTTTCAAAGGATGAGCTTAAGGCACAAGTAGCCACCTTGACAGATTACATCCAACAACAGTCCTCAATGGATGACCTACCTACCACATCTGCAGCTCCACCCCAACTGTTGTCCAAGGAACAAATTGAAAATTTGGAGAAAAGAAAGAACTTGGATAAGACTACAGAGAGCTGGTTCCGATAGGTCTTGTATGTCAGGAACATGGGTATTAGCCGGGCTATTCAAACAACAAAAATTTCTTGGACCTACAACCATCTTTGGAGAGCACAAAAAAGCTCTACACTGACTTCCCTACAACGTACAACTCCACCTATCCAAAGATTGAGGTCATCCTCTAGTTACCAAAAGCCACATGGGAAAAGAAGCTTGCATTTAAAAGGGATGATCACTGGCTGATGGAGGTGTGGAGGTGGGATTTTGACAACAAAAGGGAAAGGTTAGAGCAGATAATAAGTAAGGTGGATCCAAACATCGAATGGATCAAGGAAATTGTTAATGTTATAGCAGCTTCGGTAGCTCCTTCCAGCTCATTTCTTTCGAGGAAGTCCTAAATTGAATAATAGTCGTTGGCTATTCAATTTACTTTTATTGCTTTGTGTTCCATGCTTCGGTCGACATGAATGAATTTGTAATTCATAAGAGACATTTAACATTCACTCAGGCCAACTTCATTCATCAAGAGATGCAATCTCCTTTTAGGTCGACATAAAGGATGAAGTAAATTCATTATCTTGAGGCTGACCTCTTGTGAAGAGGTGAGTTTACACATTTTGGCCGACCTCTTGTGAAGAGGTTATTTTTATTTATGGCCGACAGTAATTAAAGAAGAGTCAAGACTGCTCAAAGTCGACATCAGTATCATAGAGTTATGATTTCTCAAAAAGGGACGACTTGAAGCACCTGTCTCTCTATAGCATATATATACAGGTTATTCATCCTTGGTGAATATTAATGGACAAGTTTAGTCAGATCAGCATATAGTGCGAACCCATCCGATATTGTGAGTACATCAGATCAATCAAGGTGCGATCTCAGCTTCTATGCTAGCATGAATACATCAGACAACAAAGTGTGAACTTAAGAGTGAATCCAATAGATTGATGACATCACTAAAGAGTGAACTTGTTTGAGAGTTAAGAGTGAATTTACCAGATTGAAGACATCCATCAAATGCGATCTGGTCTGAGAGTTAAGCTTGAATACTCCAATTTGACAGCTCCATACAAGTACGAATTTACCAGATTCCCAACATCATGAGATGCAAATATATACATGATTTGATCAAAGTGTGATTATATATTTAAGGCAAAGCTCCAGCCTTCAGATCTGTCAAATGTGTTTAAAGTATGAGAAGTTGAGGACCTTCAATGCTAAGTGATCATTGTTGATCTGTATTCTAATTTTTTCCAGGTGTGATCTAAATCTTGTTATCTGTTATTCGGTACTGCATACTGGTCTTGTGTTAGACCACATTGTAATTTGTAAAGATTACCACTATTGCATCATTTATAAGAGAGATCTTTGTTGCTGGGTTTTTCTCCCTCAAGAGGAGGGTTTTCCCAGGGTATATGCTGTGTTATTTTTCCTGATTTTGATTTAGTTTTCTGTGCATTTAATCTAATCACCTAAAACTAATATGGTATCAGAGCGGGTGTGTGTGGATCCGATCAGATTTCTGTGTTGTGGGCCTTGAAGTCTCTAAGAGGAACTCATGTAATTATCTCCCAGTATTGACACCATCAAGGCACAAGGCTGGGACTGCCTTGGTTAAACTTGCTTCAGCCTTATGGAAGTCATCACCTGGTTATGTTTACTGATGTTGTCGGCACATTTCTGAAGCTGCAGATCATGGTCAGTTTAGTCTCCCTCTCAACATCAGAATAAGATTTGAATGGTCTTCAGACCACATTCAAATGTTAAGAAGATCGCTCCTTCATGATGTTTGGTCTACTCAATAAAGTATAAGCCAGTGAACCTTAACATTTGGTTTGGTGGAGGAAAGACCATGAGAAATAAATTCTAGAGAAGAAGAGAGATCGTCTATTCAGTATTGATAAGATCTCATCATATAATCTGAAGTCTGGACAGCTTTGGTTATTATCTATTTTGGTGACGATCGATGAGTCACTACAAACTCCGTGTCTTGGTTTCCATGATAGGTGTTAATTCAAGGATGGCATCACTGAAGGTGGCAAAGATGTGTCACAGCCACAAGATCCAGATCCTTGGTGTACCTTCAGAATATTTAAAGAGATAAGTATTTGTTGTTTGCTCAGTTATTCCATTTTTCATTTGGATCTTGTGTGATTAGTATAGAGAGATTGTAATTTCTCTTGAATTGTGTTCTCTAGCATAAAGATCCTTTGAAGATTTCAAATTATTTATTGTGAGTTGTTTCATGCTAATCATGTAGATCTCTGAGTGTGACTTTGAGATGAAAAAGAGAATTACATTTTTCGATTGTGATAGGTTGATCACATCGATATCATTCTCTAATGCATGAACTGTGTTAGAGCCTTGAACTCTTGGAGAGAGTTGGTCCTACATGCTAACCGCTTAATGCATTCAAGAAATCTGTAGTTGTGCAGATTATTCTTTTATTGTGTTGAGTTTGGCATTCTCGAGAGGAGTAAAAGATGAATGAAAGAGTTATACCAAAAATTATATAAAGATAAGTTTCTTTATCCCTCTAGTTTGATCTTTTGATATATTTCTCCTTTAGGTTGATGTATTCATGTTATAACCTATGATTGTAAACTTTGTATGATTCCAGTCTTGTTATTTCTATGGGTAATTATAAACTGTTAGTAATATGTCTCTATAATGCTTGCAGTTCAATGCTCTAGGAGCAAGAAGGTGATGAGAGATTGCTTAGTGATGAAAAGTTTGAGGCATCTTGTGAGGAAGTCATGCCGACCAAAGAAATAATCAAGCAGCCTTGGGACTGAGCTGGTGGCCAGAGGGAGCTCTCTTCTAGAAGTCTTCTTTGCAATCTCTGAAGCAAGGATCAAGAGGGAGTTTTGTAACTCACTGAGAAGAAGTGAAGATTGTTGGCTAGGTGCTAAACCCTTAGAGGATCCCTTTAGTTGCTGAGATCATAATTGCTCAAGATTGTCTTTTGGATTTATCATTGGTAGCTCCGCAAACCTATTCAAAATAGTGAGATCTGAGATGAGGTCAAGGAGGACTATTCTGAACTCTCTTCAGTACCAAAGGTGTGCATTGGAAAACTTTTATCTAAGTCAAAGTGTTGTAGGCAATCTTGGACGAAGAGGTCAGAAGATTGATGCAAGAGCCTGAAGTTTTAGAGGGAGCCTCTTGAGCCTAAAGAAGATGGTAATCTTGCTGCAGCTAGTTCAGATTTGGTGGATCCTACGTTGTACAGACAGCTGATTGGATCCTTGATGTATCTAGTTAACACTAGACCTGATATTTGCTATGTAGTGAGTGCACTTAGCCAGTTTATGTGTGATCCGAGACAGATACATTTTGTTGTAGCTAATTATATCCTGAGATACTTGCGTGGCACAGTTGGATATGGATTGAAGTATACTTCAGATGCAGACTTGGAGTTACTTGGTTTTATTGATTCTGATTGGGCAGGATGTGTCACAGATCGGAAGAGCACCTCTGGCTGTTGCTTCATTTTAGGTTCTGCTATGATTTCCTGGTGCAGCAGGAAGCAGTCTTCTGTAGCATTGAGTACAGTAGAGGCTGAGTATATTGTAGCTTGCATGGCAACTCGAGAAGTAGTGTAGCTTCGTAAGCTCCTTGCAGGATTGTTTGGACAATCAATGGAGCCTACCATTATTAATTGTGATAATCAGAATTGTGTGAAACTTTCTGTCAATCCTGTGTTTCATGATAGAACCAAGCATGTTGAGATCAAGTACCACTATATCAGAGATATGGTACTGAGAAAGGTTGTACAGTTAAGGTACATTAGCACTGATGAGCAGATGGTAGATATTCTCACCAAGCCTCTCGCCAGGGTAAAGTTCATGTACTTTTGAGACAAGCTTGGTATGGTGGAGAATCCAGCCTTGACTGAGTATGAGTCTCAGTATCAGTGAGCCTTGCTTAATGATTTCTTCTCTGTGAAAGAAGTTCAAGGTGAAATCCCTTGTTAAATGCATTTTCTTCTGTGATGGAAGAACTTGAGGTGAAAGCCCTTGTTTCCACCCTCTGAGAGAGTCATGGTGGATGTCATGTGTGCGACTCCATGACATATGTTGTACTTGTGTTTCACCCTCTAGGAGAGCCATGGTGAAAGTCACATTGAGGTGACAACATCACGCAAAGTGATGAACACTTGTCCTCACTATTACACTTTCTTCTGTGATGGAAGAACTTGAGGTGAAAGCCCTCGTTTCCACCCTCTGCGCTGAGTCATGGTGGATGTCATGTGTGTGACTCCATGACAACATCACGTGAGAGAGTCTGTGATGATATTCTTGTACTTGTGTTTCACCCTCTGGGAGAGCCATGGTGAAAGTCACGTTGAGGTGACAACACCACGCAAGTGATGAACACTAGTTCTTAACCATGTGATGGTTGATATCACATTGAGGTGATATTTCTCCCTCTATATCTGATTGCAGGAAATGGTGGCAGATGAACCTCATATGAAGATGAATCATATCATGTAGCTGGAAGTTATCTCCCTAGTTGAGAGGGAGTGTTAATGTTATAGCAGCTTTGGTAGCTCCTTTCAGCTCACTTCTTTCGAGGAAGTCCTAAATTGAATAATAGCCATTGGCTATTCAATTTACTTTTATTGCTTTGTGTTCCATGCTTCAGCCGACATGAATGAATTCGTAATTCATAAGAGACATTTAACATTCACTCAGGACGACTTCATTCATCAAGAGATGCAATCTCCTTTTAGGCCGACATAAAGGATGAAGTAAATTCATTATCTTGAGGCCGACCTCTTGTGAAGAGTCGAGTTTACACATTCTGGCCGACCTCTTGTGAAGAGGTTATTTTTATTTATGGCTGACAGTAATTAAAGAAGAGTCAAGACTGCTCAAAGTCGACATCAGTATCATAGAGTTATGATTTCTCAAAAAGGGACGACTTGAAGCACCTGTCTCTCTATAGAATATATATACAAATTATTCATCCTTGGTGAATATTAATGGACGAGTTCAGTCAGATCAGCATATAGTGTGAACCCATCTGATATTGCGAGTACATTGGATCAATCAAGGTGCGATCTCAGCTTCTATGCTAGCGCGAATACATCAGACAACAAAGTGTGAACTTAAGAGTGAATCCAACAGATCAATGACATCACTAAAGAGCAAACTTGCTTGAGAGTTAAGAGTGAACTTACCAGATCGAAGAAATCCATCAAATGTGATCTGATCTGAGAGTTAAGCTTGAATACTCTAGTTTGACGGCTCCATACAAGTACGAATTTACCAGATCCGCAACATCATGAGATGCGAATATATACATGATTTGATCAAAGTGTGATTATATATTTAAGGCAAAGCTTCAGCCTTCGGATCTGTCAAATGTGTTTAAAGTCTGAGAAGTTGAGTACCTTCAATGCTAAGTGATCATTGTTGATCTATATTCTAATTTTTGCCAGGTGTGATCTAAATCTTGTTATCTGTTATTTGGTACTGCATACTAGTCTTGTGTTAGACCACATTGTAATTTGTAAATATTACCACTGTTGCATCATTTATAAGAGAGATCTTTGTTGCTGGGTTTTTCTCCCTCAAGAGGAGGGTTTTCCCAGGGTATATGCTGTGTTATTTTTCCTAATTTTGATTTAATTTTCTGTGCATTTAATCTGATCACCTAAAACTAATAGAAATTAGGGTGGAATGCACTTGATATCTCAAGCTCATGACACAGTATGAATGCCCGCAGTACAGATGTATCAAGAGAAGGTAAAACCTTACTTTTAGAAGAAGATGAAGGACAAGATGTCCAATGAAATAACAGTGGAATTCGTGAGTTTTTCCAGTCGTTCCTTCGACCAATCAAAGCCGTTTAGAGATCAGGGGTAAAGTATGATGAAGACTGGAGAAATCTTGAAGATAATGCAAAATAATGGAGCTACCAGATGTTGCAATATGAGATCATTGAGGTAGACAAGCTCCAGCCAGTTATTATAAAATTCAAGGAGTATACAATTTTGAAGAAGCTGGAGGAAAAACCTATTACCAATGAGGAGCTCCCAAAGGAATAGCTACAGCAAAAGACAAAATGCTACAATGTCGTCACTAAAGGATGAAATGGGGAAAGGGGACAAGAATGTAATTTTAAATTGTAATAAATTGGGGGTAGGTGAAACCCTATTTTGTAATGAATCTTGGCCACACAATAAGAATTAATCTTGGCCATTCATTTAACTTTTTGGGCACTATAAATAGGGGTCTCCTCTCATTTGCAAAGGGAGTTGAGTTGTTGTAAAGACATGCTGCTGAAATTTTTAATGAAAATACATTGACTTGGTGCATTTTCTGATTTCTTCAAATGTTTCATGGTTCAATCTCCATTGTTAGATGCTTTACTTAGATTTATATTGTTGTTCTATTTAGTTGTATCCTTGCTTCGATAGATTTTAGTGATGTTGTTTTGTAGTTGTGAAAATTCCTACTGTGTAGATGCCTTCTTAGTCCATACTTTTTGTTGTTTTCTACTGGTAGATAGCTATGTAAAGTTAGTCTAGGCTTAAATTCAAAGTTACCCCACACTTTTATCTTTATTCATGCATGTATATGGTGAATGGAAGGTGAAATATTTGTAGACCTTAGAAGATAGCACAAATTTCATGAGACTGTGAGATTTTTGGTTAGGTGAAATATTGTTTCAGGAAGTTGTCCATTGCAGGAACTCCATAATTACTATTCACAGTTAGTTGCAGATCCAAGAACTTTCCATCTCCCCTACTCTTTCTCCTTTTTTTTTATGAGTGGCCTATGCTAAGGTTCATTGCACATTGTAAAGCCAAACTTGAAGAAACACCGAAGTTTTGGACCACTGTTTGAACCTACATCAAAATGAAACTTGACCCCCATCTCAGAAGCTTCCGATTTGAAGATCTACCTTGCATCTAGCTATGTATGTTCGCCCTGTGATTACTAAAACATCACATCAAAATAAACTGAGGAGTTCCACGCAAGTCATGACCTGACACCCGAGAGACCTTGGGGAGATTTTCAGCAACTTGTCATTGGAGATTTCCTTTCAAGAGAGGTAGTGCACCTGTGTACTACGTGTGTTGAGAATGTGAGCAAAACACCCATCAACAGAACTGGAGCTAGAAGGAGGGTCTTGTGAAGCTGGATTGAATTGGATCATTCTCCCCAAAAATATTTCAAAGAGTTTTACGGTCGACAACAAATAAGGGAGAATTCCAAGAGTTGCAGCCCCCTTCAAGGGAAAAACAAACTAAGGGAAGTAACGTTGCTTCTTCCTCTTCCTCTGTTCCACCCACTTCCCTTCTACCTTCACCCTCATTTGTCTTGCATTCATCTTCCACCTGACCAATCGAAACTCCATTTCCACTCCCCATCTCCGACAGCCAGGAATTTGCTTCTCTCCCAGCCCTTCCAGCCCAAGGAACTGTCTAATTAGCCGCAGCCCAGGTGCAATCCCAAACTATGATTTGATTGCAGGTGTAATCCCAAATTACTATCCCTCAATAGTAGATACTACCTCCGCCTCCCGCCATGGCTTGGTTGGCACAAAATCCTTCACTGATACATTTCGCCACTTACCATGATATGCCCAAGAATTTGGAGGGCTTCTGTTCAAAATTTAATCCTCGTGACCCACAAAGAACAACTGAAGAACACATTAAAATATTTGAAATAACAGTCACTGAAATGCAAGTTGACCATGAGAATGTTGCATGCCACCTTTTTATGCATTCGTTGGGCGAGGAAGTCTTCTATTGGTAAATCAATCTGCCGAGGGGATCCGTTACCTCATGGAACCTAATGAAGAATGTTTTTTTGTAAAAATATAAGATCCCAATCAGCCCCTTGGAGTTATATAGGCAATTTATGTCCACAAGGAGGGAAGTCAATGAACCCATTGGATCCTATAATGACCGTTTTCATCGTTCCTTCACAAGGCTTCAGGACACATACCTCCATAATGATGTCGTAGCCCTCCCAATCTATTATGTGGCATTAGACAACCTCACATCGGCCCTGGTGAAAAGGATGTGTCTGCCACCGACCTCATTAGTGATGGCCTATATAGAGGTTGTTATTGCTAGTGCAGATTTAGGGCAAAATATCTCTAGTGCGCTGCCCTCTTTGGGACCAATAGCTCACCCGATGCAAATTCAAGGTCTTAATGAAGCATTCGCTAATGAGACCCCTCTTATGATCCACGTGCCTCAACTGCCTATCATTTTGCACCCTGGACAAGCAATGAATTATGCACCTCTCATGCCTCCCTATTTACAGCCTCAACCACTACAGAGCTATCTTCAGGCTACCCAACAATAGCAAGTGTATTCTCAACAGCCCCAGGAACCCTTGTGCCTACCGGGGCTAGAATTTCCTCTAGCTCATCAAAATTAGCTAGTGACCCCGCCCATCTTTCTCCAAAATCTAGCACCACAGTCGAGCAACACTACTGAGAAGGACAAACTCAAGGAGTTGACAAAGATGATAAAGAAAATGTCCACGGAGATGACGCACTTAAGAAATCAGAATAATCAGTTACAGGCATCCCAGTGTAGCCTCCAGGCCAATCTTAATTGGGAAAAATGAGACAACAGGGATGGTAGGGACAACTGAGAAGCAAGCACCTCTTTAGGGAATAATTATGATAGAGGGAAGAATTCAAATCAAAGCTTCAAAAGGAGGCCTTCTTAGAGGCAGAACCGTACGTGGAATACAAGGCCCAATAACGGAGGTGTCCCTACTCCTCTTGATCAGTTGACCAACAATGAAAAGATGACCAGTGGAGTATACCTCACCGATGCAGCTTTGTCTGGATAGTGCCGAATTCACAAAACCAACAAACATTATGAGTTGGATTGCCTTGAATTCTAGACAGATGCTATAACATTCCAAGTAGAAGTACAAAATGCAATTGACAGTGTCGACTACACGGACATCGTCCCATCTAAGTTGTATGATTACTCCTATCTTGCGATCAACAAAGCATCCTTTCTGCGGGGCGACCGCAATGAGCCCGAAGTCGAGCCCACCCCCATTAGGAGTGAAGAAGTGCAAGAGGTAAGTAATGAACAAACTTTGGCTCAATTTTTTGATTCCGTAGATAATGGTCCAGTAGATGAGGAGGAACCATATGTAGATGAAATTCACGTGTTTCACCAGAGAGCAACCCCTTACTTCCTCAGAAATAGGCAGGCATGTGGACCTCTACACCACCAATCAATTTTACTACCCTCCCTAACCCTAATGCCAACAATAATCTTGGGATTCCCCATGTACCCACCTAGTATCTTAACAAGGATAAGCCTCAGAATCAAATGCACAATCAGCCTCGAGGCCAACCCCGAAATTAGTCAGGCCAAACGAAAGTCCAACCTTCTAGCTCTAACATAGATCGAGCCTTTGGCTCTGAGATTAAGCAGATGGGTGAATATGTGGCAAACGAGTTCAAGAAAGTAAAAATCAGTTTGTCTGCCTTTGAACTACTCAGGGTCCCTACCGTGAGGTACACCTTTTTTAGCGTACTCAATGGGACCCCATCCTCCAGCACAATGCAGGAAACATCAGCTAAGAGAGTCACCTTTGAAGAGCCTAAGCAAGAATCTGTGATACAGGATAATACCGGGAAAAAGAAGAGTGTTCCCTTAAATCAATCTATAGGTAAGTGACCAGAAAAGGAGCCAAATCAGAACAATAGACATATTGCCAAGGATCAGCCATTTAGGCAGACCAAGAATAAAGTTGGTGATAAGAACAAGGGTAAAGTCGCTCACATAGACACACCTAAGGGCCTCTTCTAAGGAAAACTTGAAACCCCTCCTTTCTTCATTACCATCTAGATATTCAAGAAGAATTTGCACAACTGCCTACTCAATTCAGGAGCGTCTGCCAATGCCATGCCCCTGGTAGTATGCAAGGCCCTTGGGATTACTCCCATACCTTCTAGGAGGAAGGTGATCCAGTTGGACAAAACAAAGATCAACATTGTGGGAGAAATGAATCAGATCCTGATGCAAATTGTTGTAGATCCAAGGATACAACAAATCATTGATATTCAAGTAGCTGGCATTCTCGATGCATATGGGATCATTCTAGGAAAATAATTCACCAAAACACTAAATGGATATGTTGCACGGACCATTCTCACATGTGGCTGCCATGGAAAGGGCTACCAAATCAAATATGTATAGATCGTGAGCCCTGTATGAAATATATGATCACGGAGTACAACCTAAATGAGGTGTTGTTTGTTGAGACAAATTGGGAAATTACTATCCCTTGGCACATCAAGACGAATTTGAACCTTAAGAAGAGTATGTTGCAAAGGTGCTCTTAGTACAGTGCAATCCTCCAATTGACTTCTCAAATGCCTCAGAGTACAGAAATGCCGATAGAATTAGATGATAAAACTGATGAAGGCGGCAACTAGGGACTACTCAGTGGTTTCTAGGAATTCATAGAAAAGTGTGCAAGGGCTTAACTTAGCTTGGGCTCCCGAATGAATTTCCAAGACCTCTTGCTACCAAATTGGTGCAAGATTCACAATGCTGCCCACTCTGAGTTTGATTGTTGCTTGTGTCAAACAGTAGTAAAGCATGTTAAAAAATTAGCTGTCCTTCAGAAGAAAATTCCAAAGGAGGTGTTGATAGAACCCCCCATTGTTCAACACACTAAGCTAAAATATTTCCCTAAGAATATGGAGGCAACTACCCAACCAAAAGCAAGTGAGACCTTAGTTGGACCCGAAGTCAAAGAACTTTCCAAATTTTGGACACTTTGATTTGATGGGTCCAAGTCAAAACAAGGAGCTAGTGTAGGGTTCAAACTCATCAAACCAATGGGTAACACCTTTCTTGCTACCCACAGATTGTAGTTTTATTGCACCAATAATGTAGCAGAATACGAGGTGTTAGTCCATGGACTTCTTATGGCCTTAAAGAAAAATGTCAAAATGTTGCAAGTTTTTGGGATTCTGAACTCGTAGTCAAACATGTTAGAAAATTGTATTCCTGCCACAACAAAAGACTTGCAAACTATAGGTATAGGGTCTAGGACCTCTTAGAAGGTCTAGATGCATTTAATAAACAATTGATCCCTCGTGCTCAAAATCATACAGCTGATGCCTTGGCTCAAGCAACCGGCACTTTGCAACCCCTCTCCTTGTCTAGACTTAAGAAATTTAGAATTGAGTTGACATCCATGCCATTTGTCCCAGATAATGTCACTCACTTTCAAATCTTCAATGATGACAAGCATATCCTTGAATTCATCACGAGTTCTGATGTCTTCACAGCTCAAATAATTGATGAAGCCGATCTGCAAGAAGTCGAGTTGGGCATAAAAGGAGTCATCAACCTCAAAACCAACAAGATTCCCAAAGGTATGGTTCAGCTGGAACACATATTTGATTTGGACCAGATCAAAGATCAGCATCAGCAAACGAAGAAAGAAGCCATAAGCAACCAATGCGATTCTCACAACCTCGGGATAGCCGAGGAGATCAAAAATGTTTTTATTGGAAAAGTTTGCACGCTCAAGAAAAAGAAGGGAATCATTGGTGCTTTGCGGAAGTATCTTGACGTGGTGGCATGGAGTTATGAGGATTTAAAGACTTATGATACCTCCATCATCACACATACCATCCCTCTCAAGATAGAAGTGAGGCCATTCTGTCAGTAGCAGCATCCTATTAATGCCTTGCTAGAGCCCATAATTTACAAAGAGGTACAGAAGTTGCTTTCAGCAAGAATTATCTTCTCGGTCAGGCATTCTAAATGGGTGGCCAACTTGGTCCCAGCCAAAAAAAGAATGGAGAAATCAGATTGTGTGTAGACTTCCACAATTTGAACCGAGCTTCGAAGGACAACTATATAGTGCCTTCATTGGATGAGGTGCTGCAGATCATCAACTCCCAAATGACGTCCTTCTTTGATGGGTACTCTGGGTATAACCAGGTGATGGTATAGTATGAAGACCATCATAAAACAGTGTTCACCACTAAGTGGGGAACATTCTCTTATAGAAGAATGCCTTTTGGGCTCATCAACGTTGGGGCCACCTTCCAATGTGCCATGGATATCGCCTTCAAAGATTTGATTGAAAAATGCATAATCATCTACATGGATGATTTAACTATGTTTTCTGAAAGGTGGAGTGACCATGTTTTTGATCTATGCAAGGTGTTTCAACGGTGCAGGAAGTTTGGAGTTTCCCTTAACCCCAAGAAGTGAATTTTTGGCGTGATTGAGGGTAGATTGCTTGGACACATCATTTCAGAACAAGGAATCTCCATAGAACCTGAACATATCCAGTCTTTGCTGAAAGTCCCACCCCCAGGAAACAAGAAAGAATTAAAATCCTTCTTCGAAAAGATCAAGTTTGTCAAGAAATTCATCATGGGTTTTGCGAAGATTGTTAAGCACCTCAATGCCATGTTAAAATAGGATGCCAAAGTTGAATGGACTCTTGAAGCTAAACAAGCCTTTGAGAAAATAAAATCGGCCATTCTTGAGGCACCTGTACTAGTTAGCTCAGATTATCTAAAGTTGTTCTATATCTACTCATTCGCTTTAGAACATTCTTGTGCTAGAATTTTGACTCAGAAAGATGATGAAGGAAATGAGCACCGATCGCCTTCATGAGTGCTCCCCTGAAGGATGTTGAATTACGATACCACAACATGGAAAAGCAGGCATATGCCCTTGTTAGGGGGGTGAAGAAATTTTAGCATTATATCCTACACAATAAAGTGTTTGCCATTGTGCTCGACCCAGCAATGAAAACGTTGCTCATGCAAAATGAACTAGACGAGCAAAGAGCTAAATGGGTCACTTTTCTCCAAGAGTATGATATGGAAATCCAATTGATGAAGTTGGTGAGAGGACATGCACTTACCCACACAATCACTGAAGCAGCAGCAAAGGCCAGACCCAAACTCACTGTGTAGCAATACGAGCTCGAGGATGTTTCCCTGAGAGAATGGTACAAGGACGTTGTTTATTATTTGTTGAACCACAAGTGTCTTCCTCAATTGCAGGGAGTCTAAAAGTGATTTCTTAGATTGAAAAGCAACAGTTATATGTTGCAGGGGTCCATTTTATACAAGAGAAATCATGAAGGCATTTACTTAAGATGCCTTGGTAAGGAAGAAGCAGACCGAGTCTTAAAAGAGTTTTATGATAAGTTCAGTACCGGCCATGGGTCCGGTCCTTCCACTGCACATCAAATATTAAGGATGGGATTTTATTGGCCAACTGTCTTCAAAGATTCCCATTGTCATGTTCATTCATGTCACACATGTTAGACAACCGCCACCAAGGAGAAGAATGTTGCTATCCCACTGCAACCCATGTTGGAGGTAAGGTCATTCACACAATGGGGCCTCAATTTCATCGGTCTGGTAAGCCCTCCATCATCTATGGGACACAGGTACATTCTTACTACTACTAATTACTGCACTAGATGGATAGAAGCAATTGTATGTAAGCAATGCACAACTAAGGTAGTGACAAATTTTTTGGAAAGTTTCATTTTAAATTGCTTTGGTTGTCCTTATGCATTGGTATGTGATAATGGATTTGCATTTGCTTGGTTAAAATTTGTTGGTTGGGCCTTCGACTATGGGATTGCCCTTAAATTTTCATCTAATTACTACCCTCAAGGCAATGGTCTTGCTGAATTTACAAACAAGAACTTGATCACCGTGATCAACAAACTGCTAGATAGGAATCCCAAGGACTGGCATACCCAACTCCATTTTTCCCTTTGGGTAGATCACACTCGCCACAAGGCTGCCCTTGGCAATTCCCCATTCCATCTTGTTTATGGCCTAGAGCCCATATTTCCTATCTATCTGAAGATTCCCACTCTTCAGTTTATCAACGAATTTTATGAGGGGGGAGATCGTAGAGAAGCTCGGTTAGCTGAGCTCTTGCATTTAGAAGAATTCTAAGACTGTACAATAGAAAATTTCACCAAACCTCAAGGCATGGTTAAGAGATGGTTTGACCGCTGAGCTAAAATTAAGGCCTTTAGAATTGTAGATTTGGTCCTATATTGGGACAAGGCCCATGAAAGGACAGGGGGACACAACAAATTCGACAAGCTTTGGCTTGGCCCCTTTCAAATAGCTAAAATTTTGGGATACAATGCTTTCCACCTAAAGACCTTAACTGGTGAAGACGTCCCATTGCCAGTCAACGGGCAGCACCTGAAATGTTACTTCCAAGTTTGAGCTCTCTCGAGCTCTTCCTTGTAAATATCTATATATAGGTCAAAGTAGGTTGCCTTTTGGTTTGCTTGCATCTTGTTGTTTCGCATCACTCTATTTGCTTGTTCCATGGGTTGTTTTGTTTTGAAAAAGATGTTTTTTGTCCCCTTGTGGTGGCTGTGCTCATTTGATGAACTATTCGCTTTGTTGTCTGCCCTTGGTGTTCTTCGGCTAAACATTCATTCTCGACTATTGGTCTCGGGAGGCTGCCTAGGATTGATTTCCTCATTTGAACTTTTCCTTAGAACTTGACCCTTGGTTGGATCTCTTTATACACATTTCAGATCCCACACAAAACACATAATAATCATTTCTAAAAGGACTCTACCATGGTTGCTATCACACCCTAGTGAGTGAAAAATCTTAAGTTTGCTCCAGTGACCACTGTGGTTCCCAAACCCATGGTAGGATTCATTGCTTACCCAGTCGAGCAACAAATAAGTGAGAAAATGGACATTGAGAGAAATATTAAAAGAAAAAAGAAAAGAAATTCTAAAAACTAAGCGATCGCATGGGTGTGCGGATAACTCTACTGGGGATATGGATGCTCGACCGACAGTAGAGCAATATCCATGGGGATCACAGTGACAAATCCGTCGGGGCTATGGATGTATGACTGGCAGCGGAGTAATGTCCAAGTTACTTTTGGTGTTGAACAGTTTATGTAGCTTGCTCAGTTGGATTAGTAGCCATTGGTCACAGTCCTATGGAAAGGAATGAATTCACTACACACACTTTTGAGATGTCCTGTAGACTGACCCAACTAAGGATCATGTTCTCATAATTCACCTTTGGAAGTTCACTCATGGTCTATGAAACTAGAGATTTTGGGTCCTGGATGAATACTTATCCTTAGAACGCTTGGGAGCGTTCCCTAGAGGAGTCGTCATTTGTTGTGCCCTCAGCACACACGCCCCGTTCAGGATGGGGACCCTCTTTTTCTTTTGCCTTTCTGGGTCATTTTTGTCGCCACCTCATTTTACATGCCTTGTTTCAATGTCCTGGGTAGTTAACGTACCTCCAAAGTCTCATCTTTAGTTGACTGTCTTTTGCCCCTTCATTTTTGTCAAGTCCTAATGCCTTGCGGAGTCTCCTTGGCAGTTTTACTCTGCCAGCTGCCTTGGAGCCCGCAGTGGCCCACCCTAGTGGGTTTCCCTGGCCGGGTTTCCCCCTTGTGATCGTCGTTCTGAATAGCAGAAGGCTTCCACCTTCCTGGGCCCTGGGACCTGGCTCGCTATTTTTCATCCAGTGAAACTTGCAAAATTCCTTGGTTGCTTTTGCCCCCTCCGGGGCTAACCCTCCGGAACTCAGTGCGAACTTCGTCATTCCCGACAGAAAATCATTGACGGAACTCCGCCCTCTAGGTCTTGAGTTCCCCTTCGCTACTGGTGGTTTTTGAACTAAATTTCCAAAATGACGAAACTCCACCCTCCGAGTCTCGAGATTCTCTTAGCCGTCAGTTTGCAAAGCAAAGTTTATAGCAGCCATAAGGTCGTGTCTTTTCGGGCCCCATGCCTCAGATCTCCCACCACCATCCATGAATTTGAATTCACCAACCTAACTGTCCTCCATACAGACATTAAATGCGGCCATTAATGGCAGGGGGCAGTATAAATATTAGACCCCAACCTATCATTTTCACTTGTCAGGATTTCAAAGGGAGATTAGAGTTCTTGCCATAGAGAATCACTGCCTTCATCGATCATCGCCCTCGCACTCATTTTTGTCATTCGTCGAACCCTAGTGGATTGCACGCCTTCTCTCATCGGATTCTCGAGGTAGGTTTTCTATTTGCGCTCCTGAGAGGTCTTTATGATTTTAACGCCTAAAATGATGAACAATGTGGGTTAAAAACACATTTAATTGATAACACTTAATAAAACACATAAAACCCATGTATTAGAATCTTTTAAAAACCTCCAAAGTGCCCCCAAAGTCGATCCAGAACCTTCATTCTCTACAGTCATTCTTCATCCAAAGAATTTGATCCCTCTGGGCCCGGACCCTTCTGTCGCCATTAAAATTTATGAAATTAAACATCCTTTTCAAAATGGCCACACCCTCTCCCAGGACCGCACCCCAAACTTCCACATCTAGGATTTCGCCAAGCTCCCGCTTTTCTCGAATGGCGGAAGGACCACGTCCGCCCGAGCCCTAGGTCCTGCCTTGCAATTTAACGTCTAGCACTTGTCACAAATCGACCACTTGTCATCACCCCGGGTCCCTATCCACAGACATCCGTCTGCAGACTTCTATGGAGTCTCCATTGTTCTAAATAGAAAAACTGCAATGACATCCCGTCTCCTGGGTCCCAACCTACCTTTTGTCATGAGGGTTCCAAATCGTCGAACTTTAACACCCTTGATCTTGCCGAGATCCGCCATCCGAGACTCTGTCCCATCTCCACCATTCCAAAAGGGAAAAGTGCATGCTCCTTTTCAGCCTCCAAACCCCGACATCATGTTCACCGAATGAAAACTTCACATAGAAATCTGATGCCCAACCTCGTTACCGGGTCCAGTCCGCTGGGCCACCCATTCCAGACTTCCGTCCGATGATCGCTATTCTGAACGGCGAAAGCATGATGGCTTTCTAGCCCCACAGGATCGAGTGCTTTAAAAATTGTAAAAATACCGACTGCCCTTGGACCCACCGGGTCCTGGACCCCGGAGTTCCGCCCCCAAAACTCTGTTTGTGCTTGGTCATTTCAAACAGCCAACCCCGGAAAGCCTTCCAGCCCTGTACCTCTGAATACTCTCAAATTGATCTAAACGACCTCAAATTTGAAATCTAATCTCGACCCACATGCTCAAATTCAACCCTATTCAATACATTTTCCCTTTCAAAACAACATTCTTGGCAGGGAAGTCTGGGCCTCTAGGCCCAAATTGTCCAAAAGCCCTCAATTGAAGGACTAATGACATCTAGAAGTATAAGTATGATTTTATGAATGATAAATTGTCCAAAGTTGATTTCCTCCATGAGATTTCGACTAACATCAAAGATTTCATGATCAATTGCATTGACTATGCCTTTGCTTGTAGGATATATGGAATCAGGTGCAAAACCCTCGGGGGCAGCTGCGGAAAAATACAAAGGAAAGAAATCGAGCAAGACTCCTTGTGAAAAAAAGGACAAGGACCAAATGAAGTACCAATTCCAAGGTGAACCTTTGCACTCAAAGGTTGTCACAAACTAGAAAGAAATCATAGATACCAATATCAGCCACATCGATATTGATGAATTTAAGAAAAGGGTCAGAGTCAACCCAACAACCAAGAATGCAAGGCTGATCAGGCAAAGCGGAATCACAAAAGCTACAGGCTTTCCCCCATCTCTCATTGCCCCTAAGCTAGTCATGGCTTGTCAGTAGGCCTATCAAACTGAGACAAGGACCATCATCGACAAGGATGGTAATATTCTAGCGGATATGTCAGTTGAAGGCATTACAAGGACCTTCCACATTGCCACCTTCATCGAGATGGAGACGCCTACTATAGAGGAATGCAAATCAGCATGGGATGACAACCCGATTGGCTACAAGATGTTCATAAATCAACACTGGCTAAAGGAGAAATGGGGCAGCGATGCAAAGGTTTCTCAGGAACTCTTCCGCAATGATTTCCATTAAGATTACCATGACTTAGTCACTATGCTGAGCAGGGTTATGGGTCTCCCTACTGCGGCCTTCTTTCAAGAATGGATGGTGTACTTCGTTGAACATATCCTCTGTGGGAATGAGGACGTCACAACAAAATCCTCATTCTACTGGGGAGGCATAATAAGTAACTGCTTCCATGAGCATTTCATGAATGTGAAGAAAATCTCCAAGTTCTACATGACCTCCTATCTAGTCTACTCCTTAGCAGACCAGAGATGGTACAATGGGTTGTTTGTGGTACCCGATGAGGAGCAGGGTCAAAAATTGAAGGTCTATGACAAGTACCCCCAACTCCAGCACCAAAATTTCAAGGAGTATTGCAGGGTAAATGACACCTTCATTGGTCATATCATCAAAGTGATTGTAGGAGATTTTGAGAGAAGGGTCTCTCATAGTGCTTGGGCATTCCTGAAGCAATATGCCTTCCTTTTCATTCAATACCCAAAGTTCACATACATTCGCACCTAGGGCTTCACAGAAAGGCCAAATAAGCTGCCTCGATACCCTAATGATTGAATCATCCTATTGGAACTTTCTCGGTAGCTCCAACACATACAATTCATTTTCAACAGCAAACACTTGGCGGGGATCTCCTACCCCTTAACTTTCAGCTAAGGAATGTATAAATTACAAAATTCCCAATGCACTAGAAATTCTGAGAAAGAATTGAACAATTATCATTTTCACCTACACATTGCTTGCCTGTGAATGGACCCATATGGACATATAAGGAAAGCACTAGGGTCAGGGTTCGCTCATCTGCACCACACTGAGGACTTTTGGGGAGATTGTCATGATGAAAAGGAAGTGCGTGTAAGGCACTACATGCGGATGACTGCGTACTTCATAAGAAGGGTGCAACCATTTCCCATATCGGATCAGGTCAAAGAGGATGAAAGCACCATAATGGACCCCAGATACCCTACAGTCACCAAATTGTCACTACCAACAATAGACTAGGATGAGTAGGAGGTCGATGATCTTGACATTATAAATAAGCTGATCTTGGCCCATACCAAGGAATGGGTGGATGGACAGGTGGCCCAATTGAAATGGAAAGGGGTGATTCTAACATATGAAGGGCTACAAAGTGAGCCTAGTGCCACCAAGGATGTTGCTGCCACAACTTCAATGGGCGAGACATCCAAATATGCTTCAATCACTAGATCTAAAAAGATGAAAGAGGTGGAAACAGAGTAGTCTCCGAACCCCAAAGTATACACAAGGAAGGATCCAAGGAGCTCACCCTCTAAAAGACTCAAGAAAACAAGAGGCACCAAGGAGTAGCTCGTAATCCAAGAGGAAGAAGCAAAACATATAGATCAATTAAAACCTCTTTTGGCTCTCCCTATTTCGGTTGCCCCATCATCTACCTCCCTAGCCATGATTGCCACATCCCTACCAACAGTGGACATCTCAGTCCATCTTGCCCCTTCACCTCCGACCAAGCTTGTAATAGTAATTGACTCTTCCTCCATCGTGACTACTCCTTCCTCCGCTACCATGTCGCCTACCACATTGCTCCCATTAGCTACGGTGATGACACCAATACCAGCTTCCGCCTTGTCTGAGGCCTTCTCGAAACATATGCAAAATCTCCCTTCTGAGCTCTCCCAGATCCTTATGGATCCCACTCTTCAAGTGACCCTAGCATAGGTCCTCGCTACTGCTAAACCTTCATAGCCTCCGGTAGGACCGCCAACTATGGAGGCCACCATGTTAATTTCCAAGAAGTGGGAGAGACGGGAGCAAGAGGCCTCAAAGCCATTTGAAGAGACAGTCGATGAATACCATGAACACCCAGAGTATGAACACCGTACAATTGACAAGGTGGCCTACGAGAAAGAAGGAACATGCTCTTTGGAGAGCAGGGATGAGGAGGAGGATGTCAGTGGTAGGGTCATTGTACAAACATTTGATAATGATCTTGAAGAAAAGATGGCCCGACAGCTAAAATACGATGAAGAAGAGGCAGAAAGGTCACCTCTCAGAGAAGAAGGACAACAACAAGAAGCCAAGGCAGCAAAATACATGGAGCTCCCTAAACGGGAACATGGAGGAGAAGATAATCCTGAGGGTGAGGCCCAAACTGTCAAGGGCCTCGAAATTGAGCGGCCCAAGGAGCACGTGCACAAGGTTGAGCACACTAAAGAAAAGGAGGGGAAGGAAATAGAGAAAGAAGAAAGTCCTCGGCAGTGATTACCTACCAAGCCTCCCATCAAGCACCTTGTGTTCATTCAGGGCTCCGATGAAGAAGGAGATGTAGCAAAAGTGGAAGAAAAGACCACTGGAGATAAGAAAATAGAGATCTTAGCTAGGGAAGGCGAAGGTGATCATGGATCGGCCAACAAAAAGTCTGCTATGTCTGAATGGTTGGAAAGACAGCTTGAAACGAAAACTCCCATACCAAAGGACCCAAAAGCGAGGTTGGAGGCTATCATAGCCCGAGTGTAGATCACAACTAGAAAAGATAAGAAGCCTAAGATCAGATCCAAGATAACAATGGATGCTTCTGGGTCTCGAGCAATGCAAATAGCTATGCCGATGGTGGGAAAGGAAGGAATAAGCTACAACATCACCATCGTTGATTTAGGGATTGCGACCAGAGAGTAGAAAATGGGGCATCTTGAGGAGTCAGTGGCTACAGTTGTGCACCTGATAAAACAAGACAAGGTTTTGGAGGATGAGCTTAAGGCACAAATAGCCACCTTGATGGATTACATCCAACAATAGTCCTCAATGGATGACCTATCTACCACATCCATGGCTCCACCCCAACTGTTGTCCAAGGAACAAATTGACAAGTTGGAGAAATGAAAGAACTTGGATAAGACTATAGAGAGCTGGTTCTGACAGGTCCTATATGTCAGGAACATGGGTATTAGTCAGGCTATTCAAATAGCCAACAAGTTCTTGGACCTATAGTAATCTTTGGAGAGCACGAAGAGGCTCTACATCGACTTCCCTGCAACGTACGACTCCACCTATCCAAAGATTGAGGCCATCCTCTATTTACCAAAAGCCACATGGGAAAAGGAGCTTGCATTCAAAAGGGACGATCAAAGGCTAATGTATGTGTGGAGGCAGGATTTTGACAACAGAAGGGAAAGGTTGGAGCAGATAATGAGTATGGTGGATCCAGACATCGAATGGATCAAGGAAATTAGGGTAGAATGCACTTGATATCTCAAGCTGATGACGGAGTATGACATGCCTGTAGTATAGATGGATCCAGAGAAGGTAAAACCTTACTTTCAGAAGAAGATGGAGGATAGGATGTCTAGTGTAATAACAGTGGAATTCATGAGTTTTTTCACCCATTCCTTTGACCAATTAGAGTTGTTCATGGTGTAAATTATGATGAAGACTGGAGAAAGCTTGAAGATAATGCAAAATAATGGAGCTACCAGATGTTGTGGTATGAGATCATTGAAGTAGACAAGCTCCAGCCAGTTATTCTAAAATTCATGGATTATATAGTTTCAAAGAAGCAGGAGGAAAGCCATGTTACCAATGAGGAGCTCCCAAAGGAATAGCTACAACAAAAGAGCAATCAACAAAAGACAAAATGCTACAATGTCGTCACTAAAGGATGAAATGGGGAAAGGGGACAAGAATGTAATTTTAAATTGTAATATATTGGGGGTAGGTGAAACCCTATTTTGTAATGAATCTTGGCCACACAATGATAATTAATCTTGGCCATTCATTTAACTTTTTGGGCACTATAAATAGGGGTCTCCTCTCATTTGTAAAGGGAGTTGAGTTGTTGTAAAGACATGCTGCTGAAATTTTTAATAAAAATACATTGACTTGGTGCATTTTCTGATTTCTTCACATGTTTCATGGTTTAATCTCCATTGTTAGAAGCTTTACTTAGATTTATATTGTTGTTCTAGTTAGCTATATCCTTACTTTGATAGATTTTAATGATGTTGTTCCATTATTGTAAAAATTCCTGCTATGTAGATGCCTTCTTAGTCCATACTTTTTGTTGTTTGTTGCTGGTAGATAGCTATGTAAAGTTAGTTTGGGCTTAAATTCAAAGCTACCCCACACTTTTATCTTTGTTCATGCATGTATATGGTTAATGAAAGGTGAAATATTTGTAGAACTTAGAAGATAGCACAAATTTCATGAGACTATGAGATTTCTAGTTAAGTGAAATATTGTTTCAAGAAGCTTTCCATTGCAGGAACTCCATAATTATTGTTCACAGTTAGTTGCAGATCCAAGAATTTTCCATCTCCCCTGCTCTTTCTCCTTCTTTTTTTTCATGAGTGACCTATGCTAAGGTTCATTGCACATTGTAAAGCCAAACTTGAAGAAACACTGAAGTTTTGGACTGCCGTCTGAACCTACAGCAAAATGAAACTTGACCCCCATCTTAGAAGCTTTGGATTTGAAGATCTACCTCGCATCTAGCTACATAAGTTCACCCTGTGATTACCAGCAAAATCACATCAAAATCAACTGAGGAGTTCCATGCAAATCATTACCTGACACCCGAGAGACCTTGGGGATATTTTCAGCAACTTGTCATTGGAGATTTCCTTTCAAGAGAGGTAGTGCACTTGTGTACTGCCTATGTTGAAAAAGTGTACAAAAAACCCATCAATAGGAATCTTGAATGCTACAATAATATTCTTCGAATCTACTCTTGAATGCCTTGAAAATGCTCTTGAAATGCTTTTGATCTCATAAAATTGCTATAGGAATGCTGACTTGAAAATTCTTAGGTGAAACTAAGTGAAATAACCTCTTGTTTATACATATCTTAAGATTAATTCCTGAAATTCAAATATCAAAAGCTAACATTGAATTGTAGATTTGAAATCATTAAAATACCACCGAAAACATATTTTAAATGGGGTCCCAAGTCTAAGTGAGGACCCATTTTCCCTACGATGAATGGCTCTTAGGTCACTTACTTAGGACACATATTGCTCAATATTAAACATAGTTTAAATTAGGGTCCTAGGTCTACGAGAGGACCCATTCACCCTATGGTGAATGGGTCCTAGGTCACTTACCTAGGACACACATGTTCAAAAGTTAAGTGTTGTGAAATGACATTTATGAATGCCAGGTTTTATCCCTTAGAATTTGCATTTAATTAGGCTTGGATTTGAATTAAAGGGGCCAATTAAGGAAAATTAACCTCAATTAATTAATGAAGCCCTAGATTAATGTGAAAGTGTAAAGGTACACTTTACAACACCAAAAATAAGGTACAATTAGGACCATTTAATTTAAAAGGGCGCTAAACTAAATGTGAATTTGAAAAACATATTACAACACTAAATTAAGGAAACATTAAGCGAATTTATTATTAATTATTTCCCAAATTAAGTGTGAAAAAATGATCCTTTTTCCTACACTACAACCACTATAATTCCCAAATATCTAGTTTCAATGCTATTAAGTTGAAAATAAAAGAGCTTCAAAGCTATATCAAAAGAGAAAATTTGAAATTATTGAATATCAAAAGAGAAAAGAGAAAATACAACTCTTTAGACTATACAAATATCTCTATCGGGGCTATAGACGCCTGGCTGGCAATAGAGCTCTATTTTGGGGGATTATAGAGATAATTGTGTCTAGGCTATGGAATCTTGACTAGTAGCAAGGCTCTATCTGAGGTTGGCTTAAAAGGTTAAACCAAACTATGTAGCCTAATACAATTAGTTACTATGTTTTAAATTTTACAAAGAAAGGAATAAATTTTATGCACACACTTGAGTTCCTTTAATATTTATGTTTTCTTTATTAAATGTCTTGTTCTATGGTTTAAGCATGACAACAAGTTAATTCTTGTGAGAATTAGAAATTTTGTGTTTTAATTTACCTTTATTTCTTAAAATTTTGAAATTTTGTTTTGTTTTTGGTTGCTAGTTGTCGTGTGGTCTCACAACACACCCCATTGGCTAAAGCAAGATGGGGACCCCTTTCTAAATGTTTTTTTCTTGTACTATTGATGGTAGTAAAAATTCATGTGTCACATTGGAGGATTTAAATTTAAATATTTTAGATAAGTCGTCTCCATTAAGAAGTAAAAATGTCCTTGAAATAGTGTCAGTTACCCTTTGAATCAAGTTGAAACCTATTGAAATATAGAAGTTAGGATTTGTAGAAATTTATAGCCTTATCAAACTTGATACTACACCCATAATTTCCATATCTAGTAAGGCAGTTGGTCCTATATTGAATATTATCCACGTAAAGCACTAAGTGATTAAATTGTAACCCGATACAGATTCTTATAAGTAAGATATCATTCATTCATCTTCAGATAGACCCGAAGTGTCTATCAAAGATCCGAAGTGTCTATCAAATCATGATTATCTTATGGTAAATGTTATGAATCTTATTGAACCAAACACAAAGTATCTAGATCTAAATCTAAATCTAAATGAAGATGTACTAAAAAATAAACTTCATGTAAAATAATCCTTAGCATAAGAAAATGGCATTGGTAATGCATTACTGAACCCAATAGTATATTTGGTTACCATTGCACTTACTCCCAAGTGAAACACAACTGACTTTGTGGACATGTTTCTCCTTATGGAACCCGATGCTTCGTATCTAGTGAATTCAACATCCAATAAGAATGTTTGAAGTTTTGATAATCATAAAAATCCCAACAATAGTCCACTAATGCAAACTGAGTGGATATAATGGAGTTTTTGGTATAAATTGGTCATAAAATGTTGGTTTTAATGTATGAAAGGTAAGGGTAATACTATTTGGTCTCATGAATGACAATATTCTTAAATGAATCTAGATTTTGAGACAAAAGGGTGAAGTATTAAGAGTTAAATGTAAATGTAGTCCTGATATTTTTTTGAAATGAGATATTTGATTAAAGGTTGAAATTGTTCTTGATGCAGATACAAATATTAGTTGAACCAATTGGCCTACATTCTCAATTTTATGGGATCCTTATGAGAGGCTGAAAAGTATATTTCAAGGTGAAGATCAAGATCCAAATCTAGATCTAGACATGAATATGAAACTCGGGATGGTGGAAGACATATAGAAAATTATGGAGAATTTGGAGCATGTTAGAACTAATGAAACTTTGAGTAATGATGAAAGAGAAGATAAAGAAGAAGTAAATGTATGTTAAGGGTTAATTGAATCTAGGTAGTGAGGCCTAAATTAAAGGATTGTTGTGAAGATTTAGTTAACTACATGGATATTTGACTAGGTCGAAGTATCCAATATTTTGAAATTTTCATGGATAATTAGTAGTGGCTAAGTTTGATAAAGGGAAATTTGATCAATTCTTCTGAAGCTGTCTATTGACAATCCATGTGTAGAAGATATTTTCTAGCCATGTGTCAATTTCTAATTCCATTAATTCTATTTTTTCCATGTGATTTTGCAATCAACCTCTACATTAGGCAATGGGTTATCTCATTTAAAGGATCATAAATTGTTCCAATCTAGCTTCTATTTTTATGTTTTATTTTCATCTTCAATAAATACTTGTACATTTTGTAAAGACTTGCAAAGATGAAGTAATTTAAAGGTCATTCCTAATCGCATATCTTGCATAAATGTAAGCTGTTCACCTGATGAGTTAATCAAATTTTTGCTCCATCTTTTGGTGCAATCGGATCCTTTTTTCTTGTGAATGGTTAACATCTTCATACTCTAGCACTGTTATGTATGTAGCTATGAGAAAATCTAGGGAAGTGTATGTAGCACTGTTATGTATGTAGCTATGAGTTCAATTCTAGTAAATCATAATACTCAAATGTATGGTCCTTGTGTGAAAATAATACAAAACAAAAAACCCTAAGTGAACCTAGTGATTCAAGACCTAACATTCTTGAGCCTTGAGATAAATAATTCCTAACAGAGTTAGCTAATATTTCAAGTTAGATAGGTCCTATTGTTCAAAATTTATCTATATGTTTTGTGACTAACATCATCATCAACACTATCAATCAATGCTCAAAGTTTATTTTTATTGTTTTCAACTTGTCTTATCAAGTTTTCTTGTATTTGAGGAGGATGTCGAGGAATAGATGGAGGATTTTTCTTAGAGTTTGGTTGACCATGTTCTTCACTAGGGTTTTTATTAATTGGTGAATGATTTTCAATTCCTAAAAATTAAAAGACATTGAATAAAAAATTGTTAAATTATTATTCTATTCAAATTTTATACTTAAAAACAAAAAAAATCTATGGTATCAACCTCGTGGGTGTTGTGGCAATATTTTGATGGTGGCTTGATCAAATTTAAAATGCATACACATTATTCATCATTCACATTTTCCTATAGCAAGGGTAAGAAGTTGGGTTAAAATGAGCTCATCCTCTCTTTTTTTTTTTTTTTTAACACCAATAAAACATGAGCATGTTATTGCTTGGTAGTGACCAGCCTAGGCTTGGTCATTAACAAGCCATAACACGAGCATATTATAATGTGCTTTTGTTATATCCTAAATGGATCAAAAAATGATTATGTATGAAATGATGATAAATACATTGATAAAATGGGAGAAATCTAACTCCTAGACAAAAAGCACCTATGTACATAAGACCCAGCCCCATGCCACGCTCGAGACAAAATGCACTGATGATAACTACGGACGGAAATAGAGAGACGGAAATAGAGATGGATGGTAATGACAGACAGAGACAAAGACAGACAGTAATGACGGACCGAGATAGACATGGAAATTTCAATTTTTTTTAAAAAGAGCAAGATTTTAAAAGCGAGAGATTTGAAATGAGTCTGTCTATGCTTAAACTCCAAATCTACAAAATTGCATCGCATTTTTCATGAAAGGGGTCATAAAACTAGGGAGGAATTTTTGACAATTTTTTATTTTGATTATTGTATTGATGGCTTCCAGTGATTCTCCACCACCTGATACAACATTTGTGCTGGGAGACACAAGCAAATATGATCTCAAAAGGCCTGCTATAGGCCCTCTCAAGCTCAAGAACAAGTGTAGGAAAACGCCTATACCAGAGGTTGCAACTCTCCCCAAAATTAAAGGTATATGATGCAGGGGCATCATTCTTCACATTTTTGGTTTATTTTCTTGGTTTCTATTTTGATTTGTTATGCAAGATATTGACCGATGATTGATGTGTCGATTTGTCTCAGCAGGGGATGTGTACAAGCCAAACTTTGGAGGCCTTTTGATGTGTAATCTGACGCCACTGTTGTAAGAATGACACACTGATTTTGGTCAATGACCAAGTTGATTGTAACCATCAGATCATTGTGAAATAGTCTTCCCTTTTTTATTTTCCTGTCTTTGAATATGAATGAACATAGTTTTAATCTCATGTTTCCAAATTTTAAACTTGAATCTCCTCCAGATTTGTGATAGCTTGCTCAGGTACGAAGTCTCGACGAGTTTGGTTTGTTTGATGATCAGTGTAAGCCACATATGGTGAGTTATCTAAGCCTCTTTAAATGCATTGAGCGTTGAACTGAGACCCCTTTGCTTGATACCATCAGAGCGTTGAGAAAAATAACTACCTTTGTGTTCTTCTGTCATTGGTTGTGAATGGTCGTGTGGGTTTAGTACTCTCTGACTAGCAGGGTGGGCCATCCTACATGAAGCGTTGATGCATAGAAAAGTTGAAGCTTCATTCATTTTTTTTTTTTTTAGTAGGTTACAGACTTTTCATAAATTGAAGGATTAGAGTAACCGAAAAGGCTTGAACTATAATCATAATATAATTGGCATTAATTTTCTATTTTTTTTGGTATAAATTGTATGTTTTTAATCAATGTTTGAGCTCACATTTAGTGATAACTATTCTCTTTATGTCAATAGATCACTGAATATGATCTGAAACATTCATAAAAGTACATATGATTGATCTCAAAAACTATCTTTAATAATATTAATATAAAAAAATGCATGCATCATAAGTCCCATTGATTATCTTGCACTATAAAGCACACTAATAGATTGGAAGTAAATATCTTCTAACATATTACAGTAACAGAGGGGAAAAAAAGTTAAAAGAATCTTCTAACATGCACTAAAAAATGGATTCAAAGCTCCAAACTAGTACTTGTCTTCTAACCTTAAAAACTATTTTGAACAATTTTGAGTATTTTTTCTTTCTTTCTCTATATCAGATTTTATGCTCGATATTTATCTTGTAAGAAATAGGTTTTCATTCTTGTATAGAGATTTAACAAGCTCTACCTTTTTACTACAATAATATGTTTTTTGACCTTTTTCATTTTTAAAGCTTTGCAGGTTATTACAAGGAAAGGAAAATTTTGTAGGTGTTTGTTGTTTATAAAGGAAGCATACTTCACACTTGAAAGCATTCAAAATATAAAAGAAGCCTTGCCTAAGATTTGGGAAGAAAATGAGAGCTCTGAAATTGTTGAACTCATTGAAACTATTGTAAATGCGTAATATCTCATTGTAGAGAATGAATCACTATCATTTAGGTTTTTTTTCCCCTATTAGAGGAATATCTTCCTCATTTCTATGATCTTCAATTGTATAAAATATTTTGGGATGACAACCCATCTATATAGCATCTTTTTACATCTAATCTATGTAAAATTGATGTTATCAATAGATAAAATTTTCACGTACAAAATTTTATATATTTCAACAAGTATATATTTTCATGCATATATTTCAACAAGTTTAAAGTGGGAAAATAGATAAGGAGTTGTGTTTTACTTTTGGTCTGTATACATGAGCACTTTTGGCTACTGGGTGTATGGCCATTTGTTACAAAATTATTGGTGATTTCACTTGTGGGTGTTATAATATGGATGCCTGGGTATGTATCTCAATCTATTTTTTCTTTTGTTGCCTACTTGTGTTTAAGGCCTGGGTGGCTTCTCACAATGATATTATAAACAGAAAAAATTAGATTTTAACTTCTTTTTTTAACAATATGTCACGACAAATGAATCTTTTTGTGGTGCATTATGTGGGTTAAGCCATAGTTTCTCTTTTACTATGAAGATATGGATAGTGATTCATTTCTTTATTGTTTTTGAATAAGATGAATGGAATGAAATATTTGTAACAATGGTTTATTTGCAATAAAATTTTCATTACTACATGTGGGAATATTGTAATGTTAAATATAAAATTACCGGGTTCAATTTAAAGCTTCATAAATGTATTCTTATGAGAATTTTATTGTTTGCTAATGTTGGTTTTTTTGGTCATTGATGTTTTTGTAAGATTCTTTTGAGTTTGACATGTCCTTATTCTGTGTGTTAAATTCATTATATAATTTGGGTTGGAGTTAATGAAATCTCTTGTTTATGTCATAGATTGGTTCATCATCAAAATTTTATGTTGATGAGAAGGCCTTGGGAGTCTTGTTTTGTAATATTTGTTGATTAAGGCTCATGTTTCTTACTATTGAGCACAATATTAATCCAGTTGACTTCAAAAAATATTTTCAAGTCCAATATAATGTTGTATGTGTACTGTTGGTTATGTATGTTTGATTTATTCAAGCCAATCTATCACACAACATCACATCTATACGGAAGATATTTTCATAATATAGGCTATATGCCCATGTGTTTAAGGAAAGCTATATTCTTTGCCTCATGGATCCAAAGTTTACTAGGCTCTTTTACAAGTTCATGCTCCATGAAGCCTTACACACTTGGTCCTCAATCTAATGAGTTCAAATTAATGTTTGAAATTTAATATTATTGAAACTTTTCTTCAATTCTTGGTTGCAATATATGAATCTTCTATCTTGGCTATATCAAATGCTAAAAAGATAATTCACATTTATTCGAGCGTTTTGATATTGTGTTTCTTTTATTGGTGTAGAGAGAAGACTTATAAATAGAAAGTGAGTAGCATGATCAAAGAAGACACTTCATAAAGTTATCTATGTGACTAGAGGAGATGTTATACATTTCAATTTTCAAAGCTTATGGTTACAATTATGAATCTTTGATTCAAAGTCTTTTATAAATTTGATGTGGATTTTGGATGTCTTAATTTAGGTTGGTACTCCAATTTGGACAAAGGGAGTAGACTTCACACTTGAAACCATTCACAATATAAAGAAATATTTTCCTAAGATTGAGAGGAAAATGAGAACTTTGAAAATGTTGAGTGCTTCTAGGAAGAGTAGTTGCTACTGAAACTGTTGTAAATGCATAAAATATCCCATTGTAGAGAATGGATCACTATAATTTAGGGTTTTTGTCTTCCTATTAGAGTACCATTCTCCTCATTTCTATGATCTTGAATTGTATAAAATATTTGGGGATAACAACCCTTCCATGTAGCATAGATTTTTACATCTAATCTATGTAAAGTTGATGTTATCAATAGATAAATTTTTCATTTACAAAATTTTATCCTCTTAAAGAATAGATCAAATGTGTTTTGCCCAATCTACTTTATTTTCTATATCAGCATCTAAAACAATATGAAATCATGGGTGAAAAAATAGAGATAGTCTCAATGTCATGCATTAGTATCCAAAGTATTACGAAGAAATTGAAATTCTAAAATGTTGGATTCACTAGATAGCAGTAATTTTTAATTTTATGCATCATCCTCAAAATATACAAATATGCACTCAAAACATACCTAGATGGTTGTAAATCACCTAAAGTATTAATAAGATGTGTGTACTTTAACACAAATTCTATGTAACAGGTAGGCAATAACATTTGTATTATTGATGGAAGATGTGCCACAATTTTTTTGGGTTCATCTACCAAATTAATGTCATCATCATATGAAAGAGGAAGGGGTACATCATTAGAATATAGTGACGACACATTCTCCCCTGTTAGTTATTTTTAATGTTGGAAAACACATTGTCCCTTGTTAGTTATTTCTATACATCTTACATTCTAATGATGTCCCCTATCCACTTTTCCTACACAGGGGACAATGTGTTTTCCAACACTACAAACAATGTGAGCATTTTTTTGTTCCAATCATATCAAGAAAGTGAAATGTCATTTTTACTGTAACCAAAGAGTTGTTCTAAAATTTGAAGGTGGACTTTATTACATAACTAACAAGGGACAGTGTGTTTTCCAACACTACAAATTCATAAGGAAATAATTGACAAGGGACAATGTGTTTTCCAACACTGCAAATAATGCAAGCATTTTTTTGTTCCCTATTGGAAAACACATTGTCCCCTGTTGGAAAACACACTGTCCCCTATTAGTTATTTCCAATGTTGGAAAACACACTATCCCCTATTAGTTATTTCTATACATCTTGCATTCTAATGATGTCCCCTGTCCACTTTTCCTACACAGGGGATAGTGCATTTTCCAACACTGCAAACAATGTGAGAAGTTTTTTGTTCCAATCATATCAAGAAATTGAAAAACACACTGTCCCCTATTAGTTATTTCCAATGTTGGAAAGTGGAAAACACACTGTCCCCTGTTAGTTATTTCTAATGTTGGAAAACACACTATCCCCTATTAGTTGTTTCTAGAAATCTTACATTCTAATGATGTCCCCTACCCACTTTTCCTACACAGGGGATAGCGTGTTTTCCAACACTGCAAATAATGTGAGCATTTTTTTGTTCCAATCATATTTCCAATGTTGGAAAATACGCTATCCCCTGTTGGAAAACACACTATCCCCTGTTAGTTATTTCTAATGTTGGACAACACACTATCCCCTGTTAGTTATTTCTAGACATCTTACATTCTAATGATGTCCCCTGTCCACTTTTCCTACATAGGGGACAGTGTGTTTTCCAACACTATGAATTCATAAGGAAATAATTGACAAGGGATAGTGTGTTTTCCAATACTACAAATAATGTGAGCATTTTTTTGTTCCCTGTTGGAAAACACATTGTCCCCTGTTAATTATTTCCAATGTTCTAAAATTTGAAGGTAGAGTTCATAAGGAAATAATTGACAAGGGACAGTGTGTTTTCCAACACTGCAAATAATGTGAGCATTTTTTTGTTCCAATCATATCAAGAAAGTGAAAAACACACTATCCCCTATCAAGGGATAGTTGGAAATGTCATTTTTACTGCAACCAAAGAGTTGTTCTAAAATTTGAAGGTGGACTTCATTACATAATTGACAAGGAATAGTGTGTTTTTCAACACTGCAACTAATGTTAGCATTTTTTTGTTCCAATCAAATGAAGAAAGTGAAATTCTAGTTTTATTGTACCAAATACTTGTTCTAAAATTTTAAGGTGGACTTTGTTACATTGTTGGTGTGTACAAATCAAAAAAAAATCATAAGGAAATATTTGAAATGAGACAGTGTGTTTTCTAACACTCCAATAATGTGAGCATCTTTCATAAATAAATAATTGACAAGGGGCTGTGTGTTTTCCAACACTAGAAATAATGTGAGCATTTTTCATAACAAAATAATTAACAAGGGACAATGTGTTTTCCAACACTGCAAATAATGCGAGCATTTTTGTGTTCCAATCAAATGAAGAAATTGAAATTCCATTTTTACTGTACCAAATAGTTGTTCTAAAATTTTAAGGTGGACTTCATTACATTTTTAGTTTGTACAAATCAAAAACTTTTCATAAGAAAATATCTAACAAGGGACAGTGTGTTTTCCAACATTGCAATAATGTGAGCATCTTTTTGTTCCAATTAGATGAAGAAGTGAAATGCCATTTTTACTGCACCAAAGAGTTGTTCTAAAATTTGAAGGTGGACTTCATTACATTCTTGATTCGTACGAAACAAAAATATTCTCATAAGGAAATAAATGACAGAGGACAGTGTGTTTTCCAACATTGGAAATAATGTGAACATCTTTCATAAGGAAATAATTGATAAGGGACGGTGTGTTTTCCAACACTCCAAATAATGTGAACATTTTTTGTTTCAATCAAATGAAGAAAGTGAAATATCAGTTTTACTATACCAAATAGTTGTTCTAAAATTTTAAGGTGGACTTTATTACATTGTTGGTGTGTACAAATCAAAAACTTTTCATAAGGAAATATATGAAAAGCGACAGTGTGTTTTTCAACACTCCAATAATGTGAGCATCTTTCATAAGGAAAGAATTGACACGAGATAGCGTGTTTTTCAACACTAGAAATAATGTGAGCATTTTTCATAAGGAAATAATTGACAAGGGACAGTGTATTTTCCAACACTACAAATAATGTGAGCATTTTTTTGTTCCAATCAAACGAAGAAAATGAAATGCCAGTTGTATTGTACCTGTAGACACCTAAATTTGGACACTTAATTTATCCAAATTTATCCCCTTTCATCTAAACATCCCCTTATCCGCATTAATTAAGTAATATCACTATTATTTAATTAATCCCTCTAAAGTTCTTCTAGTCCCTAAGGTATCTAGTTAAATAATTAAATACCTTCCCCCTCTTATCAAATGAATTAAATAAATATGTCATTTATTTAATTCCCTTTATGTCACATCCTCCATCATTTTTATCTAATCCTAATCCATCTTCTAATTTCATCATTAGGGGTGTGCACATGCCTAATCCTTGATTAGGATGTGTCACATCCTCCAACTTTTGCAAGTTGGCCTCTAATATCTCTTAGCCATCTAACCCTCTTCTAATCTTCATTAATTATTCTAATCAAGTACTTGCACAACCTTAATCATGTAATCAAGTCAACCCTATTAAATGTTTTCTCCTTTTGGACAAGGCATCTCCATTCCCCATGTGAATTTTTAATTCACATTTAATCCTCCAATGCATTCCTTGGAATTTAAAATTCATTTTCTCATCCCCATGAGAATATTTGAGGAATTTTTAATTCCCCACATATCCTCTCACCCACATGGGGACAAGTACCTCCTTTATGAGGAGATCTTGTCCCAATCCTAAGGTACTATGTACCCTCTCCATGTCATGTACTATCCTTCCACCTCATGTACACATCATCCCTTTTAAACCATATCATATGCCACATGTTAAGATGTGAGGGCTTGTGAGTTCTCAACTCACTTTATCCCTACATATTGATCTTGATGGTTCAATCTTGACCGTCCATTTCCCTAGAGATTTCCAAAATCTCTATAAATACCCCCTATTTTCTCTCATTTTGGGAGAGATCATGCATTTGTAGCCAAACTCTTGCAAAATTTTCCTAGAATCCATACTTAGCCATTTACATGCTTGCACCCACTTGCATCCATCTTCACATCATCATCTAGCTTGCATCTCTTGCCATCCAAGGATCATACAACACCAAAGATCGAAGTGTCAACTAAAAGATCGATTCAACACAAGGTAAAAGGTTTCATTTGTTGTTTTTATTTTGTGTTGAATCCAACTAGGCTAATCTTGAGGTGTAGGTTGTTTTAGTGTTATTTTGCATTCTCTTGTTTGCTGCTCATTTTCTAGCACATAGATTCGACCTATCACATTTTTGGAACACCCGGTGGGACCCACAAATGGGTCTCTTACTTTCACATTTTCTATTTTTTGACTTTTTGCAGGTATAGGTTACAAAGGGGTGGACCCGACCTACACAGGGGCAGATTTGACCTTCCTAGGGCAGACCCAACCTACTTGGGTGGACCTGACCTGGCAGACAGCTAGACCCGCCCTATGAAGGCGGACCTGACCTTCCCCAAGGGTGGACCTACCCTCCACACACCTCAGAAGTCGTTTTTGGCAAATTTTTCACAAATAGGCAGATTTGCCCTCACAAACAGGCAGACCCGCCCTACACAGGTATACCTAACCTTCCCCAAGGGCGGACCTGCCCTCCATAGACCTCAGAAGTTATTTTTGGCAAAAAAAATATGAATAGGCGGATTTTCCCTAGGCAATTTTTTTTTAGAAGGTAAAATTTAAATTTTTCACAATCCTTTGGTTGTTTTAAGGGTTTTTAACACCTAATTTAGGTATATAGTGTAATTAGGAGGTGTCAATCAACCTTGTTTTCCGTGTTTTCTAGGTGGGCTATTTGACGTATCCAATCCCCTTGCACCATTCGACGATCCTGGGTGACAAGAAATCGTAGCTTACCACGTCTTTTGAGTCTAACCTTTTATTTTTCTTAGTGGGACCTGCTTGGGCATTTCATCACCCCAAGGAATGATTCCAACCATGCGTACCAGCGGGGTATATAAAGGGGGTAGAGCGAAAGTTGTCCCTCAATCCAACCATGTTGTAATTGGTGAAGCATCGAGATGATGTGAAGAGTCGGTCTGAGCCTTTAAGGTTCCTGACTCACGCTTGTAATGGGTTGGTGTTCACGGTTTGGGCCTCACATACCGAGTGTATATCGAGGACTCCCTAGTAACCATGTTCATCCTAGATTAGAGGACTTTGTCGACCATACCCTATCTACTAGACCTAGGCTTGTGATTGTCTGAATTGTCTTCTTTATGCGAAACCAGTGATTGTCTGATTTATTTCACTCAGTGATAGCCTTTTGATTGATGATTGTTGTCTTTTAAGTCCTTTGCCTTAGTATTTTGGCCAAAAAATCAAGTCAAACTCATGAATAAGCGGATTTTCCCTCACAAACAGGTGGACCCGCCCTACACAGGCGGACCTGACCTTTCCCAGGGGTGGACCTGTCCTCCATAGTCCTCAGAAGTTGTTTTTAGCAAACTTTTCACGAATAGGTAGATTTTCCCTCACAAATAGGAAAACCTACCCTACACAGGCAGACTTGACTTTTCCCAGGGGCGGACCTATCCTCCACAGTCCTCAGAAGTTTTTTTTGGCCAACTTTTGACGAATAGGCAGATTTTCCCTCACAAACAGGTGGACCTGCCCTACACAGGCGGACTTGACCTTTCCCAGGGGCGGACCTATCCTCCACAGTCCTTAGAAGTTGTTTTTGGCCAACTTTTCATGAATAGGTAGATTTTCCCTCATAGACAAGCGGATTTTCCCTGACAGACAACCATATATGCCTCGCCATTTGCACATTGTTAACCTATTTTCCTCCATTCAAGTACCAATCTTCTTAATTTTTCGTGCTCTTTCCAACGACATATACCACTTCATACTTTTGACCAACTTTTTTTCCTTGGGCGGACTTGCCCTTTATAGGGGCAGACTTGACCTATTGACCAACCCCTTTCAAACCTATTTTGATCAAATTTGACTAAAAATTTCTCCTTGGGTAGACTTGACCCACAAATAGGCGGACTTGACCCACAAACAGGCAGACTTGACCCACAAACAGGTGGACTTGACCCACAAACAGGCAGACTTGACCCACAAACAAGCGAATTTGACCCACAAACAGCCGGATTTGACCCACAAATAGGTGGATTTGCCCTGACATACAACCATATATGCCCCACCATTTGCACATTGTTAACCCGTTTTCCTCCGTTTAAGCGCCAATCTTCTCAAATTTTCGTGCTCTTTCCAATGACATATACCATTTCATACTTTTGAGAAGTTGTCTAGGGCCCCTTTTCCTTCCCCGTCCGCCTTCTCAAGGGGGGGCATACCCTACCATTCTCTCTCAATCTTCCATCATAAATCTTCCCTTGCGAGACTGGGGCATCCCCTCTAGACAGTCATATCTGCCCTCCTCCGGAGCCATACCTTCCCTCCTCAACAATCCCGATCAATCATTTACTCATTCTGAGTAATCTTTTAGCTATTCCAAACCTTCATCTTCTCGTTTCGAGAATCATTCATCCATTGTGAGCAGTCGTTTACTCATTCCGAGTAGTCGTTCATCCATTCTAGTCAATCTTTTACTCATTTTGAGTACTCATTCATCCATCCATTTCTCCAGTCAAATCATCATTTTCCCCATCCAAATCCCTTCAACTTCATCTCGGGTTATTATCAAAACTGACCTAAGTATCTGATTTGATCGTCATCATCAACATATCCTTAGTATTTTCATCTATCCTAAGTTAATCATCATCGTCAGCCCAATCAATCCATTTTCAATCTAAAAGTGGATTTGGTGCCGCAATCATACATTTATCCTTTAATCCAATCAATCAACATCCTAAGTCACCTAGGATAATCTCTGAATAGGATTTACAGTCCCTCTCATCATCCTATCTGATCCATCAGTCAATCTTATCAATCAATCGATCAATCCAATCCAATCCAATTGCATCCTTATCCAATCACCTTCGACCCAATCAATCTACTTCCATCTTGAAGCAGATTCGGTGTTGTAATCATCCTTTGATAATCAAATCCGATCGTTAGAGTCAATCCCAACACACCATCCAATCATCATAATCTGAGCTTTAATCCAATCCTTATCTGAGCTTAACCTAAATGCCAATTTGAGTTTTAGTCTATTCCCATCCCAAATCTTTAGACCATCCTCTTTATCCTTTCATCATCATGAATCCTTATCCTCCATCAATAATGGTCAAGGGAAACCCTAATTACGTCGACAATGATAAAAAAAAGTCTTGTCGATCAAGAAGAATGTGACATAGATCCCTTTGACACTATCATTGCTAGTAAGTTTTCTCCACCCGCTTTCCAAAATTCAATCATCCCTTCGAGTTATCTTGTTATGTCTTCATCCATGCATAATCATACTCCCTATGCTACCTGTGACAAGGGATACCCATCATATCCATCATATCCTTCATCTACATTATCCTCTTATCCTAGTCTGCCATCGCAATACCCCTGTCCTAATCCCCCGTCCACATCCTCCTATCTCGATCCTTCATCTGCATATCCCCACTACCCCAATCTTCCATACCAATCTACTCACCCTAATCCAACATCCACATCTTCTTATCCTAATTCAACATCCACATTTCCCTATCTCAATCCGCCTCCTCAATCTCCCCATCCTAATCCACCATCCCAATATCCTTACTACAAAACCCCCACCCACATCCTCATGTCCTAATTCACCATCCCAATATCCCTATCTTAACCCTTCATCTAATCTTAATCCCCCATCTATTGCCACTCTTGCATCCAATCCCATTCCCCCATCTAATCCTAATCCACCAATCTCTAGTCCTAATCCCCCACTAATCCATAATCCCTCATCCACTCCTACCTTGCCATCCAAATCTAGAGTATGCAAGTTCCTCACTCCAAAAGTTCTCCAAGGACTTATAACAAAGAAGACATCTCCCACTCCACACCTTGAAGTTGTGGAATCATGCCATCCCAAGCCATCATCCACTGTCATTAGTCACGAGACCCTTCTCCACCCAACACTTGTCATTGATGATACCACCCTTAGCACCACTAAAACCGTTGAAACCATCACATCCTCTGAATCCACTAAGCCACCATCTCCTACCATCACATCTATTGAATCCATTAAACACCCAGCTCCTACTCTGAGAGTTGTCAAACCCATCGACAACACCCAAATCCAATCCACTTCTCCCACTCCTAGTGTCACTAAAATCCATTCCCATGAATGTTTTGAATCATCCATCCCTCCATCTTCCCCACCTAAAGAGTCCCACCAAGACTCCATTATCATGCCTCCTGCACATGATGAGTCATGCCAAGAGCCTGATCCAAAGCATGCCAACATATCCCCTTCTCTAGATCAAGATCCTACCATCCCATCTAGTCCACCTCAAGATCACAATCCTCCATCCATTCCATCCCATGATCCCCTTGTCATTCAAGATTCCACCACTCCATTTTCATCTCCATCGCATGCGCCCACTACCACAAATCCAGATCCTATCATATCCCCTAATCCCTCTCCTGATACTACCCATCCAAATGTTGCTATCCCACCATCTCCCTCTCATGATCCCCCATCATCACCTAAAACTACTATCCCTACACCGCTTTCATATCCCCTTGGTACTCTCACATTCTTCCATGGTGGCCTCCTCACAGAAGAAAAATACAACATATATACTACCCATCATCCTCCACCTAATAATGGACTCGCATCATGTTTTCAAAATAACACAAGTCCTATCATGGATCGCATGCTCAAGAAAATGAACTATCAAGGAAAAGGTCTAGGCCTTCATGAGCAAGGTATTTTAGAGCCCATCCAAGTCAAAGAAAAAATCTGCATGCAAGGTCTTGGATCTATTTCCCAAGACTCGCAATATAAAGATGTTGGTACAACCTCTAGACATCCTCAACAAGCCTTTTCCAAAATAAATTCTAGCTCTTCCCATCGCTCTGCTAGATCATATGCTGTCATCCCTCGTCCTTTATTGTATCGCCTCAAAACAATCGTCCATATTCCTCCTTCATCTGCTCCATCCATTTTGGGTCCTTACATCCCATCTCCCATCCTCAGTCTACTCCATCCATCCACCATCTCCCATCCTCCATCCTCTCCATCCATCTTGGGCTCATATGTCCCTCCACCCACTCTGTATGCTTGGGGTCTGTCTATCCCAAGATCACCTCCTCCATCTCATCCTTTCACCCATCCAACACCTATCCATGTCAAATATCATAAACATCCCTCTCGCATATCCCTTAATCAGGATCAATAAAGGAAAATACCTACACATTCTCCATCTACATGTAATCCTCATAATCCTATCGTCATCGCTCCACATCATCCATCTCCTCACACCCATCCCATTGCTACTAAAAGCACTTTGGATACTAAATTAAAACTACATAAATCCAAACGTCCACATGAATCTAAATCTCCCCATGTCCCCTCTAAATGGCATGTTGAAGAAAAGAAAAATCAAATCCACAATCCAAATCAAACACATCGGCCACAAAGGCCCAGTAAAGCAAAAATCAAAACCATGTGGATCCCAAAGAAAAAAGATGCAATGTCGTCAAATGAAAAATCTATAAGAACATCCAAAGTTGCTAATCCAAAAGCTAATCATACACCCCTTTCATATCCTAAGTCTATTTTGGGTCCCTATGTCCCGAACTTCACTATTCCATCTCCTCCATTATCCCCACATTCTCCATCCATTAATCCTCTTATCTTTTCACATCCATCACCATATGTGCCAATGTTGGTCCTGAACTCACCACCCCATCACACATCCACCCCATCATTCTATCCATCCCCTGTTCAACATCCCCCCCATTACCCCACATATCTCCCCCATCAAATCCCTCTAATTCATCCTTCTGCATAATCCATTTCTCCTAATAAGGTTGTACCAACATCCAATAGTTGGTTTGAACATGAGCTCTTAATACCTCATATGGAACTTGATGCTTGAGTCCTTCATCCATATCCTTATCGCATGTCTTCTAAATCCACTTATTTTCCTCCCTATCCTTATCCATCTCCTTCCACATGCTATCCAAAAAGTCAAAAAAATCCAAAAAGCCAAAAAAGCCAAAAAATCCAAAAAAAGTAAAAAATATATATAATAAAAAAAAAGTAAAGAGAAATAATTCGTCCAATGGTGAAAACTTGGCAAACAAGTTCCTTGGATAAGTACCATAATGAAAACCTGGAAAACAAGCATTATGCGTAAATCCTCATTTGCATTTGGGGGTAGTTTCTTGATATGCATTCCCTCCATCTGCTATGCTTCCTGCTATGCTTCCAACTATGCACCTGTATGCCTCCTATACATCCTTTTCATTCATCCCCTCCATCCTGCCTATCTTACACATCCTGCTTGGCATATCTCATTTATCCCGTCCCTCCATCCTTCTTGAGATTTTGATAAAAATAAAGAAATAGGGGCACCTATCTATGCATGCTTTGGACACCTCTTGGTATACATTCCCTTCACATATACTCTATCATATCCTTTAATCACCCATCCTATCCTCCTCTAGTTATCTCCTTCCTTTCCCATCTTCCATCTCTCATGCCTCATTATACATGACATATCTAGAGTGGGGGCATTTATCTTCCTTTGTGATATAGTCCTTGGAGAAATCATTCATTCCTTCAGAGCAATCCCTTATGTTTCCTATCTTCATCTCCTTATCGTTATATCCATCTCCCCATCCTTATCCCTCTATCCAATCCATCCAAACAATCCTTTTCATCTCCCAATCCTCATTCCCTTCTCCTCATCCCATCTCATAATCCCTTGTCATTGGTATCTAGCTATAGGCTATTTCCCATGCAATCCAATGTCATCTATCTTATCATCATCACGTTTGCTTGTTTTGCACATCTTTCAATCTCCTCCTCATCCCATCTTATAATCCCTTGTCATTAGTATCTCTCCATCATATCAACCTCCCAATTCATCTTTTGATGATTTGGATAACTATCCCATCCCTGAGCTTTGTGATCACCATCATCCTATCCAATCCAACAGGTCTATCTTATCTCATCGTATCGGTCCCATCATTTTTGTTCACATGGTTATCTTCTCATCATCTTTTATCCATCACTTGTCTTTGTCATTTCGTCGAACTATGTTTCCCCTGCACTTTCACTTAGGCAAGTTTGATCATTTGATCCGCCCCCGAGGTTCCATCATCGATCTTCATTGTCCACTTTGCTCCTTTATCATCCATCATCATCATCCATCATTGAGGTCTCCATCATCCTCTTCCCACTTTTATCTATGGTCTGTCGTCATCCTTTCATCAAACTATGAGGGCTCTGCGCTTTCACATAGGCAAGACTAATCTTTGATCAGCCCCTGAGCCCCTAGGTCGCTAGGATGTGTCAGTCTCCTATCTTGTGTCATGTCTCTTGTGTCGTATTGTCGAGCTATGCCCTTATCTAGCTAGTTCTTAACAAACAAAATCCACTTGTATTAGCAGATCCAATCCGTTTTGAATATCCTGCGTTATATCGATCTTTTAGTTTAGTATCCATCATCGGTCTCAACAAGATGCATCCTTCCTAACATACCTCATCAATCCCATCCATCCCCTTGATTCTATGGCAAAGGACGTTTGAAATTCATTGCAATCTTTTTATGCTTTTGGCTTTTGTTTATCATTTGAGCTCCCTATCATCACTTGTCATGGTCGCCTTGATCCATCATATCATGGTGTGCTTTGACTAGTCAACATAGGGGTGTATCTTCATCTTTTCTTTGTCTTCTCGGTTGTCCCACATAGTACCCACCAAGATCTCTGAGGTCTTGTGTTACACTGGGGCATCCTTGTGTGCTTGTGGTTATCCCAATACCTTACCCGACCAAGGTCATCGCGACTTTGGGGTGTTGGGATATCCTTCTTGTTTGATGTGTTTAATTTATGCGTTAGACACTAATCTACCTTGGTTCTTCATACCCTAGCATCTTGTGTATTATGCTATAGCAAAGATTAGTGCTCTGACAGTGGTAAATTGCATGTGGATTGCATTTCATCTTCATTCTCTCATCTATCAAAATCCCCCCATCCATTCATCCTTCATCAATCTCCCCTCCCAATCTCCTATTCACTTTGTATCATCTTCTTCATCTCCCCTTGCATCATCTCATCCATTTTGAGAGCACACCTATGTTCTCTTGAACTCGCATGTCCTCTCGAGGGGGCATCCTCAATCCCTAACTTTCATCTTCACCCCCATCATCTTCCTCCCTAGTCACTTCTTTGAATGACTGGGGCATCTTTCCCAATCTAACCATCTTCTTTTAAGTTCTATATTTTAATATTCTTTGAAATGATGCTACTTCGTAACACCATCTCAAAGAGGGGAAAAATGTAGACACCTAAATTTGGACACTTAATTTATCCAAATTTATCCCCTTTCATCTAAACATCCCCTTATCCGCATTAATTAAGTAATATCACTATTATTTAATTAATCCCTCTAAAGTTCTTCTAGTCCCTAAGGTATCTAGTTAAATAATTAAATACCTTCCCCCTCTCATCAAATGAATTAAATAAATATGTCATTTATTTAATTCCCTTTATGTCATATCCTCCATAATTTTTTTCTAATCCTAATCCATCTTCTAATTTCATCATTAGGGGTGTGCACATGCCTAATCCTTGATTAGGATGTGTCACATCCTCCAACTTTTGTAAGTTGGCCTCTAACCTCTCTTAGCCATCTAACCCTCTGCTAATCTTCATTAATTATTCCAATCAAGTACTTGCACAACCTTAATCACTTAATCAAGTCAACCCTATTAAATGCTTTCTCCTTTTGGACAAGGCATCTACATTCCCCATGTGAATTTTTAATTTACATTTAATCCCCCAATGCATTCCTTGGAATTTAAAATTCCTTTTCTCATCCCCATGAGAATATTTGAGGAATTTTTAATTCCCCACATGTCCTCTCACCCACATGGGGACAAGTACCTCCTTTATGAGGAGATCTTGTCCCAATCCTAAGGTACTATGTACCCTCTCCATGTCATGTACTATCCTTCCACCTCATGTACACATCATCCCTTTTAAACCATATCATATGCCACATGTCAAGATGTGAGGGCTTGTGAGTTCTCAACTCACTTTATCCTTACATATTGATCTTGGTGGTTCAATCTTGACCATCCATTTTCCTAGAGATTTCCAAAATCTCTATAAATACCCCCTATTTTCTCTCATTTTGGGAGAGATCATGCATTTGTAGCAAAACTCTTGCAAAATTTTCCTAGAATCCATACTTAGCCATTTACATGCTTGCACCCACTTGCATCCATCTTCACATCATCATCTAGCTTGCATCTCTTGTCATCCAAGGAGCATACAACACCGAAGATCGAAGGGCCAACCAAAGGATCGATTCAACACAAGGTAAAAGGTTTCATTTGTTGTTTTTATTTTGTGTTGAATCCAACTAGGCTAATCTTGAGGTGTAGGTTGTTTTAGTGTTATTTTGCATTCTCTTATTTGTTGCTTGTTTTCTAGCACATAGATTCGACCTATCATAGTACCAAATAGTTTTTCTAAAATTTTAAGGTGGACTTCATTACATTGTTGGTGTGTACGAATCAAAAACTTTTCATAAGGAAATATCTGACAAGGGAGATTTTGTTTTCCAACACTCCAATAATGTGAGCATCTTTCATAAGGAAATAATTGATAGGGGACAGTGTGTTTTCCAACAATGGAAGTAAGGTGAGCATTTTTCATAAGGAAATAATTGACAAGGGATAGTGTGTTTTCCAACACTGTAAATAATGTGAGCATTTTTGTGTTCCAATAAAATGAAGAAAGTGAAATGTCATTTTTATTGTACCAAATAGTTGTTCTAAAATTTTAAGGTGGAATTCATTACATTGTTGGTGTGTACGAATCAAAAAAAAATCATAAGGAAATATATGACAAGGGGCAATGTGCTTTCCAACACTGCAATAATGTGAGCATATTTCATAAGGAAATAGCTGACAAGGGATAGTGTGTTTTCCAACATTGGAAATAAAATAAACATTTGTGCTAAAATATATTTACTGTCATTTTTACTGTACCAAAGAGTTCTAAAATTTTAAGGTGGACTTCATTACATTCTTGGTGCATACAAAACAAAAAAAAATTCATAAGCATTTTTCATCAATCATAGTCCTTTCATTATCCATGCATCTTTCCATCCTAATCATTAAATATCTCCCAACCCAACTGATTCTCTTTTTCTGCACTTAGATCCAATTTTTCTTTTTCCTTATCATTTATTTCCAATTGTGTTTGTTCCATGGAATTCTTAATTTTAAGAATATTTGAGTTCATTTGTTCAACTCCACTTATAGCATCATCTCTCACATTCTTTAAAAAATTTATATACAATACAAAACCTCTTGACTTTATCCACTTCTACATTGCCATTTTCCCATTGCACATATTGCAAATGCACCTTCCTCAACCTCTCAAGAGTGGGAAGAATCTCTTCAGTCAATAAACTATCTATCTCATTCACTTTGGTCTACTTCAAATTTCTTTTCCATTTCAACTTCTCAATAGAATGAATAATCTCTTAAGTTGATACATTATGTGTTATCATTCTTCCAAACCATTTGTCATCATCCCCCTCCATTATACTAGCTCAAATACATTATCCCTATCCCTCCTTGAAGCTATAAATCCAATTTGGGTGCCTATGTCCCATAATCCACCATCACATCTACCCCTCCTACTAATTCTATTTTGGGTCGTTCTATCCCTCTCACCCTACCACCCCCTATCTCCCTCCTTCCCTCTCTCCCTCACACACACTCTTACCTCTCTTCCTACACCTCCCTCTTTCCCTCTCTCTCCCTCCCTCCCTATCTCTATCTCCACTCACCCTCTCCCTCTCTACCTACCTTTCCCTTAATCCATCCCATCCCACCTCTCTTTCTACCTACATCTCCCTCCTTCCCAACTTCCCCCCTCTATCTACTTCTCTCTCCCCTTCCCTCTCTACTTTCTCAATATTTATCTACTCTTTTCTACCATTTTTTATGATGAATTTATAGAACTTATGTTTATTATTGTATATATTTCTAAAGATACTTCTCCTTTGTACTAGATCTTTATCAATACGATCATTGTTTTAAAAACTCTAGTTGCTCTATCACTTTCTTTAATAATTCATAGCTTCTATAAGGAATTTGAATATTTCAAACACTCATTCACATGTCTTATAAACACATTTGAGGAAAATTATGAATGATTAATTACGATGATTGCATCAATTGTTTAATTAATCAATTATAGTGTAAATATAGATAACATTGATCAATTATAGTTTCATCAGTTAATTATTCAATTTATTCAATTAATCATTTATAATGAAAATATGGAAAACATTGGTAGAAAACATTTATTAACTAAAAATCCATATTGAACTTAAGAATTCCATGGAATGAATACATTCCTCTATACTTCACTCTATTGCTCCTCTCTCAACATCCCTCCTAACCTTCCTCTTCCCATAGGTGGAGAGAGTATAGAGGGATAGAGGGATAGGGGGAGGGAGAGACATAGAGAGGTAGGTAAAGGGAGGTAAGGTTGAAGGAACAGAGGGATAGGTAGGTAGAGAGAGTGATGGCAGATAGGGAAAGAGGAGAGGGAAGGGGAGATAGAAGTAGATAGAGGGGGGAAGTTGGGAAGGACAGAGAGGAAGGCAGAAAGAGAGGTGGGTGGGATGGATTGACAGAAAGGTAGGTCAAGAGGGAGAGGGTGAGTGCAAATAGAGAGAGGGAGGGACAGAGAGAGAGAGGGAAAGGGGGAGGGAGAGAGGTGTAGGTACAAATAGGTAAGGTGCAAGGAATAAAGAGAGATGTAGGTAATCTAGATACAAAGGTAGGGTGGGAGAGGTATAAAGAGAGATCTTGTGTGTGTGTGAGAGAGAGGTAGATAACTACTTTTCAAATCTATCTCTCCCTCCCTCTATTATAATCTAGTGATAACTAATTTTCAAATCTATCTCTCCCTCCCTCGCTCACTGACTAGTACCTTATGTTATTTCTACAATTGTGAAATTTTATATGGACTTGGATATTCTAACCTTTTCAATTTTAACTTATCAACCATCTCTTTTGGTGCTAAAATATATTTACTACCATTTTTCAAATTTATAACACTTATATTTATTCTTGTATATATTTCTAAAGAAACTTTTCCTTTGTACTAGTTCTTTATTGATACTGTCACTATTTAAAAAAACTCTAGTTTCTCTCACTTTCTTCTTTAATAATTCATAGCTTTTATAAGGAATTTGAATATTTCAAAATCTCATCCACATGCCTTATAAACACATTTGAGGAAAATTTTGAATAATTAATTATAATGATTGCATCAATTACATGGTAAAAGTGAGCCTTCAATTGTTCAATTAATCAATTATAGTGTAAATATTGATAACATTAATCATTTATAGTTTCATGCAATGTATTAATGCAATGATGATATATGTTAGGTTTAGGGTTTATGGTTTAAGGTTTAACCTAATGGATTAATGCAACTATGACGATGGATTAACACTAAGAGAGACATGAAGATGGTGTTGAAAGACCTTATAATGAAGAAATTGAATAAAGAGGATGTTGTAGTTCATAATGAAATAAAAGAATAGATGAATATTAGATAGATGGAGGATGATATGGTAGATGTAGTGAAACAACCTTCATCATAGAATTAAGGTTTTATAGAGAGAGAGAAGTAAGTTTGATTCATCATTAGTGCCTCCTTCTCCTAAATTATTTAAGATGCCTTCTCCTATAGAATTTGATTCTTTCAACATATGGTGCTCATTCTACTGAGCACTATTTTGAAATAGAGAAAGATCTTAGGACTTCAACTCTACTTGAGATTTTAAATGTGAAAACTTCTTTTGCAATGGCAAAATTTTTGTAATTTCTACTTCAATCCTCTCCCACCCTACCACTCCCTATCTCCCTCCTCACCTCTTTCTCTCCCTTTATGCCTCCCACCCTACAACTCCCTATCTCATTCCTTCCCCCTTTCTCTCCCTCCCACCCTACCACTTCCTATCTCCCTACATCCCCCTCTCTCTCCCTTAGATTAATAAATTTATATTAGCCTAAAATTAACCTAACGAATTAATGCAATGATGATATATGTTAGGTTTAGGGTTTAGGGTTTAAGGTTTAACCTAATGGAGAGACAAATAGAGGAAGGAGAGAGATATTTAGTGTTAAGGCTATAGTACCCCTCGAGTTGCTACTATGTGTTTCAGTTTGTTTATGTTTGTTTGCTAGTCATTATATGCTACTTTGGATATTATATTCATCTTTTATTAATTATGACACAAATGCTATGTTAGTTGTTATACTTTGTAAATGATACATTTGATATCATGATCATTTGGTAATGTTCATGTTGTGTTTGATTTACTATTGAGGTTGTCATGATGAAATGGTTGTTTATTATATAATGATGCTTGTTAGTCTTGGTGAAGAAGACAATGTAGCATTACTCACTTGTGAGTACCCTGCTACGCCTTGAGTCTTCTTCACAGTGTGTTTGCTGATATATGATGATATGCTTAACAAGTGATGTTTTATGTAGCTTAGAGGTACCGAGTATCGGCTCCACCTACTTGTCAAGTCTGAGCATGCCCTAACCCAATGGAATTATGTTAATTCGAAGATAGTGTCAAGTCCTCATTTTAGCCATCATTCTTCATTAAACGAGAATTTGTTGTCACCTATTGTTGTTCATCATCAGGTCCGGTTGTGTTGATTAGTTGGGAATTAATTAATTTAGTTAAATGATTTATTTGTTAATTTATTTGATTAAATGTAATTTTATTGTCAAATTAAATAATTATGCCTATGGTTTGATTTATTAAGTTAAATTAAACTAGTTATTTATTTTAAAGGTGAATGTTAATCTTGTGAAAAGATAATTATTTAAATATAAATGTTGAATTAATTGTACAAACTAGGTTCTTGTGAAAAGTTGATATTTTAAAAGAGTTTTTTTTCAATAAGTGATAAATATATGAAAACTTGTGTTTGAGTTGAAGGATAATATCTTAGATATTTAATGATTATAACTGATTGATCAATTTTTGAATGCATTACTGAAAATCAGTTAAGTTTTGTAACTTGAGATAATTTAAATGCATTAAAAAGGATTATGTGTGTGCAATTTTGATGGCTGACAATTCTTCTAAAAAAATTTCACAACAGTAGTTTTGGAAAGAGATTGCACAATAGTTTTGATTGTAGAAATAATTTGGGGAAAATAATTTCTTAGATTTCTTCATCAAGTTTTGGAGATTTGATTGAGTTTAACAAAAGCTACAAATTTTGCTTCAGCACAACTTTTTAGCTTAAACAGGTTTTCTTCTGTTGTTTTTTTTTATTCTAAAATATTATTATACATGCATGAAATTTGTTTTCCCTGTTAGTAGCTAAACATTGCTTTTCAATCGATTCCAAATGAATTCTTGTTGAAATTACACCCTCTTATCTGTAAGATCTATGCACTACAAGAATATTTGTAATTTTCACCCCTATTTGTTTAGAAAACCCTATTGATGGTGCTCACGCCATTCTTTTTAGACTGAGTCTAATGTTCCATGTATCTATTGTTTTGAATGGCATTGAAAATTTATCTTTGAAGGTTTGAAATGTTCTATTTAGAGTTAATATGTTTTCACTAAGGTGTAAGGTTTCACTACCTCAACCTTTAACTTGTGCGCCTATGTGCACCAGCTTGAACACAAGCTTACATTGTTAAATTGTTTTTCCTTCTTAGCGCTTTATGAAATCAAAGATTATACAATAAACATAGTGTGTCTTGAGCTCTCCTAATGGGGTTAATCGTCCTCCATTCCATCACTCTACAACCAATATACTCGTTGTTTCTATATTTTGTTATCATGCAAGCTTTGTGTTTGGCCAGTATACTCACAATTATCTCGTTCCTTTGCTAAACCATCTTCTTTGGAAGGGAATATTGGAATTTGGAATTATCGTCATCTACTTGCATTATAATCTAATCCCAAATGCAATCCACAAGACAATGGGGAAATAACTTCTCATATTTTCTTTAACCGCAATCATCTTAACTTGGAGTTAGCTTCACTTGCATGTCTTCTCTCATTCCATCAATGAACAGTGGCTATCCTGTGAATAGTGAATTGTATGTTGTTAGTTATTTCCTGAATATTATACCGTTGAGTTGGCTTGGAGATGCCTGAATATCCTCCTTTTAGTTCAGTCATGGGTCTTGTTTCACTTCCTCGTCTTTATTATTGGCGTAAAATGAGTTGTACCATTAGTGTGTACTTTGGAGCTATCACCAGATCTTGGAATTATCTTGGGGTGTTTGTCCTCCTGGGTGTGCATGGTGAAGTCTAAAGTGTTTTCCTATTTAAAGTAATTCCTTAATGTCTTAAAGTTTGTAAAATGTAGATATAATTGAGTGTTGAAACCTAGGCAACTATAAGAATTACTTCCCATCGCCCTCTCTCTCTCTCTTGAGCTTGGCTTCATTAGGGATAGCGTAGGCTCCATCACAAAATGGTTTTAGATAAAACATGATCATTGTAGACACCCGAATTTGACAACTTCCATATGGTCAAACTCATCTCCTTACTCATCCCTTTACTCATCTAGTTCATCCTCTTCACCAATAATAATTAAATCATTAATTTAATTAATATTTCATCATTTATATAAGGTCTAATGTACTTAATTCAATAATTAAATAATTTTTCCTTTTACTTCTTTCCTCTCTAAATTAAGTACATACATCACTTTATTTAATTTAGTCATGTGACCTCTTTGAATTTTCTTTGAATTTGAGTCAATTTTTTAATTTCTCCTTTTCTCTCTCATTGTCACATCCTCCATAACCCTCTTCTAATCATAATTAATTTAATTAATTTATGATTAAGATGTGCACACTTTAATCAAGATTAATGTCACATCCTCCTACATTTGCCACTTGCTTCTAATCTTTCATTAATCCTCCTAATCATGTGTTTGCACAACCTTAATCAAAGTCATTAGCCACATTTAGCATGCCTTTTTAGTCAACATTTTCATTTGCCTTTCTTGGAATTGACCCTCTTTCCCATGTGAATTTTAAATTTGCATGTATTCCTCCTAGAATCTCCTTTTCCCATGCATCTTCTAGAATCTTTTGACTTGTCACATCAAGTCACATGTGGAAAAAGGCTTCCCTTTTTGGAACCTTGTCTTATCTATGAGATTCTTACAAGTATGTGAATTTTTAATTCACATTTATTTCTCCAACTACTTTCCCTTTTCCCATGGAAATTTTTGATGAATTTTAAAATTCCTCAAAAGTCACTTTCATTCCCACTTGGAAACAAGAAGTTCCTTTTTGAGGAAATCTTCTCATCCCCCAAGGTACTTGCAAAGTACTTGTCCTTCTTCCACCTCATTTACACATCGCCATTTCTAAGTCATCTTACATTCCACATGTCAAGATGTGAGGGCTTGTGAGTTCTCAACTCACCATAGCCCTTCATCTTGGCCTTGTTGGTTTAATCTCAACTTAGAGGATTCAACTTTCTCTATAAATACCTACACTTGTCTCTCATTTAGGGGGTTGATCATTATGCTAACCAAACTCTTCCAAAAAATTTATTGGAGCCATACTTAGCTAAAAACTTACACTCCTTGCATCCATCTTGCATCATATTTGTGCATCTTTTGCAACCAAGTGGAGCATAAACAACATCATGAATCAAGGTCCAACCAAAGGCCAACTTGACAAAGTAAAACTTTCCATTTATTTTGTTAAATTAAATGTTTTTCCCTATCTTGAGGTGTAAGGTGTTAATCTTTGTTTTTCTTGCATTTATTTTGTTTGTTGCTCATTTACGAAATAATATTTTCACCTAATCACATTTATGGAATGCCCAATGGGACACAGACAGGTCTGTATCTTTTATGTTCTCTATTTTTTTTACTTTTTATAGGTGCAGGTTGCAGAGAGATAGAGTCGCCCTAGCAAAGAGGCAGACCTGACCATCCAGGGGTGAACCTGACCTAGAAGAAGGGAATACTTGAGCAAACCCACTGGTGTACCTGCCCTCCAGAGTCCAAAAATAGGAAAAAAAAATAGTTTTTCCATAGAGGGGCAAACCCAACCTCTAGGGGTGGACCTGACCTTTTCCTCGGGCGAACTTGACCAAAACAACTTTTTCCAAAAGATGAAAATTGAGTTTTAAGCATTTTTTTTACTGTTTTGAGTGTTTCTAACCCCCTAATGTGTCATGTTTGTGTCTAAGCAAGCATCTAATTAGAATTTGGCAAGGAATAAGAAGAAAAATCACTAACAACTTTCCTTGCAAGGCTATTTATTTATCAATTGTTGCTTCTTGTTTTCTTGATAACTTAGGAACATAGCTTAACTAGGGGTCTCAATTTACCTTGTGTGTTGTACTTGTTGGTAAGCTATTTCATGTATCCAATCCCCTTGCGCCATTTGGCAATCCTGGGTGATGAGAAATCATAGTTTACCAAGTCTTTTTGTCACCCATTTTTCTTTTTATTAGCGGACCTACTTGGGGATTTCATCACCCCAAGGAATGATCTCAACCACATGTACTGGTGGGGTATATAAAGGGGAGAGATCCAAAGTTGTACCCCAATCCATCCATGTCGTAATGGGTGAAGCGTCAGGATGACATTAAGATTTGGTCCGAGCCTTTAGTATCTCGTTAACGTTCCTGACTCATGCTTATGATGGTTGGTGTTCACGGTTTGGGCCTCACCTATCGCATGTATATCGAGGACTCCTCCTTAATAACCATGTTCATCCTAGAATAGAAAAATTTGGTGGCCATACCCCATTCTACTAGTCTTAGGATTGTGTTGCTTGAACTATTTTCTTTGTGCAAAACTAGTAATTTTTTGTCAAGTTGAGTTAGCCTTATCCTCTGATTGTTGTTTGTTGTGTTTTTGGTCCTTTACCTTAGTCATTTTTGCAAAAAACCAAGTCAGACCTATCCAGGGGTAGACCTGACCTCTAGGGGTGGACTTGACCTCTTGTAGGGGTGGACCTGACCTCTAGGGGTGAACTTAACCTCCTCTAGGGGCGGACCTAACCTTTAAGTAGTCCTTTTTCATACCCATTTCATCATTTCCAACATTCGTTTCGTCGTTCTGAACACCCGCTTCCTCATTTTGATCACTTATTTCCCCCTTTCAAACATTTTTGCATCCATTTCGAGTGTCCATTTACCATCCCAAACATTCATCTTTTTTGTCTGAACATCTATTTCCTTGTTTTGCATACCCTTTTAATTGTTATAAAAAGTTGTTTTTTGCTTGATTTCTCTAAAGGGGTGGACCTGACCTTGTAGGAGTAGACCTGACCTTGTAGGGGTAGACTTGACCTTTTCTAGGGGTGGACCCAACCTTCAAACAACTTTTTTGGCCTTTTTCTGATCATTCCGGGTGTCGTTCCTTCATTCTGATTGACTGTTTTCTCGTTCTAAGTGACTTCATCCATTCTGAACATTTGTCTCCTCATCCTCAAAGTCAACCTCCACTGTCGAACATCCATTTAACTATTTTGAATTATCATTCATTCATTTCAAACCCCCATTCACCCAGTCGTTCTCCCTGTTCCGGGTTTCATCCTCCCATTCTGGATTGTCGTTATTCTATTAAACTTTGTTAAAGTAGTTATCTGAGTTAACCTAGGTGTTCGTGTTTAATCATCATCCTTCAAAACTGACTTAGGATTATCATCCATCCTAAGTCAATCATCCTCATTGGCCCTATCAATCCACTTCTATCTCAAGTTGGATTCAGCGTCATTATCATACATCCATCCTTTAGTCGATTAGTTAACATCTTGTGTTATCGAGGATTGCTTTTAAACTTGGTTTAGAATTCTGGTCATCATCATTCATCTTATTGGTCAATCCTATCAATTATTCATCAATCCAATCCAATCCTATCTATTCAATTGACTTATCAATCAATTCTGTCCAATCTAATTTTTTCCAATCATTTCATCAATCAATCCAATCCAATCCCATCGATTGTTTATCAAATCAAATCCTTTATCAATCATCCACTCTAATCCTATCAAATCAAACAATCCACTCTAATCTAATCAAATTGAACCTATTATCAATCATCCAATCCAATACTATCAAGTCACATCCTTGTTAGTTAATCGATCATCCAATTAGGTCAATCCTTCAATCATCATCTTGCATGCCCATTCAGACTCAGTCACAGGTAAGGAAAATGGCGTAACAAGTCCAAAGTTCCCAACCAAATATCCTCAAAATCCCAAGAATGAGGCAAACATCTCATAAGATCATAATAACAGTATGAAAATCCCTCAAGATCCACATAATGGTACATCATCACATTCCAACACTGACATCCAAAACACATCGCTACCCGGAGACAAGAACATGGTCAATCAGCCTGAACTCACACTTGAGGAACATTTTAGTAACCCCACCAATGTGCAAATGACAGATCACGTGTTCGAAAAACATGGGGAAGAAATCTTGGCCCACCTAATTGTAAAGGGTGTTAAACCTCCATCAGGTGTCGACCTATCCAAATATTGCAATTTCACACCTAACATACCCCAAAGTTCACAAAACGCACCAGGTGATTCATACATCGTCAATGTTCCTCCAATGGAGGGTTGGCATCAACCTAAATTCTAAAATGTCATCCTTTACCACGTTAAAAATCCCCTACATGTCCCAATTTTAGTCATGGATTCCCCTCAAGTAGTCGATCCCAATAACCCTTTCACCTACGACATGTCGCAAAATGTTTTGCAGCATCCGCCATTAATGTTGACCACACCACCTCTTTTGAATCAACCTCCAGTCAACGCTGGGGGAAACCCTTTCAACACCTTGCCTCCACCTCCTAGGGCCACAAATCTACCACCTCCTTCATTCACAACCCAACAACCTCCACAATCTAACATACCACCTCAATTAGCTCCGCAAGGTACATCACAACCAAATGTTCTTGTTGGCACCCAACAACCTCCTTTGTAGAACACTTCTACATCATCTCAACCACCTCATCAGCAACAACGCCCACATAATCCTTTCATTTCATCACAAAAACCACTACACCAATCACAAGGAAATCCATTTCAACCTCTCATCTAGACCATATCCCCATTGCTTGCATCTATTTTGCATCTGCAAGTTCAACCACAACACAATATCCCATCTCGGCCCACACAACAGTTGACATCACATCAACAACCTCCCCAACACTATTTCTATCATAACCAACAACAATTCCAACAACAACCACCCTATGGATAGTCATAGTAGTACTCCCAATACCAGCAAACCAACTCGCAACACTCCATTCATACCCCTCAGCATTACACTGCACATCCTTATCAGCCAACCAGTACTACACCTCACAACAACAACCCTCGTACCAACAAACACCCTTGACACACCAGCAAGGGGCATCATCCTCTTACTATCAAAATCTATACATAAACCTTCAAACAATATCTCAACAAGATCCTTCATCATCCTACCACCCATATCCATCCAATCCATCTACTTTGACTCATACGCCACTAGTCAACACAGATTTTTTAGAAATCAAAGCTGCTTTGAGAGATCTCCAAGTCAGGACTGGTAAGCAATCCTTCAAATTCGAAGATATATGTCCCTATCTATTCGATCCTTCCATCTCATTAATTTCCTTCCCAAAACACTTTGAGATACCTAAATTTGACAAATACAAGGGAAACAGAGATCATAAAGCCCACCTGCAAGAGTTGTATTCCCAATGTCAAGAGGTTATGCATAATGACAACTACCTCTTGTGTCTCTTCCTACAGAGCCTGATAGGGTATGCCCTAGATTGGCTCATGGGTCTAGAACGAGGATCCATCAAATCCTTCGCAGATCTTTCAAAAAAATTTGTTTCCTACATCTCCTTCAATTTAGAAAAGGATACTAATACCTTGGATCTCCTCAAGGAGAAGCAACATGAAGTTGAAACCTTTATTAGCTATCTCCAAAGGTGGCATGCGTTGGTAAGCCAAATGAAAACCCCTCTCAAAGAAAAGGACATGGTCACTCTCTTTGTTGAGAACTCACATCCTGATATGGCCCATAACTTTAGGTTGCATTATGTCACCACCTTCGTTGAGATAGCGGAAAAAGGACATACCCTTGAATAGGCCCTTGTTGCTAAAGGACATGTCAAGATATACAATCATGACAAAGATCAATCATCCGAAAATAAGTCACACTATTGGAACAAGAACAAGAATGTTGTGAATGATGGTGTCACTGACACTAAACATGTACAAGTAGCAAATACCTCTCAAAGGAAACAACCTTCCTCTAACCAACCATCTTCCCAAAACATCATATTAGTACCATAGGGGGCACCTCATCCCCCTCAACAGTCAAACCAGAACAACCAAGGAAATAGATAACGTCAATTCACTCAATTAGGAGAGTCTTTAAGTACCATTTTCAACAGACTTCTATAGGAAAATTATCCAATCACATATCCTATGACCAAGCAACACGATGAATCTAAGCCTAAACCAGTCTGGTTCAAAGAAAATGAATACTATGAGTTTCACAAGATCAAAGGGCATACCCTGAACAAATGTTAGAGTTTGAAAACATATAACCAAGATCTTATAGATCGAGGAGATATTCATGTGGATGCCAATAAAGCTTCATTGTCTAATTCTCAACTATAGATTTACCAAAATGCCTTCCCTAACCATAACCAAGGTGCAAGCACATCCAATAACAATCCACAAAACAACACAAATAACTTAAGTTATAAGAATGTGCCCCTCAATTATGATGGAATTTTCCATTACATTGAGTAGGTAGAACCCCGCATATCCATGATACATTCAAAGCTAAAGATCCCCAATGTGTTGTGACTACCTGAAGAACCCACATTACTGTCCCTGTAGCCTCTACATTCGCCAAGCAAAATCCTGTGAATTCTCAGTATAACATTTTTGATCACTTAGGAAAGACTCCTGCTCACATCTCAATTTTGGATATGCTTAAATCTTCTCCTGTGCATCAAGAGATCCTGAACTGAGCTTTATAGGAAACCCAAGTG
>VDFB02281492.1:294730814-294789511 GCA_007258455.2 Sequoia sempervirens
AACCTAAATTAATTAATAAAGCCCTAGATGAGTGTGGAAGTGTAAAGGCACACCTTAAAACACCACAAATAAGGCACAATTTATTTTATTTTATTTAATAGGGTCCTAAACTTAGTGTGAATATTTAAAATACATATTACAACACTAAATTTAAAAGGCATAATTTAGCCCTTTTATTTAGTATTTATTCCCAAATTAAGTGTGAAAAAGGGATACTTTTTCCTACACTACATAAGATATAGAGAAAAAGGGGCTTTGTACTTGGGAGGAATCAAAATTGCATCAAGAAATCTTAACACCTAACTACCATTTCTCTCTTATTCATTAGTTTCTCCATATTTTATAACTGATGAAAATTATACAACCAATTGGGTCACCATTCAATACTACAATGTCATTGGAAATCACCTCAAGAAAAATAATCACCTACCGCAAATGCATATTTAGTAGCAACCCTTGAATTTCTTCTAACACATGCAAGATTGAGTAGAAATCAATCTTCTTGTCATGCTAGTAAATTAGAAACCAATTTAGTTACATAGCTTTTCCCATGTGTTTTTTTGAGTTGACCCTTACATTTCTTACCAATATGTTTGAAGGAACTAGAAATTGTCCTATGGTCATGTAGATATATAGCTAGATATTGTAAGTACACCTTCTAAAATGCCTACTTCTGCTTGTTGTGGAAACGAAAGCATAAAACCCACAAAATTTAATAATATTGCAGCACAAGTTAGTTGCAAAGAAATAATGAAGAAAATTAAATTCCGAATAATAGAATAATAGATAACACACAGATTTGCATGGTAAAACCTTAACAATATATCAAGGAAACATCCATGAGGCAAAGTATCAATATTCTTATTGCTCAAAGAAACTGATTACAATCTTCACATAGTTGCTACTCTTCAATTACAATTCATTACAATTGTTTTTCCTTTAAGCTAACAAGATATATATAATATCTTCAACCTATGTCGAACTTAGAAAAAAACTAGCTTTGTTTTTATTGTTTTCATTGTTTTATCTTTTTATTTTTAATCTTTATCTTTTATAAAGATAAGATTTTACTTTATTTCTATTTTATTGTTGTCATATCCAAAAATATCAACCTTGATAATAATTTACCTGATAATTTCCCATGCCCATTCATTACATTTTATGTAAGCCAAGAGAAGCCATTTAAATCCACTTTAGCTTCTCTAACTATATTGGTTTTGTAAACATGTTTGCACAATTTTCTAGTGTATGAACTTTCACAAGAGCTACTCCACCTTGATCAATAACTTGTCCTAAAAAATGGTATTTAATAGCAACATGATTAGTCCTACTATGATAAGCTATATTTTAAGTCAAATGTATAGCACTTTGACTATCACAAAATACAATCACCTTGTCGTGCACTTTTCAAAACTTACCCAAAAGACCCTCCAACCAAATTTCCTCTTTGTATGCATGTGAGACAGCCATATACTCTACCATAGTAGTGGATAAAGAAATTGTTTCCTGAATCTTTGATATCCAACAAATAGGTACTACCACAAGAATAAAGACATAGCCAGATGTAGATCTTCTTTTGTCTAAATTACCTATTAAATTTGAATCAACATAACCACAAACTAAACCACTACAACCATCAAAGGTGATACAATAATCACTTGTGCCTCTAAGATACTGAAGAACCCATTTCGATGTTGCCCAATGCTCTTTACTTGTATTTTTCATGTATCTACTGACAATGTAATGCCCCACCACGTAACCTTAAAGAATGATGCAAACCCAACAAAAACGTAGTAATTTTCTTTCTAAAGTGTAATTTATTAACATGTAATATGAAAAAAACTAATGCATACATTCTCTAAGATACTCGACAATGCATTACATTCAAATCTCATAACACAAAACAAACTAACCATAGCATATAAATATAGCTCATGAAATTAAATTACATACATTTAGAGAATTTAATACAATTCATAAGATACAAGTACATAAAGGAATCATTTATAACTTGCATTCAATCTATAAAATGGTTACAAAGCTCATTTCCAAAATGGGGAAGTTTATACATTAAAGTTACAAATACATTGATACAAAATTCCTCCTCAAATACAAATGAGGAGTAATACATATACAATTATCCACTGATACAAAATATAAAAGAAATGAAACATAACAACTGGTACATGCGAGTTCTCCAATTTGGAAGATCCCGCCATCACAAACATGAAGTGGGAACCCAACGGTGTATGGCGCATGTTCCACCCAACCTAGTGGTACCCGTAGGCCCATCCCCTATGCTAGGAGATAGTAAAAAGGTTCCCTAGACAAAACTTGCAACCTCTAGACATAGGAAAACTCAAGACTAAACTATACAAGTACAAAACATAACATAATGGTTACATTGCTTCCAAAGTAAAAAATCAAGTACTTAAACTGAGCTAATAAACTGGTGTCATAGGAGGAGTGTCATCACAAAGTTGCATGGGTTACCCTGGTAGCCTCTTACGATTCCCGACCCCACATGCAATCCAATGCGGAATCGATTATCTTTCGAAGAGACAAGATAGTAATCTTGCCATTCTAGGCCTTCTCATCTCATCCCAATTCTGAACTAACCCTTGAGTCCATGAGCGGGGCATAATTAACAAGCTAAGTGTTTTACACTACCCGTTCCCCTAATACATTATTTAATTTTCACTGAGTTAACTAAACTCTCTCACGAGTTACCCTGGCACCACTTTGTGTGTCAGACCTCATGGAGAGCTAATGCCTTACTGACAACATAAGGTACTAAACCAAAACTCAAGGGTAGACATGGTGCACACAAATACTGATAATAAATTTCCAACCATAAAACAAGAGACAACACTTCCACGTCCATAGTAACTAGGTGATAAACTGAAGTATAAGCAAGTGCACTACCCAAGGTAAGTAAAAGGCTAAATTATAATTCACAATAATCCCCTTATAAAATAACATCTGGAAGATTTATAAGTAAAACAATCCAATTTTTTCCCAAAAGTAAATAGAAGAAAACACAATTTAATTAAGTAAATTCAAACAACACATGAACCTACCATTAGGATTTCCTAAATCCAATTGTCATCTCAAGATTGTAATAATACTTTGCCCAAAATAAACTATCTTAATTCAATCTCACTTACAAACAAATAATGCAATGAATCTATTTGTTTATTACAATTTCCCAATTATATTTAAACAATTATCAACTTCCTCTTTAAAATATTTCATTTTAAAAATACTCTATTCCATGCATGCACATGCATTTGATATAATAAAATATTCATTTAAATATATATACTTTAAATATAAATTTTAAATATTTATAAATTAAATTACATTTTTTTTAAACAATACCATATATATATATATATATAATTATATATACATATGTTTATTATATATATATATATATAATATATTTTAAAAGAAATAATAATGTAAAAAAAAAAATTGAAATCGAAATAAGGTGGATGATTGAAAGTTTGCAGGGGGGTTGTTTAAACACAGTTGACCCATAAAGGTTGTGGTTGTTTTGGTAGCCTGGGCATTGCCTGTGAGGGCAGTGTCGATTGCCTCCATAGTCATCACCTTTCATGGGGGTGGTTGTGGGGGTAGCCCCTCCGCCGCCCGCCCCCAATATTTTCCATTTCAATTTTTTTTAAAAAAAAACATTCCTGCAATTCTCAAAGTCGTTGTACAAAATTTAACATAGGGTTTTTATAAAGACTTCTACAGAAGCTTCAAATCCTTCTTAAATATGTGTGTGTGTGTGTGAGTATTTCAATTACAATTGGAAAATTTAACATAATTTTCTATAGGAGGATAAATTATTGTCTCATAAGCTTTCTATAAGAAATGTCTAGAAAAATTTCACAGAGGTTTTCCAATTTTCCCAGCCAAAATTAAACTAATTGGGAAAGAAAATTTAAATGATATTCTTCTATAGGAATATTTTTGAATCTACTCCTACATAGGTTTATAAATTTTTCTATTGTTTTCTTCTGGGAGATTTTTTTTTATTGTTTAAAAATAATTTTCTATAGAGGCTCTCTGATTTCACTATAAAGTTTTCTACAGAAGCCTAAATATTCAAGAACAAAAGCCTTACAAATTTACAAAATAATTTAAAAGCTTCTACACAAATCGTAAATTTGTTTGTACAGGCAATCTTTCTAAATTGCAAAACAATAAAAATAAATAAATAAAGGAACCTGTATCTGGAAGCTTGAGGAATGAAATTTGATGTAAATATTCGCCTGTAGAATCCAATTTTTCCAAAGCTTCCTCCAAGAATTCACTTTTTCCAGAAGAAGAAAACCAAAAATACAGAGCCCAAAAACTTCCTCTGAACTTTCTTTTTTTTTTAACAACTTCTACCAAAAAATACCTTTACCATTGTCGTGAAGTAACCTCTTACCTCTCCTAGTTATTGTAAATATTCTATCCAAGAATAATTTCTCAACAAAAGTGTTTTAATAAATTTTCTAACACACATGTCAAAATTGAAATATCTTTCAACCAACTTAGATATTTCCCTTTTGATATTTTCAAGAAATTTATGCTATTTTAATAATTCAAACTTCACAAATAACATTATCTATTTTATGCAATTTATAATTCAAATACACATAATAATTTCTATTCAAATTTTATCTAATTAATCTAATTACCTTATAAAATAAATTTAATCACAAGGATTAAATTACTTTAAAAAATAATTAAATTTAATTAATTAGATTAAATACAAAGCAAGCTTCTAACAATATTATTTAAAATTAATTAAATAAGCACTAAAAGATCATTAAAAGCATTAATTTAATATTAATTTCCACTAAACAAACCTTGCAAAATACTAAATAAATGACAAGGAAAACGTGGAAAACATAATGACAAAACATACCAACAAAGACTGATGACAGACTGTGACTAGGGTTGTGGCTTGGCTAGGAAACCTTGTTACTATCTCCCAATCAACTATTTCATTGGGCAATGGGCACGCTAAAACCTGTGAAACCAGGTGGAGTCAATGTCATGTACCTGCAATCTTGCAATCAAACATATGTCATACATGTATATATATCATAAATCAAACACACTGTGTAGATATAATCGTGGAATCGTAGGGCGCTCGCAATCGAGTGATGAAATCACATTCTCTTCACCAATACAGTGTCACATCAAAAATGACAACATTAAAATACCAATTAAACTATAGACGAGCATATATCAATATCAACTCAAATAAACATCTATGCTAATCTAAAGCATGTCACAAATAATCATCATCCAAATAGTGTATCATCACATCATAAAATAAAAACCATCATCGCTCCACTATCAGTGATCAAATAATAACAACATAGTATCAAGGTCTATCAAAGTAAAAACACACTGTCAGAAAACATAAGCAAAAAACGAAGGGGTACTACATCCCCCTCCCCTAGGATTAGGCTTACTCCTAGAAGCCTATGAACAAATAGGGATAGAGCTCTCTCATCTTAGTCACATCCTCCCAAGAAGCTGAAGTATCATCACTAGGATCCCACTGGACCCTAACCTGCTCAATATCTGGACCCCTGAGAGCGAGTCTCATGTGTTGCGTGATGACCATGGGCTCCAAATCCAGCTACCTATCCTCTACTTGTAAGGCATTCCAATCAAGGATGTGAGATATATCAGGGTGGTAAGGCTTGAGTACTGAAACATGAAATACGCTGTGAATGCATGAGAGACTGGGTGGAAAAACAAGATGGTACACTACTTTGAGAATTGTAGGAAAATATCAGGGGGGTGGGGGGGGTGCGCACAGGGGCTACCCCCACAACTGCCCCCATGAAGGGTGACGGTTGTGGAGGCAGTCGGCATTGCCCTCACAGGCAACACCAAGGCTGTCAACATAGCTGCAACCTTTATAGGCTAGTTGTGTTTAAACAACCCCCTTGCAAACTTTCAATCGTCCGCCTTATTTCGATTTTGATTTGTTTTTTTAATATTATTATTTCTTTTAAAATATATATAATATTTATAATATACATATGTATATATAATTAAATATATATTTATATATATATATATATATATTTGGTATTGTTTAAAAAAAAAAGTAATTTAATTTATAAATATTTAAAATATATATTTAAAGTATATATATATATATTTAAATGAATATTTTATTATATCAAATGCATGTGCATGCATGAAATAGATTATTTTTAAAATGAAATATTTTAAAGAGGAAGTTGATAATTGTTTAAATATAATTGGGAAATTGTAATAAACAAATAGATTCAATTGCATTATTTGTTTGTAAGTGAGATTGAATTAAGATAGATTATTTTGGGTAAAGTATTATTACAATCTTGAGATGACAATTGGATTTAGGAAATCCTAATGGTAGGTTCATGTGTTGTTTGAATTTACCTAATTAAATTTTGTTTTCTTCTATTTACTTTTGGGAAAAATTGGATTGTTTTACATATAAATCTTCCAGATGTTATTTTAAAGGGGATTATTGTGTATTGTAATTCAGCCCTTTATTTACCTTGGGTAGTGCACTTGCTTATACTTTAGTTTATCACCCGATTACTACGAACGTGGAAGTGTTGTCTCTTGTTTTATGGTTGGAAATTTATTATCCGTATTTGTGTGCACCATGTCTACCCTTGAGTTTTAGTTTAGTACCTTATGTTGTCAATAAGGGAGTGGCTCTCCATGAGGGTCGGCACACAAAGTGGTGCCAGGGTAACTCGTGAGAGAGTTTAGTTAACTTAGTGAAAATTAATAATGTATTAGGGGAAAGGGTAGTCTAAAACACTTAACTTTTTTAATTATGCCTCGCTTATGGACTCAAGGGCTAGTTTAGACTTGGGATGAGATGAGAAGGCCTAGAATGACAAGATCAATATCTTGTCTCTTTGAAAGATAATTGATTCCGCATTGGATTGCATATGGGTTCGGGAATCATAAGAGGCTACCAGGGTAATCCAAGATGGGGGTCGGGGCCTAGGAAGATTCGCTAGGTTAATCCATGCAACTTTGTGATGACACTCCTCCTATGACACTGGTTTATTAGTTCAGTTTAAGTACTTGATTCTTTTACTTTGGAAGCAATGTAACCATTATGTTATGTTTTGTACTTGTATAGTTTAGTCTTGAGTTTTCTTGTGTCTAGAGGTTGTAAGTTTTGTCTAGGGAACCTTTTTACTATCTCCTAGCACGAGGGGTGGGCCTATGGGTACCACTAGGTTGGGTGGAACATGCACCATACACCGTTGGGTTCCCACTTCGTGTTCGTGATGGCGGGATCTTCCAGATTGGAGAACTCACATGTACCCGTTGTTATGTTTCATTTCTTTTGTATTTTGTATCAGTGGATAATTGTATGTGTATTACTCCTCATTTGTATTCAAGGAGGAATTTTGTACCAATGTATTTGTAACTTTAATGTATAAACTTCCTCATTTTGGAAATGAGCTTTGTAACTATTTTATAGATTGAATGCAAGTTATAAATGATTCCTTTATGTACTTGTATCTTATGAATTGTATTAAATTCTCTAGATGTATGCAATTTAATTTCATGAGCTATATTTATATGTTATGGTTAGTTTGTTTTGTGTTATGAGATTTGAATGTAATGTGTTGTCATGTATCTTAGAGAATGTATGTGTTAGTGTTGTTCTAGTTACATGTTAATATTACACTTTTTAAAAAAATTACTACGTTTTTGTTGGGTTTGCATCATTCTTTAAGGTTACGTGGCGGGGCATTACACATGGTATCAAAGCTAGGTTTAAACAATGGGTTATTTGGGATAATGTTGAATTCTTTAAGTTGTTAGTTGTGTAGGATTTAATTTTGCATACCTTGTCTTATACCTTGATGTGTTTGTGTAGGATCATGCCACATAGGCGAGGTTGCGGTAGAGGTCGTGGTCATGGACGTGAAGGTGGTTGCAGAGGTAGTCAGCATTATTCACCTCCCCATGTTCCCCATGACTTTGATCGTGAGGAACATCAGGCTTCCCAGAATGTTCCAGGAGGCAATGGTCAGAATTAGGATCCACTAGGGATCGAGAGCGCTTAGTTGCATCAATTGTTAGAGGAGACTCTTACTCACCTTGGGCCAGGGCAAGATAGAGATTAGGTTAATATTGGTGAGAGAGTGGTAACAGAGCAGCGAGAGGCATACATAGCTGCTCACATGAGAGACTTACTTAGAGCTTGTCTGCCAACATTTGATGGTTTGGGTAGTGGATTAGAGGCTGAGACATGGTTGATAGACCTAGATCGGTGTTTTGCTATGCACCCTTATGGTAGCAGTTGACACCAAGGCCAGATGTGCGATCATGCACTTGAGAGATTTTGCATCTACTTGGTGGAGATTGGAGGAGCAGAAGCTCCATATATTGATATTAATACTATGTCTTGGGATTTGTTCTTAGAGAGGTTCAGAGTCAAATTCCTTTCTGACCATTGGCGACAGCGTCGTGGAGATGAGTTTCATGCTTTGCGACAAATGGCCATGTCGGTGGAGCAATATGAGTGTCATTTTTACGAGCTCAAGTAGTTCGTTGGCATTGGAGGGGTAAAAGCACAAAGTTGTGTCACACTTTATAAAGGAAATGGCCAACACTGACCCAACTTTTAAATTTGAATCACTAAAAAGTGGCATATATGTTTTGAATTTTGAAATGATGTAAACTAGTAAAATATGTATTTTTTAGTATATTTTATGTTTGTATTTTAAAAAAAAAAAAAAAAAATATTTTAAACTATTTTTTAATAAATTAACACTATAATTTTGTTATTGGCAAAATGCTGAAAAATGAAGTTGCATGGGACGTCAAACTTTTTATAGTATTTTTTTTTCTTTCAAATTTTTTTTGTGTATTTATAACTTGAAACTTTAGTGCATGGATATGTTTTTTTCTAATTTTTATAAATATATTTTTAAATAAATATTAAAATGTGCATGAATCAAAAAATAGTTGTTTCCATGGGATGTCAAATTTCATATTAAATATTTATATAAAATGGAAAAAAAAAATACTATCTTGAAATGGATTCTTTTATCTAGTGCATCATATTTTTTTCAAATTTTAAAAATAAGTTTTAGTATTTTTCCTTGGCATGGTAATGAACCTAATATTTTTTGTTGATAACCTACTTTTAATAAAAATAAAATATAAAATATGAATAATAATAAAACTATTTAAATAAATATATTTTTGAAAACTACACTTATGGATCTACAAAAGGGTATTTTAATATTTTTTTTAAAATGTTATTTACATTAGTAGGAGTTATTGAAATTTCAAGTTTTTCAAATAATTTTTTTTTGGGTAAATTGGACTCAAAGTGGTGCTCCATATATTTTTAGCCAACAATTTTAGTTGAAAAAGTTATGGAAGTATCTAACTTAGCTAGAATGAATCTTACTAGATCATATGTTTGACCAAAATTGATTTTTAGTTAGAAATACTTAAATTCAGTTATGTTGATAAGTTGGCTAAAAGTGTGACACAACTTTGTGCTTTTACCCAGAGATGATGAGGGCATGTTGGTTCAACATTTCATTAGGGGCTTAAATGCCCGGATCAGTAGTGGTGTACGGGTTTTTGAACCCAATACTATGGATACAGTAGTGGAGAAGGCCATACTAGTGGAGGAGAACTTGACAATGGCATTGGGTGGCCATACTGGAGTGCAGATAGGTAGTGCTTTAGCTGCAAGACCTAGTTCACGTAGTGGCCATACTCAGGGAGCTGGACCACCTAGGACATAGCAGGTGCCTTCACAGAGTGGACAACAACATAATTCATAAGGGAAATACAAGAATTTCTAGCAAAGATAGGGAGACAAATATCAGTCAGGGGGTGACAAGAACTGCAGGCAAAACAAGCGCTCTAGCTTTGAGTAGCCAACACAGAGTACACAGTCTACCTATAGTAGGGGTAGCATTCAACAGTCGAGTGCACCTTTTGGAGGTAGAGGATTTGGCAGGGGTATAGGATGTTTAGATTGTGGCCAACAAGATCACATAGCATGATAGTGTCCCAATAAAGGCACATCAAGTTATACTCAGAGGCCAGTGGCGTCAGAGCTGATTGTTGGAGATGCTGGTAGAGGTCATCGAGTATTTGTTGTGGTTGATAACCACTAGGATGATCATCAGAGAACAGTGGTAGATACTTTTGGTATGTTATAGGGTAACAGGGTTACCATCTTATTTGATTCAGGACCATCTAATTCTTTTATTTCATCATCTGTTGTGGTGCATTGTAGACTGAGGGCAGCAAAGCAAGACGTTAAGTGGCAGGTTTAATTGGCCTCTGGTATTAAGGTTGTAGCACATTCCTTAGTACCTGATTGTAGATTGGAGATTGGATCCTTCCATACTACTGTAGGCCTCCACATTATACCATTGGGGTCAAATGACATTGTCTTAGGGATGGATTGGCTTGAGGCTCACAGGGCCATTATTGATTTTCGACGTAAGACCATTCGATGCAATGATGTATTTGGTAGAGAGGTTGTGATAGTGGGAGTTCAGAGACCCATATCATTGAGGATGATCTTGGCTATGCAACTGAGGAGATGTGTATGTCAAGGATGTCAGTTATTTGTAGTGACAGTAGATGACTTGGAGTTGGGTGATAGTGAGGAGAAGATTTCACTTGATAGCACCCCATACTTCAGGAGTATGCAGACATATTTCCCGATGAGATTCTAGGGATACCACATTAGCGTGACATTGATTTCAAGATTGATCTTATACCTGGTGCATAACCTATTTCACAAGCTATGTACCATATGACCACACAGGAGTTTAAGGAGCTTCACTTGCAACTGGAAGAGTTGTTAGCAAAGGGTTTCATCCACCCTAGTGTTTCACCTTGGGGAGCACCGGTAATTTTTGTGAAGAAGGATGGATCTCTTCGTTTGTGCATAGAATACCATCAATTAAATAAATTAACAATCAAGAACTGATATCCCTTACCTAGGATTGATGTTTTGTTTGATTAGATCAAGGGTGCTACGATCTTTTCAAAAATTGATCTTAATTCAGGGTATCATTAGCTATGTATATTTGAGTCTGATATTCATAAGATGATGTTTCACACTTGTTACGGTCACTACAAGTTTATAGTGGTACCGTTTGGGTTGACGAATGCACCATCAGTGTTCATGAGCTTGATGAGTAATCTTTCGTACTTATTTGGATAGATTTGTATTAGTATTCCTTGATGATATATTGATCTATTCTAGGACAGTAGAGGAGCATGAGGAGCATCTGAGGCAAGTTTTGCAATGTTTGAGAGATAATCAGTTATACACTAACCTATCCAAATGTGAGTTATTTAAGACTGAGGTTAAGTACCTTGGACATGTGATATCAGGAGAGGGTATTGCAGTAGATCCTACGAAGATGCAGGCGATCATTGATTGGCCTATGCCCACTAATGTGGCTGAGATACATAGTTTCATGGGATTAGCAGGATATTATAGACGCTTTGTTTAGGGTTTCTCTAGGATAGGACATCCTATCACTTCTCTTTAGAGGAAAGGGAAGAAATTTTTTTGGTCAGAGCAGTGTGAGGCAACATTTCTGACTTTGAAGAAGAAGTTGACCAGTACATTGATTCTTGCGATACCTGATCCTACTAGAGATTTTTTTGTCTATACTAATGCATCTTTGGAGGGATTAGGAGCAGTTTTGATGCAAGGTGGTCATGTTATTGCATATGAGTCACACAAACTCAAGGGTCATGAATTGAATTACCCCACACACAATCTTGAGTTGGCAACGGTAGTACAGGCTTTAACTAGATGTGGACATTTTCTCTTGGGGTATAGATTTGAGTTGCATACTAACCATTAGAGCTTACAATACATCTTCATGTAGCCTAATCTTAATGCTAGGAAGAGGCAATGGATGGAATTCCTTTGTGAGTATGACTTCGAGGTGAAGTTCGTCTAGAGGAAAGAGAATGTAGTTTTTGACGCTCTCAACAGACGGAGACATGAGTTGTCAGAGTTGACTCTTGTTGTGGATTTGAGGATTCAAATTCTTTCTACACTTCCTTCAGATAGTTGGTGTGAAGAGGTGAGATCAGAGATAGAGACAGGTAGGACTCTCGAGGGTAGATTTTTAGGTTACGTGGTGGGGCATTACAAACAACACCAATTACATGTGAAATATTTGGTCTTGTACATACCATCGTATACATTAAAATTTCTACTACATTAGCTAGCATATGGTAAATGAGACATATGATCATTTTCTTCTTTATTAATAGTACATAAACTTGAAGAAAGCTTAAAATGAGAAGCTAAAGAGATATTTACAAGTTTCACATTCATCATACCAAATCTTATGAGAATATTCTCCACATGCTTCAGCTGTGATAACCAAAGCTTACTATGTTCTTTGTCTCTGCATATTTTCATGCCCAAAATTTGTTTTTTTCTCCTAGATCCTTCATATCAAAATTCCTAGCCATCTAAGCCTTTTAACCCATTGATCTCAACTATTCTTTTGCTTGATAAAAGCATATCGTCAACATATAATACTAATATAATGAATAAACCATTTTTCAAAATTTTAAAGTAAACAAAATGGTCATACCCACTCCTTGTGAAATTTTTTCTCACCATGAAGGAATCAAACTTCTTGTACCATTGCTTGGTAGACTACTTGAGGCCATACAATGACCTTTTGAGTTTACAAACAAATTTCTTGTTGCAATCTTGAACAAACCCTTGTGGTTGTTCCATATATATCTCCTTATCAAAATCTCTATGTAAATTTTTTTTAACATCTAATTGCTCCAACTCAAGATCAAGTAAAGCAACAAGTGCTAAAACAACCCAAATAAAAACTAGCTTAACAACTAGTAGTTTGTTTATGAAAATCAATACCTTCCTTTTGAGAATACCCTTTTGCTACCAATCTTGCTTTGTACCTTTCAACTTTATCATCAACACCCTTATTCAATTTGAAGACTCATTTGCAAAAACCAACTTTCCTACCATTTTGGAGTTCTACCAAGTCTCATGTTTTATTCTCCTCCAAGACATCCATTTCTTCTTTCATTGCTATTTTCTATTTAACATTTTTAGCACCATCCACTACTTCTTGATAACAACTAGGTTCCTCATCATTAGAAATCAAAGCAACAGATGTAATTACCATACCTTGTAGGTGGATTTTTGACTTGTGCAGATCTCCTTAGATCTAGTTGTGGAATTTCCACATTTTCCTATAGATTTTCTACATCCTTATCTTCTTCTTTGGAAGCTTTTTCTTGCTCCCTATTTTATGTAGATGGATGAGTTTCCTTGAATTGAATTTTTTGATGTTGAGGTACTTGTTCCTATTTCAAATCAACTTCTACTATATCTGATTTTATGAGAGGATATTCATCAAATACTACATCTCTACTAATAATGAATTTGTGGGTAGTAGGATCCCATAATATATATCCCTTAATTCCATCACCATAACCAACAAAGATATATTTCTTAGATTTGGGATCTAATTTAGAACATTGATCTTTTAAAATAAGAGCATCTGCATCACAACCAAATTTTATTAGATTTGAATAATCACAAGAATGGCCTGTCCATACCTCTTTAGGAATATTACAATCTATTACAATTGATGGTGACCAATTTAGTAGATAACAAGTTATAGAGACTTCTTTTTCCCACAACTCTTTCTGCAACTTGGTATTACTGAGCATGCACATTGCTCTCTCTAGAAGAGTCATATTCATGCATTTGAAGCAACACTATTTGTTGACAAGTGTAAATAGTAGTTTTATACCTTTCAATCCCAACTTCCTTACAATAATTATCAAATTCCAAAGATGTGAACTCGCATCCATTATCTGTTCATAAACACTTGATTGATATGTTAGTTCTCTTTTCAACCAAAACTCTAAACTACTTAAATACACTAAATATATCAACTTTTATTTTAAGAATATAAACCCACATCTTTCTAGAGTAGTCATATATAAATATCACAAAATATGATGATCCTCCAAAATAAATTGTAGGGGATGGCCCCCAAACATCTGAATGAATATAATCTAGAATACCCTTACTTGTATGATTACCTACTTTAAACTTCTATTGAGATTGCTACCAATAAACACAATGCTTGTAGAAATTCAAATTCAAACACTTTAGATTTGGAAGTAACTTCTGGTTCAATAGTACCTTCAACCCTTTCTTGCTCATATGACCCAATTGTTGATGCCATAAACAAATAGATTCATTTTCTTCCTCAGATACCACTACCACTTCATTTATTCTAGTACTTCCTTCTAACTTGTAAAAGTTTCTAATATTTATAGCCTTCATGACCACCAAAATTCCCTTGGACACTTTCATTGATCCACCTTGACTTGTAAATTTATAACCTTCAAAATCCAAAACTCCCAAGGAAATTATATTTTTGTGTTCTATCACTTGCCTTACCTTTGTTAATGTCCTCACAGTACCATGAAACATTTTAATCTTAATGCTCTCAATCCCAACAGTCTTACAAGAAATATTATTTCCCATAAGAACAACACTGTCATCAATAGTTGGTAAGAAGAAAACCAATTCTTATGTAGACACATATGATTAGAAGTACCAAAATCTAATAACCATTCCTCGTGATACTGTAAGGAATTACAAACAAATAAAACTTCATCAACCATACATAAACTTGTCTCAAGTAGATTTGCTTCATTTTTGGAGTCATCATTATCTTCTTTCCTCTTCCAACAATCTTTCTTGAGATGCCCTAATTTATTGTAGTACCAACATTTTCCTTTACCTTTTTTTTCACTTAGATCTAGATGTACCTGTCAAATCTTCCCCTTTTTTGTGGATCAACCTCTAACCACCATTGCTTTTAATGTGGAGGTCTATGTGTTAGACCTCTTCAGACAATAAAACTCCCACAATAGAATCAAATTGAAGGGTTTTAGTTGTGCTAAAACTAATAGAAGTGACTAAGTGATTCCAAGATTCAAGCAATTGACACAATAATGTAAATCCCTTGTCTTCATCTTTGACTTTTACACCCATACTAGCTAATTGAAATATAAGAGTATTGAAATACTTAAATGGTCAACAATTTTGATACCTTCTTTCATTCGCAAACTATACAACTACCTCTTCAAGTAGATCTGATTTGTTAAGGATTTTTTCATATAAAGACTCCATCTTACTCCATAAGTCTGTTGTTGTTTCCTCTCTAACAATATTGAAAAGAACATCACCTACTAAAGACAACTGAATTGTGCTAAGATCTCTTGTATTAAGATCCTCCCAATCTTCATCAGTCAGATTTATAGATTTCTTTGAATTTCCTACCAATGTTTTGTGCAATCCTTGTTGCACTAACAAATCACGCATCTTGGGCTTCCATAACTCAAAGTTATTCTTCCCATTGAACTTATCCACCTCAAACCTTGTATTCAAAACCTTCACCATTTGATGCTACAAAACAAACACCAAATTCTAATACAGACACTACAAAATAACTACTTTGCTACCACTTGTTGTGGAAATAGAAATGTAAAACCCAAAAGAAATTAATAATATTATAGCACAAATTAGTTGCAAAGAAATAATGAAGAAAATTAAATGAAATAATAGAATAATAGATTTAAGACACATATTTATGTGGTAAAGCCTTGAAAATATATCAAGGAAACATTTGACAAAGTATCGATATTCTTATTGCTCAGAGAAACTAGTTACAATCTTCACACAACTGCTGCTCTTCAATTACAATTCATTACAATACAATGATATTACCTATATATATATATATATATATATATATATATATATATATATATATATATATATATATATATCTTCAACCTATGTTAAATTTAAAAAAAAATCAACTTTATTTTTATTGTTTTATCTTTTTATTTTTAAATCTTTATCTCTACCAAAGATTCGATTCTCTTTATTTCTATTTTATTGTTCTCATATCCAAAAATGAACACGCTTTTTATCTTGCTCTCGTTGTTTTCATATCCAAGAGTGGCCACCCTTCCTTATCTTACTCTCACGACCAGGATTATGACCTTCATATACAAGCCATTTTATCTTGACCTCTGCACTTGTTCCTATTGTATGCGCTGCAAAACTCACTTGACTTATCTGCTCTACGAATCGCCAAGCACCGGCAAGACCTCCATGACCACATTCACCAGGTCATAGGCACATAGGCGTTAGTGCACGGCCTGGTGGAATATTTGCATGCTTAATATTAGATATCAAAATAAATGATCACATGTTTTAAATTAATTAACTATAAAACAAGTGACATCAAATATATAACTTTGTAAATTAAATAAATTAGTGACAATGAAGTTAAACACCTATTTTAATAAATAATTTGTAAATTAAAATATTAACTATAGGTCTTAATTGATAATTAAATTTAAATATTCAAACATAGTAGTTATTGATTTTTAATGTGTCAAATGCATAGCAATTTAAAAATATAATTTTATAAATGATAAACACATAAAGTTAGAAAAAGATTCATATCAAGGGAATCTATAATTTTGTAAATTATAAAATATACACTGAATGACAATCCTAAGCTTAGGATATCACTAGTTTGTACCCCCTTGGGTTTCAAAAGATGTAATGGGAAATATATTATAAAATTTAATTAAATTCCTAAACTTTTGGGGATAAAAAACTCTTAGGGTGCTTATATAATCTTACAATGTGCTTCTAATCAAGAGAAATGATATATCAAAGTGTGATGAGGAAAAATGGTCATGTTTGTTAAGGATATTATCCTAGTTAAGATCATAGTTTTGCATGCTTTAGCTTTAAGTATGGTGAAGTAACTAGTGTATGATCTCCTAAGTGCAACAATGAGAGTAATGTGTTTGTCAAATGTGGGAAGAAGACCTAGAGGGCTTGCTAAGGGAATACTAATGTGTCTAGTGCAACTTAGGGAGGCAAAGAGTGATGGAGCTCAAGGATATGCATGGAAGACAATAAATCTTCACAATCTAGTCTATAATGAATTTTTACAACTTGTCTAGATTATGTTGGAGGAAGGTTAGTGAGTTGCGGAAGAAAAACTAGTATGGAACTTAGCAAGAGAGTGCATAAGAATGAGAGAGCATAGAAGAGAGCAAGAAGAATGAGGATTAAAAGCAAGTTCTTATAATGTCTTATTAGTGAGATATTCATTGAAAAACATATTAAGACAATGAGTTATTAATTTGGCAACATAATATATTCAAATTGTGCAAGAGACACTAGTTCCCAATATTAGTAGAATGGGGGTGATAATCTCTAAGAGGACACATCAATAAAAAACTAGGGAAAAATGTCAAGTTTGTAATATAGTGGGTCCTTGTGGAGGTGTTCGGCACAATAGTGAGGGAATCTAGGTTAAGAAATAGGTAAAATGACCCCTAAATGTGTCCAAATAACACTCAAGTGAGAAAAAAATGTGAATTGAAAAGTGTGATGTATATAATTTTTAACTATACACAAAGATGTCATGCATGCAATGATGATGATGTTTCCATAAATGCTAGTGATGATGCTTGTGAATGCTTTTGTTATGTAATTTCTATGTAATCTCTTTATGCAAAGTCAGAATTTCATAATGACCTAGGAGATGCTTATACATATCATTTCTTTATCACTTAATTTGAGATAAATGATGTGTGAACTGAGGAGATAATGACTAGATTTTTCAAAAGAATTAACTTAGAGAACATAAACTTGAAAATGTAAAAGATAGACTACTAGATCTAATGAACAAGACCAAAAGAACTAAAATATTAAAAAACTCACCAAAAAATAAAAAAAAAATTAATACTAATTATATTAAACTGATTTAATGTGCCAAATAAATCCTATCAGATATTGTAATTAAATATTTATATATAAAGAAAACGAACACAAAACAAAAGAAATTGAATATAGTTCTCGATGCTCTTCATTTAATACACATAACAAAATTCACCTCTCCTCCAAACCCAAAAATAAGTGCCACAAAATGAAGATGAACAACATAGCAAAAATAATATTCCTTCCAATAATGCGATGGATCAAGACATGGAAAATCGAGTACAAGTCTAGTCAATAAAACAGTGACAGTTTGTTGCGTCCAGCAAGTGCAAGAGAGGATAATGATAATAAAATGTGGTCCGCAAAAATAAATTAAGGCATACTCAGAGTCCGTCAAATACTCTCCCCACGCTCCTCAGTCCATCAACCTCAATTGACGAGGATAAGTTGTTGACAGCTTTTCCCAACATAGTTGGTTTTATGTGCCGATTATTATCACCATCCGGAGGCGGCTTACGGAATCTTGCCTATAAAGACACAGGAAATCACCGTACTTTACATCGAGCTTGGGAATGGCTGCAACAAGAAGTGTTCTGATACACCTGGTGGTAGCAGCAACTCTGAGTTGTTTCAGATGCTTGAGAAGTTTTCTGTTTTCTTTTTATAAAGTTGTTTAGTTATTTCACTTGTTGAACAGTGTGTTTGACGAGGAATACTGATATCATGCACATGACTTTCAGGCAATTATTTTCCTAGATAAGATTGGCGCCGTTAGCAGTAATATTGCAGAGTTACAGCGTGAGTGGTGGCGAAGGAAGCTTCCAGAGGTTGGAATACCCCAAACGCTATCGCTTCGTCTGTCCCCTCTTTCTCTAACACAAGTACAGAATTTCACCACGGGGCTGAAGAACATGAACGCAGCTTCTTCTAATGCCGACGAATTCTGTCAGTCTGCCGGTTTGTTATGCCGTGAAGATGTGCCTCATATTCTTAGACGAGGTTCAGGTCATGGAAAATCAGAAGGCACTCTTGAGGAAGAGAAGGAACACGTGTTCTTTGACAAGGAAGAGGTGCGGGAGTCGGGGGAAATAATATTGCCGGATCTTAGCCCTCCTCAATATTTGAAGTCATTTTTGCCCAGCGAGTTAGCAGAGATGATGCCGCCCTTCTCTACTGCAAATGTTTCTCAAATCGTGACGATGATGAACATCCCGGGCGAGTCGACTATGTCCCGCAGCATGATGGACACATTGAAGATTTGTGAAGAAATGGAGGAAGAAGGAGAAGTGAAGAGGTGCAGCACCTCCATTGAGGGCATGGTGGAATTCGTGGCGTCTCTTTTGGGATCTGACGTGGACCTTCTTAATGACCCATCTGTTGTAGGATCTGGTCAGCGGGTTACGGTTACCATGGCGGCCAAGAGGGAGAATATCGTGGGCGGTAAACCGCCTGTAACCTGTCATAATTTCGTGTTTCCATACGGGATGACTTATTGCCATTCTTTCAATGGTAGTGAGGTGTTTGATCTCCAGTTGGAGGTCGTGCAGGATGGTAAAAAAGTAGTAAGAAACGCTACCGCACTCTGTCATTATTTCTCTGATGGAGAAAGTGGAAATCGGGCTTCTTGTCACCCCGTTTATGGTGACATGTTGGTCTGGCTGCCTAAGCCTGCGCATTAGTTCCAGATGTATTATTCAGTCGGTTCTTGTTTGTTTAATTTGCAGGCTTGCTTTAGTAGTTTTGCAATATGAATAAATAGAGATTAATTTATATGGTAGAATTGTTTTACTTTTCCAACATATAGGAGATCTAACAATATATCTAAAAATGAAGAGGGCTCATGAGTAACTCAGTAATGTTACTTAAATCTGGTTGAAAGTTGTAGGGAATCCTAAATATTTATTTAACTAATAAATGTTAATTAGTATTAATAATTTAAGAATTTTATGTAATTTTTTAAGTCATTTTTTGATTAATATATTTTATCAAAAATATTAGATTTCCGCAGTTTATATCTATAAGTTAGTTGCTTCTGCATTAAACTGTGTATTTGTTTGTGGATCCAAAAACAAATACACAGTTTAATCTAGAAGCAGCTAACTTAATATATTCTTTTTGTCTAAAAGATTTATCTATTTATTTTAAATTAAAGTATTTTAGATATATGAATTGAGATATAAATGTTATTCGATTGTTTTTGAAATAAGATTAAAATGATAAGAATAAAAAAAAAGTTTTGACTGAGATAAAAAAATATTGTAATAAATTGTTATATTTAAAATTAGAAATTAGATTTAAGATGAATGGATTAAAATAATTGAGTTCTTTAGATTTTAAAAATGTGCAAGAACTTGAGAGCTCATAATTGATCCCTATAGTTGAATTCAATTCACCATTCTTGTACACATTCAATCTTGATTTTCGTAGACCCTTTCTACCTACAAAGAGATTTATCTAATGTCTTTGCTTCTAATGGAAAAAGTTGGCGTTGTATATAAACTTTGTTTGGAGCTTGTTGTGTAAGGATATTTCTTAGACAAGCGTCATTAATTGAATTAATGATTTTTGAAAGAGTTGGAATACAACCATTAGTAATTCCAATGATGATTTGATATGGCTACAATAATGTTAGGTGATTAACACTTGAGACCTAATACTTGAATGCATTGCAATGTAGTGGATATTAGAATGACCTAGTGCAACAACTAGATTTTATGATACATTAATGTAAGAGTTGATGTTATTGATATGGAAATATGAATAATGAAAGTGATTTGATCCTGTCGACACCCAATCTTATAATTGATATTTTTTTGGCTTATTGATTCATTTTGCATGTCCTTAATTATAACTAATCTAAGAAAATTTCATTATTGAGCCCTTGTTTCCTACAACTATGGCTCTTTATGTTAGTTGAATTATTTTCTTGTGTTATGATTGAAGCTTAATTTATTGCAACCATAGAAGCCTCTAAAACAATACATGCCTTAACTAAACCCTTACAATTTATTCTCTAATTATGATCTATTTCAAATAATCTAGAGCTATTACTAGATCAAATTCTAAAAAAAAGATATGAAATAAAAATAATAATTATACTTTTCATAATAATACAATTGGTCCACTTTGATTTTAACAAGTTCAATTTATTTTAATTGACTAACTACTCTATTTCATATATTTTTTCAAATCTAGCCTACTAATAAGTCTAGATTATTTGAAATAGTTCATAATTTGTGTTGACATGTTTGATATATTAGGTTCATTAAGTGGGAGATCTTATATTAGAGAAATGAACAAGAATTGGCTTTGTAGGTGCATGTTATATTTATGAGCTGGTTTGGTAGGTCATGAAAACAAGAAAGGATCAAAGATAAATATCACAGAAGATAATGCAATACCCGTGCACAATACTTTCACCTTAAAACCTTCATTCTCCTTAGATAGAGTTGAAGTAGAGTGCACCTTAGCTCCACTTGATTTATCTTTTGATGTGTTGATGGAGGAATGTGGTTGCTTATGAAATCAAAATCATAATGGTATGATTAAGATAATAATAGATCAAATGGATAGTTAAAAATGTGATGATGGAAGATAAGCTAGGCTATGGAAGAAGTAGATAGAAAATGTAGCAACATAAGGTTATGATAAGACTAGATATTCAAATAGGATGAGAGGCCTTCAAGACTATAGAATTTCCATGAAGGAAATAAAGAGCCAAGATACATTTGTTAATGGATGGCTAAGATTGATTGAAGATTAGGGTTTGGATCAAAGTTGTAGTCATGTGACAAGTGTCACATGAGGGATACCAAGATAGGTTTATGATGTGCATTAGAGAAACGTCCTTATGTGAATGGCTATGATTTGGAGATATAGTATGAAATAGATGGATGTGATACAAAGTTAGTTTGAATTTTATGGAAAATATCTAGGTTAAATGAATCTAGTCAAGGTTTTGTTAGTCATGTGGCTCTCAATAATTAATTAATTATTGGGGAAGGGTGATGTGGAAGGATAAATTAATTAAATAAATAGAAAAATATTTATTTAGTTAAAGCGGGGGGGTAAAAGTGAAGGATAAATAAATTAAATAAATATTAAATTTATTTATTTAATTAAAGTGAGGGATAAAGGTGAAGGATAAAATAAATAAATATAATATTTATTTAATTAAAGTGGGAGATAAAGGCAAAAGATAAATTAATTAAATAAATGATAAATATTCGTTTAATTAAGTGGGGGACAAGGTGAAGGATAAATTAATTAATTAAATAGTAAATATTTATTTAATCAATGGATAGGATAGGATAAAGTCAAGTGCAGTTAGTATGGTCAATTTTTAGGTGTCTACATGTCAGTTCTCACTTGTAGTTGGAAATTGGTACACATTATCAACATGCTATTTGTATGGGTGGATTTGGGTGGTTATAATTTGAATACCATGGTGTGATGATGCGGTAAATATATGATTTAAAATGTGCATTGGCATGTTGAATCACTTATAAGAGTGTGTTGGTCATGTTATCAAATTAGTTGTACATAGAATAACATGTTATCAAATTATATATGCTAGGACATGTATATATTCTACAACCAAATACTCTAATATGGGAGATTGAAGGCTTATGACCACACAATAACTCTTTTGGTGCCTTGTTGAGAAGATACACAACTATGTGGAATGCTTCTACCCAAAAGTGATCCTCCAACTTAGTTATGGAAAGCATGTGATGGGCCATCTTAATGACAATCCAATTGTGATATTTTGCAATTCCATTTTTTGGGGGTGTATAAAGGGTAGTCAAGAGCTATTTGATGTTGTGATGTTGCACAAAATTGAAGATTTTTTTTGACATGGATTTCCCCCCTTGATCTAAGTGGAGGAGGAGAAGAGGCCATCCTATTTTCTATACAATTCACTAGTAGAAGTCTTGAAAGTATGCAAAGGCTTCACTCTTCTTCTTGAGAAAGTACACCTATGTAGTATAAGACAATGCTGCAAGGTGTGCACCCTTGGTATCCTTGTGTCGTGCAGTGCAGTGCTTGGGTTTGTGACATGGTTTAACTGCCTCCCATGGATTCAAATTAACTTCGATGGTTGTATCATGCATTAACAGGTTGATCTTTTGATGCAATGACAACTATTTGTGCAATAATTGTCATCATAGCTTGGGTCACAAGTTCAAACCCCTCACTTGTGTTGGGGGGATTGTTGCAAGGTGTGCACCCTTGGTCTTATTATGTTGTGTAGTGCAATGCTTGGGTTCATGACATGGCTTAATTATCTCCCATGGATTCATTAACTTTGGTGGCTATATTAGGCATTAACAGGTCAATCTTTTGATGCAGTGATAACTCTTTGTGCAATAGAGAAGTCATCCACCAATAAATGAAAGTAATAAAATCTGTGAAAGGAAGTAGGCAAGTGTCCACACAGATTGTTATGCATAACCACAAGACATTCCTTAGCATGGAAGGTACTCAACTTAAATAAATCTTGATGTTGTTTGCCTATAAGAAATCTACAACATATAGGAAAAAAAGGGAAATATGAGGAATTCCTTGTATCATCTCATTAAAACTAAGTTGATATAGGGAACCAACATAAAGGTGCCCATAGTGATAATGCCAAAGAGTAGTAGATTCAACTATAGAGGCAGATAGAGCATCTACAGAGGATGAGACAAAATCTATTGCAAATAAATAATCCTTGATGAAAGATCAATCAATTATCATACCTTCTCATGAGATCAAATAAGATTTGATATCTTCCTAAGATTGAAACTCCACCTTAAGCTTATGATTCAAAAGTTGACTTGCAGAAAAAAGATTCATTATCAATCTAGGAACATAGAGCACATTTATGAGGGTGCAACTTCTTGGCATGAGAGGATGGTGACATTTCCAACTCATTCTACAATATACTCCTTATTTTGTGTAATTCAAACCCAGTCTCAAGTGGGTTGATATGTTAGTGTATCAAATAACTCTTTATTACTTGTCGTATCCTTGCTAGTACCAGAGATAATCAACTAAACATTCCTCATTGGCTACAAGGTTTGGGAGATAACAACAACATTGTGATAGGTGCTACAATTGGCTATTTCTAGTATATCCTCATCAGATGCATCCTATTGTTGGGTCGTGACATGTATTTTGTGCTTCCATTGGCAAGGATATTATTTTGATTGTTGAGAATCACTATGACTAGATGTACCTTCTTTACTAGAATTTCCTTGATTCAAGGCATTATACAAATAGTTGATAATGTCATATATTTTTATAGTGTAGATGTGACACCATTGATTCATGTTTTAAGGCTTCTACAACTGTTGTTGTTGCTTTTGTGGCTACTTTTGTGACATGGTCCCTTTCAAAACTTTTGACCATGTCACTGTCTCAAGATCAATGCTTTATCTTTAAACTTGTCTTGCACTAACTTGATGGCTTCTTTTTGCTAGAGCAACTTCACTAGTTTTTTAAATGAAACCACTTGTATTTTGATGTTCAATTTCATGAAAAGTTTGGAACTAGGAAGGAAGAGCTCTTAGAGTAATTGGGACCAATAGTTTGTCCTCCACCTTCTCTCCAAGTGCTACAAGTTTTTCTCATAGTTTTGACACCAAATGTAAGAAATCCTTTACTTTCTCACCATCTTTCATACTGAGTGTATGAAGCTTTGATTGGAGATTGAGGACCTTTTTTTTGGTTCTTCACCTTGTATATGGTGGATAAAGCATCCTAGACCACCTTTTATGTTGTCACATCCTAAACATGTGGCTGAACTTCATCGAAGATGTTGAGTGTGATCAACATCAAGTATTTTACATTAGCCTTATTGTAATTCATTTGCTCATCAACATCTATTGGATGCTAAATACTATACCATTAATTATCCACCACAACTCTTCAAATTGGAGAATCGTGCACATCTTTGTCTTCCACGTTGCATAGTTGGGCCCTTTTAGGAGCTAGGAATTTGAAAAGAGAAAATTTTGTGCTGACATGATAACACCACAAACAAAATATTTACTTATTATTAATTTTATTTTAACATACACACCCTTTCATAGATAGAGATAAGCTTCGAGATGAGCTTAGTATGATCATGTAGTGAGACATGAATGCTTGTATGGGCATTCTACCTCACATTCATTATCTGCATCATAGCCTTCCTTGAGTTTGGCACAAATATTCTTTGCTTGGCATTACACATAAATCAAGAAGTACTCTAGTAACCCTTTCCAAAGTAATTCATCCAATTGTAGATTACTAGAGTTTTGGAGAGCATCTAGTAGGGAAAGGTAGAAGGTGGGGCTCTTTGGGACTTTGTCTTGACCTCTTAGTTGTTGCCCATCTTCATAGTTGCTTGCACTACTGTTGGCATCAACTGACATAATTCACATCTGCCAAATACTTCGAATATGTTGCTCTTAGAGAATGCATAGGGACGTAGCACAAGCAGGGTCCTTGAATAGAGAAAAGAGACATATCAATCTCTTATCTATTAGTGCTCTTATTATTTTTATCATATCAACACATCATCTCTATTGTTAAATAATTTTTGGAGATGCACAAAATGTGCATGCTTAAGTTGAGTGAACTTTCACTCTGATAATTATGTGTGCCACTATTTCGTGGTGTTTCTTGGCCACAAACTACAACTTCTTTTAATTCACCCAGGTTAGAGAGTAGTGAGTCCCCAAGCGATGGAGACCTTTCTACCTCCTAACTCATCTAATGACAATCCAAACAATGTTGCACTCATTTAAGGAAAAGTGGATGGGTCAATTATTGGAGAATGCAACAATGTTTTGAGTCATGCTTCCTTATGCCATCTTCCTTCATTTCCTTCACAAACGCTTACTCTTACTGTAAATTTTGACACATAGAAACATGGATTTTTATGACTCTAATACCAAAATGAGAAAGGTAAATACTTTAATATTGATTTATTGATGAACAAAAAACATATTTATACTAAGGAGAAATGTAGTTGTAATACATATAATTGCATAACCACCTATATAACTACATAACATGCATAACCTTATATTGTTTAACTAAATAATATAATGGTAAACCCACAAAAGTGGTTTACAATTTGAATGAGGAAGGAAAACTTGTAAAAAATGACCCCATGCCAAAAATTTTCATTTTGGGGGTTTGAACGAACCAAAAGAGGGTTCGTTCGAATCAGGGTTCGAGTGAACCCATTTAATGCATCTACAAAACAATCGGCCAAAAAAAAAATGGAAGCCCCTTTATGGAGGGGGGTTCGATGGTTCGAGCGAACCCTCCCTTTCCTTGATTTTTGACCTTGTTCACAAAAAAAATCAAAATTTTTGTACTTTGGAGCTCGAGTTGAAGATGAAAATGGCGGAGACTTCATAGACCCAACTGGAATCAAGTAGTCCTCAGAATGAGCTATCCAACATGATATATAATTTTAATATGTTTTATTTTTATTATGTATTTGTTTTTTTAGTTTTATTAAACATAGGTTTTTCATCAAAAATCAAGCTCTCTATTCTGCACATGTGGAAAAATAGTAGATTATCAATTTATTTTTTTGAAAAATATGAGTGCACTAGATATTGAAGTTCTTGATCCAACAAAAAAAATTTGAATTTTGATACATACAAAAGAAGTTATGCATTATACAGTCGCGATATGTCTGAATTGTAATTGGTTTGACTTCAAAACTTGATTAAAGAAAAAATATTCAATAAAAAACTATCCAACTAAGTGGAAGCACTAGATATCAGAGTTACAAATATAAATTCGAAAGAATTATAATTTTATCCTTCATGGAAAAAAAATATGCATTATACGATGAGTGTCACTTTTTAAAAATGTTGTTTTCTAGAAAAAACTAGTTTTCGAGGGAGATAGAAAGAGAAGTGTAATCTGATTCTAATTTTTTTGAAAAAAATGTATTTGGAATCTACAAAGAAAATGTCACGAAACTCTAGTTTGCATCATCTTCAAATTCCTCACGGTTAAGCTGCTATAGGTGCTCGAAAGTGAAGATTTAGTTAAAAAAAATATTTTAGTGTCTAGTTTGGCCAAAAATTGTAAACCAGTATTGTGGGATCACCCATAATATGATATCTATGTTAACACTTCAAAGTTGAGTATCTCATCCCTTTTATGAGTTTCTACATTTACACGGATGGGAGATGAATCAATTTCTTAGAATGGTGGAAACTAGTCTTGTAGTTTCTCCTTCATCCTACCATCCCTAAGGACTCCCAATCACTTCACATACCAACATGATGGACAAGGTTAGCAATAATTAATTTTCTACCATGTATGCATTATCTTGACCATGGCATTATGAAAGCTAATAATATAGAAATTACAAATGAACAACACTTGTATCATATGATATTTGTTTCCCTAACATTGTTATCATGGGTAAAAAAAAAAAAACATAGCATCTTTTAAATTTAATGACTTCCAAGGAATAAAATATCCTTCTATTATTTTATTCTTACTTAAATAGCTTCCAACATAATGCTAATATCAAAACCTCCCTTTAGTAAGTGATGAAAATATTGTTGTCTCCTAGTGTCATGCCAATGTAATGAAACATCACTTAGATTCTTGTACAAATTTCCTCCTATCATGAACATGTATATTCATCATGAAATTCATTATATTGCTAAAATGAAGGGAATTCACTTCCAAATGACCCTATAGTAGCATATTGCTTACCTATAGTGCACAATAGAAATCACTCCAATACCAACTCAATGTAGCAACCCATAGCTTACTTGTATAAAACAATGGTAATTGTTGAACAATAAAAATTCCTTGTAGTAACTTATGGCTACTTTGTAGCAATCTTATAACCCAAATTTAAAATATTCAAACCACTCAATCAATTACAAATTATAAGGTTACAAATTTTTTAAATGTTTTCATGATCCATTATCATCTACCAAGTTTTTTTGTTTATTTTTATTGTTTGTGGGCATTTCATATGCTTTATTTTATGTGCTTATACACTTAAGTTTTAATATATCTCATTTTTTCATTACAAAATGTTATCTATAAACACATATTACATTCAATTATTGTTCTTTACATGATGCTATCCATAAAAAATGTTATATGCTTGATATATCTTACATGATATATTCTCATTGTAAGTTGTTACAATTGTATGGTGTCTACATGATGTTGTCATTTTTCTCTTACTTCTAATTCCATACATATACAATCAATTTGAAGGGGGGATATATTATTAATAACATTTTTCATGAGTTTGATTATAGTGATGCATCTATAATATTTATGATCTTTTTGTACCAAGAAAAGCTTCATTATTTAATCTAGATGGCATAAATTTTCACATAGTCAATTAACTTATTATGTTATTTACATAGTTATCCTCTTCCATGTGGTCAAAGTTTTTTGGTTCCCTTTTTGCAAGTTAGTAGTCTTATTAAATTTATCTACTTAGTAATAAAATATTTTTATTATGCTATCTATAGAATTAGATCCTTATCGGCCAAATTCATTTCTACATTTTTGAATAGTCAAAGCTTTATCACTTTCTATAACATTTGAAATATCTTACTTTTTCTCTTCTTTACTTTTAATTTTGGAGACTTCCCTTTAAAGAAAATCACAACTCGTCCTTAAAGATTTGATCCTAATCACTAGATCTCTATTCATCACCATATTTCCAATCCACGGGTATTGACTTGATTTGTGTCACTTTTGTGGTTATAGATCTAAACCTTGAGCCTTAAGCATTCAAAATTTAATTTACACCCCACAATACATTATACTTAGTGAGAAGATTGTAATATCCCTCATAAAATTGTAAGCATTCAAACCAAAATATATTTTCAAAACAAGATAGAATGAGCTTTAAAACTAATTTAAAATTATATTTTGAAAATAAAGGCAATACCTTTGATTATCAATTTTGTTGATTCACAAGAAAAGAAAAATAGTCCTAAGCAAAGCCAAACATCATAATAATCATTCTACCAAAACGAAAACTTCAAATAAGATTACAATTATATTCATATATTAGAGTTGATAGAAGTCAACCTGCCATGACAAGTTAAATACTCTAAATATAGAATGGATACCTTAAACAATAAATTATAGACATCTAATTATAAAATCAAAATAATTAACAAATGTTAATGGGCCCTTGATCTGTTGGTGAAGTTGAACGGTTCTTACTAAGCCCACCAAGAATCAAGTCTTGCTGAGTGCAAGGCTTTGACATCATAAGGGATGAGGTTGAGATTGTGCCTCGAGCGAATTTGGTGGAATGGATACCCCTCAGTCCTTGGCTCTTAGCTGAAGAGGTTCAACCCAAGAAGGATCATGCCCCTGTATCTTGTTACTAGAAATAATTTGTGGATGACCTCCATAAAAAAAAAGAAAAAGAAAAAATATTTAAATTATAAGGGTGACACAATTCCAATAACATTTTGTACATGCTTTAAATTATAGGGTGTTCATGTATAATTTTTTAGAATTAAAAATAATATATTGTATGGAACATTAAGCATTTAAAATAAAAAAGTTTTATGCAAATTTCTCTATGGAGGCACCCATTGCACTTCCTAAGGATGCTACTAATTGCACCTATACAGTACACAACACATTGACATTAGCGAAACAAAATAATAAACCTAATGTGTTGATTCCATCGGTCCCATGATCGAAGTCAGCTTAGTAGTTGTCTTAGCGTCCGAGATTCTCGCCAGAATTCTAACAACCTCATTCATTGTTGGGCGATTTTCTGGTGTGGGGGAGCTGCAAGCCAGTCCTAGCTGTACCATATTAATCATTTGCTGCTCGCTGTCTTCTGCCGCGTCTTCAAGCATATAAAGGTGAGTAGCAATTAATTGCAATGGTGTGCCGTCCACGGAAGTCCTCAGTGCCCACGTTGTAAACGTGTTTTCCTCTGTAAACATATCGGACGTTGGATTTTGCCCTGATATCATTTCTAAAATGAGCACTCCGTAGCTGTACACGTCTCCTCGCGTTGTCATTCGCCCACTCAACGCATACTCTACAAAAACATAAAAACAACAAAAATGTCCGTATTTAAAAAATAGCCGTCATCGTATGGGTACAAATATCCAAACCTGTATGGTGCTGACTCATTCCAGAGGACTTGGAGTGCATGTACATGATTCCGTACAATAATATGGATCAGAAAATTTGCACAAGTTTAGGCTATTTTGTGAGACATACTTCGACTGGGTTATTTATGGTGAAGACGCTCTTACCTGGTGGCATGTAACCGATGGATCCTTGCAAATTGGAGGTGCTAAATCCACGGCTCATGTCATCGTATTTCAGAATTCTGGAAATTCCGAAATCGGCAATCGCGGGCTCGAAGTCCATGTCCAGCAAGATGTTGGACGGTTTTAAATCGCAGTGTAAAATTGGCTGCGGACTTTCATGGTGAAGGTACTTCAATCCCTGAGCCACACCCCGCGCAATTCTCAAGCATATACTCCAGCTAAGTGTCTTTTCTTGAATATGATCGGCCAAGGTTCGATTCGGCATCATCTCCATCACCAAAGCAATGGTCTTTGAAGCCCAACAGTAGCCCAACAAGCGAACCAAATTACGGTGTTTTGTCACAGCCAGTGCTCGGATCTCAGCAATCAGGCTCTCACTCACTGCAACACTGTCGTTGATTTCCTCTTTGAATCTCTTCACGGCTACAGCTTGTTCTCTGCCGGTTATATTCAGCCTCCCGCTATACACAGTTGCCATTCTACCAGAGCCGATTATGTTTGTGTCGCTAAAATCTGAAGTTGCATGGAAGAGCTCTTTGTATTTTAATTTGACTAAATTCCTCTGTCCTGGGTACTGATCGATGATTTCCGGAGCAATCGCTTTTCGCCTGTGAACATACAAGTACACCATGACCGTTAGAACAACAGCTCCAAAAGCACACGATCCCACAATAATAAAGAACTTGGATAGATTTGAGAGACCGCTGGAGGATTCAGCTGATGACTTCGGGCATTGTAGACTGCACAGATCAGAATTCCCAATCAAAGAGCTGGTTGACAGATTTCTAAAGACACCCTGGCTGGGAATAGGACCAGACAGATGGTTATAGGAAAGATTCAGAAAATGGAGAGTTTCCATGTCGCCAAGGTAACTCGGTATGGGACCAGATAAATTGTTGACAGAGAGATCCAAGTCCGTAAGAGTAATAAGTGAGCCCAAGGTTCGGGGAATTCGACCATTCAATTGATTGTTTGAAAGGTTCAGTTGCAGTAGCTGCACGCAATTTCCCAAGCTCTCAGGGATTTCGCCGCCCAAACGATTTCCAGCCAGATCTATTGCAGTAGCAGTTAGCATGCCCCCTATTTCTGCCGGGATTTTTCCGCTAAGCAGATTACGGGGCATTGAAAATGAATGAACTATATTCCGCAGGCTTGCAATGGCGGGAGGAATGTTACCATATAGCAGATTGTAGCCGAGGGACAGATTCTGAAGATTGGTACAGTTTGAAAGAGATTCCGGTATTGTTCCGGACAATTGGTTTTCCTCCAAATGCAATTGCGCTAGGAAGCGTAGGCGACCCAGCTGTGGAGGTATGGACTCGCTTAGCTGATTGCCCTGCAGGCTCAGAACCCCCAAAGCCGAACAGTTACTCAGCTCCACTGGAATCCTTCCGCTTAAGTTATTCTGTTCGGCTGCAAATTGTTGAAGGAACTTCAGTCGGCCAAACTCGGGCGGAATACTTCCCCCCAATGAATTTCCCCTCACTCGTGCGATCTGTAGAACCGTAAGATTCCCCAGCTCCGCCGGAAGAGAGCCCACGAGATAATTATACGAGATGGCTAATACGGTCAGCCGCGAAAGTTGGCCCAATGATTTCGGAATGTTACCCGTGAGAGCGTTGTTGTAGATGCCCAGATTTTCGAGCGCCGATATGTTCCCGAGCGAAGAAGGAATGGGTCCCTCGTATAGACTTTCCCCCATCCATAGCTGTTCAAGGAATGGCATTTGGCCGAGCCAGGAAGGAATCGGGCCGCTCATATCGTTGAAACCCAGCTTCAATATCCGGAGCTCAGTCAGATTGGAGATGACTGCTGCTGGTACTGGACCGTACAGACGGTTACCGCTTAAACCCAGGTTTTGCAGTCTGCTAAGAAGCCCGAACCCTCTGGGTATGGTTCCGTTGATTAAATAGTTAAAGCATAAATCTAACAATACCAGACTGGTACAGTTTGACAGAGATTCAGGAATTGGGCTTGTGAAGTTGTTCTCACGGAGGTTGAGCTGCTGCAGGTTGGATAACTTTGAAAGGCTGGAAGGTACGGGACCGGTAAACTCGTTAACCGACAGGTCAAGGATTTTAAGCGCGGTACAGTTGGAGAGAGATAACGGAAATGCGCCTGTGAAATTGTTTCGGTCCAGAGAAAGAAAAGCGAGAGCAGAGCAAGACGCGAAGGCAGAGGACGGAATTTGGTCGGTTAGACGGTTGGAGGAAAGATTCAGTGTAGTGAGGTGGCTAAAGACGGGAAAGTGAAGTGGGAAGGAGCCAGAGATGGCCTTGTTTTGGAGATTGAGGGCAATTACGCTTTGATTGGAATGGTCACAGGTGACGCCTGTCCAATTACAGAAGTTGGAGAGATCCCCGTCCAACCAATCGTCGAGGGGAAAACGGGCGAAGCTCTGCTTCAGAGCCATCAGTGACTCTGCATCCCGTGGGATAGTCATCGCTTCTATGTCCACTGCCAAAACTGAAATAAGCGCCACATATACTGCAAAACAAGCCATCGCAATAATCACCTTATGGCGAGATTGACAGAACGACATGGATAACTGGATACAGGAATGGAGAAGAGGCATGGTATTTAATTTAACTTTGAGCTGAATATAGAAAAATAAAACCAAAATTGGGTAAGCAGGAAAATGTCAAATTATGATATTGTTATGAGGATTCAACTTTAAGTTTTTTGAGTCAAACTCATTGACCCATGTTTTATGAGTAGTGGTTCACAAGAATCCATCTCTTATGATAATGAATGGTCCACTTAGCACTTATTGCATCTAGGTGATGTTCAAAGAGGTGAAGCATTGGGCCTTCCCTAGAGGTCACCCATCCTCGTACTACTCCAACTCAGGGACACTTAACCATTGAGTTTTCCACAAAGTTTAGCCCATTTAACCTTTAGCAAGTGTTGTGCTTTATGAACCATTCATTATAGAGCCCCTTTAGATCATCAATAAATAAGTAAGAGATATTTTCCATAGTGTCTCAAATTATGATATTGCTATCAGGATTCAATCGTGTGTTTTTCAAGTTAATCTCACTGACCCATGTTTCATGAGTAGTAGTTTACAAGAACCCATCTCTCATGATAATGAATGGTCCACTTAGCACTCATTGCATCTAGGTGATGGTCACATAGGTGAAACATTGAGCCTTCCCAAGAGGTCACCCATCCCAGTATTACTCCAACTCAAGCACACTTAACCATGGAGTTTTCCACAAGGTTTAGCCCATTTAGTCACTAACCCCATTTGAAAAATCTTTAGCAAATGTTGTGCTTTATGAACCATTCATTATAAAACCCCTTTAGCTCATCAATAAATAAGTAAGAGGTATTTTCCACAGTGTGTCAAATTATGCTATTGCTATCAAGATTGAATCGTGTGTTTTTTGAGTCAAATTCATTAACCCATGTTTCATGAGTAGTGGTTCACAAGAACTCATCTCTCATGATAATGAATGGTCCACTTAGCACTCATTAAATCTAGGTGAAGCCCATAGAGGTGAAGCATAGTGCCTTCCTAAAAAGTCACCCATCCCAGTTCTACCCCAACTCAAGCACGTTTAACCATGGAATTTTTTTGCAAGGTTAAGCCCACTTAGCTTGCAACCAAAATATGAACAAGTTTAAGAAAACTAGATTGACATATTGCCCAAAAATATTTATTTTATTTACTCACTCTCTCCTTTTATATATATATATATATATAAATTTTTAATTAAAACTGATTTTAAAGATGTTCGAGACATTTGATCATATAGATTGTTTCACTTTCTCATGCAAATTATACAAAAGATTTATAATAATCCTGGATCTAATGGGTGTCTCCAAGAACAAATTATACATAAAATTAGATGTAATCAAAAGACAGGTAATCCTTAGGTGAGGCTTGTCCTATTTTGGTTATTAATCTAGAGGTTATTCTAGATGACGTGTTGTACCTATTAGAAGATGCTTTCATATGTTAATTTATGGTTTCAAAACTACATTGCATTTCCTTGAAAATTGGACATGTTGAACATGGTCGTTGGATGGAGATATGGAGGTTATCTTAATAGTAAATAGTTTTTCTTTATAAACGAACGCATGGTTCATCAAATTCTCGCTTTTAAATGTGGCCCTTATTTGTTTCTTACAAAAAACGCAATGGTAAGGGTTCGTTTTCCTCTACATGTGAAACATCGTTTTCATTGTAAACAGTCATTTCTAAGTTTGCCAGATCATGTTTGTGCCCGTTGTGAAAAAGTTTGTTTTTTCGTTGAATTGTCGTCTCTTTTTTTTTTGACCTTTTCTTTTCTCCATGATGTTTTTGGTAAGTAATTTTATTTCAAACATAAATGCTCACATTTTCATATGTATATTATTTTTATAGATGGTTTAATAAATTTTTATTCATTAAAATGTTTTTATTTTTTTATTATTTAAATTTGTTTTACTTTTTAAAATGTTTTTGTTTTATTTTTTAAATCATATTTTTGTTTATTTTAAAAGAGATAACAAATAGTTTTAATATTTTATTTTTATTATATATTTTTCACAAATTTTAATATATATGCATATATGTCTATTTAGGATGAAATATTTTAAAAATAATATATACATCTATTTCTTATATGTAATTGCCAAATATCTTGTTTGTCATCATGTTGTCATTATTGTTATGATTTTTCATTTCTCATTTCTAGTAAAATAGCTTTATTTTTATAATCAAATTAATTTGTTTATTAAACCTTTCATGTGAGACCTGATTGGGGAGCTACCATCTAAAATTTCATTCTAAGTTCACCTTCTTTGTCTTTCAGTGGAATTGTAATGAATCAATATTTTGTATCATTGTATTTATTCTTGGAAAATCTATGGGCTCCTCTCATCACATGCTAGAGAGGAAGGTAATTTTGTATACCTACATTTGTGTGGAAATTGATCTTCATAATCCTTTACCCAATCCTGTGCAAATTAGACTAGGAAGCATGTATTGGATTCAAGAATTATATTATGAAGCTCTTCCTTTTTGTGTTGTGTTTGTCAAGATTATAGGAATATTTAGAGAAATTTCCCAAAGAAACCCTCAAATGTATTCATTCCTTACTCGAGGTTTCTAAAGTAAAAATAATGCAAAAGGTAAATCTCCAATTTCCTTAGAAGGGCTTGAGTAAATTGGTTTTACCTTTTAAAGTCTCATAATAAAGGGAAGAATGTAATCCGTTAGAAAAAAGATTTAGCAATGGAGTATTTTCATAACAAATTTGATATTTTAGAGAATTTAGATGACATTATGCCTAATTTGATGTAGAAGACTTTAGCTAATCAGAATTTATTCCTTACCAATTGTGCCTTTCTCCCACCACAAGTTGATCAAACTTATTTTGAGGTGTAGATATCACTAAGAGAAGAGGCTCATCTTGTGGATGGTTTAAGGTGGAACCTTAGGGCTAAATTAAATGTTATAACTATGGTCTTGTCAGTTGTTCATTTTAAAATTCTATAAATTATGTGATGCTAGAAGATCTTCATGGACATGAAGCCAATGATTATTGTAAGAAGACAACTCTTGCTCCTTTAGGTCTCCGAAAAAAATATTAAAAATGCTAGTATGAATAAATCCTCCATAGTGGAAAGGAAAAATGATCAAGAGAAAGTGAAGATGATTGGGAAAACAGTGATTGAATTTGGGATCATTTGTACTTTAGAATCTCACTTCTCTATTTTTCTAAAGGTACTTTTTTATGGAATGCTACCCTATGTTGGAAAACACCCTCATAAAATATATGTGAAGAACTTATTTGAATGTAAAAGGCTAATATTATTTTCCTTTACGAAATGGAACTTTCTATGGAGGTGTTATTTATTTCTTTTGCTCTTTGGAAAGATAGTAAGTGTTAGTGTGTTGTATCTCAATGTTTTGTAAGAGGGGTAGCTTTCCTTTGGGAAACCTATTGACTTACTGAATATATAAATATAAAATAAGGTAAAACAAAACAAGAGAAATGTATGAAACAAATAAAAAAAAAACCTCATACACCTTCAAACTCCATGAGTGAGCTAAATAGGATGCACTCTAAGCCTATTGATATGCTCTAAATAACTAGAAATGTGGATTTTTCTAACAAAATTTTAGCATATCCTAGTTGTAATGGCAAATATGGAAGCAAAATGGCAACATTCAAAGTTACTCGCAATAGAATTGATGATAGTGAAGGGTGAAGGCTTCTATTTATAAAAAGAGATTCTAATGGATGAAGGGATAATACCTTGCCACAAGATCAAGGACTCATGTTGAGAGGTGTTCTTAAGCAAGAGGGAGAGGACAAGTGTAATGTGAGGGTTAATGGAGAATGGAGGCTTAAATGGAGGTGACTGGATAAGATTATGGAGGATTATGATAGGATTCCCAAAAGAGGATTTTTTTTTACTTTTTTCTCATCTCTAGCCTGGGGTAAAATTTAAAATTGGATTTTATTGATATGAGAGAGATAGCCCCATACAAAAAGGTGACATTTTTCCCTAGTGGATTTAATGAGAAAAAGGTGAAGATTTATTGGGTAAATGTGTAGGTAAGCATGTGAAGGAAGGTAACACATGACAGGTGATGAAATTTAAAATTGAGAAAAAAGTCAAGTGCGGATTAGAAGAAGGGTAATTAATTAATTAATATAAGATTAATTGATTAGTATGTTTTAGAGGGAATAAATGGAAAAAGGCTAAGGTTAGATTAAATTTTAAATAATTAACCTTTAGAAGATAAGAAAATAAGAAATTAAAATTTAATTAATTTAGAGGGATAATTAATTAAATAATAAAATATTTAATTAATTATGAAATAACAGGGTAAATTAATTAAAAATTAGAATTTTAATTAATTTAGAATGTAGAGTCAGATTTTAGGTGCCTACATTTTTCTCCTCTTTGATGCAACATCCAAAGTAATGTTGTGTCAAAAAAGAATAAAATTTTCCCTAATGGGATTGAAAGAATAGGAGGTGATGCTCCTATGAGAAACTAGCTGAGAGAAAAAATTTGAAAAAAATGATATTGGATGGTATCTCAAAAAGGTTGTCTTAGAAGGGTTAGTTAGATGCAAATAAAAATAAATCTAGTGAGGAAATATGAAGAAATAGGGGTTTGGGGAAGTGAATGGTGAATGCAGCTAGTTAATAGGAGTCCTCCAACACACATAGGAGGGAAAAATTAGGGCCAGGGGCCTATAAATAAGCATAGGGGGGCTCATAAAAAGTCATTTCCAACATCCCCTTCCCATGGAAATATGGAGACAAACTCCCCCTATCATCTACTAGTGTCTCTGGAAGGAAAGGAATAATCGAATCTTCAGAGACATTGAAAGGAGTCCCAAGGAAGTCCTTGGCATTAGGTCTAGACTTATCTCTGAAAGTATCTCCTTGTATAAATGGAAACCTTTGGACAAAACCCCAACAGAGTGGGAGATTAAAATGCAAAAATCCTGGAATCTCAATCTTGAGACCAATTCCTTTGATGATTCCAAGTCCATGGCTAGAGTAAACACTGTTTGCAAACCCCCAAATGTGGATTGGTTTAAACTAAATTTTGATGGCGCGGCTAAGGGGAATCCTGGTTTGGCTAGCATTGGTGGTATCATTAGGGATTGCAAGGGAAACTTGGTTGTTGGGTATGCTGGAGGAATTGGTATCCACTCTTCTATGATGGTTGAGGCATGGGTGCTTCTCAAGGGCATTGAGATTGCTGTCACTCTGGGCATAAAAAACCTGTGCATTGAAGGAGACTCTTTATCTGTGATTGAGTCTCTTAATCATGGCCATTTGCTTAGCTGGAATATTAGGGACATTCTACTTGAAATTAAACTTTTGGTCTCAAAATTGGATAGAAAATGTTTGACTCACATCTACAGAGAAGGTAACCAAGTTACCAATAGCTTGGCTAACTTGGGGTACAATTGGAATTTATGCAAGTGTTTGAAGAGGTTGGAGGTGTTACTTGCTACTATACAAGGATTAATTTCCTTGCGAAACAAAGAAAAATAATATTCAATGATGGTTAACAATTTCTATATTAATGGGTACAGCTGGCTCCACTTGATGGGTCCTTTGGTGACATGGATCTGGCTGAGTGAGATAGCAAGGTTAAAGAGGGATGTCACATGGCTTTTTTACTTCCTTTCTATGTACATATGGTGGGGCCTTCGACTTTTGCAGGTTGTCTTCTCAATTGTACTACACATCCTATCATATCTCATGGGATGCGTGTAATGAGTTATTAATCACTCGTTTGTTCAATAACTCCAATTTAGGCTATCTTATGATTTGCATAAAATTTTAAATCTCCCCCCACGGCTAGTTGGAATGGGGAAATGTGTAACTTTAAAGTGGCCCTTGACATAACTGATACTAATTATCTAATTTTAATTAACAATTGGCTTATCTTATGACTCTTTTGTGATAATCGTAGCCCCGCGGAGCTGGCGTCATTAGAAATGACCACTAAAGCGTGTAAAAGATAGGTTGCTTTCATTACTCCTTATTATCCTGGTTGGCAGAGGAATGACAATTTTAAAAAGGATAAATTCACTAGTGGGAAGTCACTTTTATGACTAACTTTGTTCCTCAGGGTCTACTACTATGTGCCATGGATCGCGATGGGTGGAGATAGAGTAAGAATTGAGCCTGATAATTGTGAGGAGTTTTAGAGGAATCCCATTACTTAGCATTTTTGTAATGAGGGTGGTTTGGCGCCACTTTTGGAGAATCTTGTGGGCCATGATGAGTGTTTGTTAGCCTAGTTTGTTGGTTCATGGAAGGATAGGAGGGTCACCATGGGTGGCATCTCGTTTGAGGTGAATGAAGAGGTTATTGGAAAGGAGACGAGCCTTTCCTGTGATGGAAAGAAATATAAAAAACACACCAAAACATAAGACTTGGAGAGTCTCAATGCCTTCTTCAAAGGTGATGAGAAGCTAGTTCAGATGTAGTTTGGTTTCGACTACGAGACATTGCCACAACCCTGGGACAAGATGTGTCTTGATTTAATGAAATATGTTACTTTAGAAGGTTGGTTTAAGGTGTTTTATTTTTACCATTTATCACTATTAAACCACTTTAGGCACAAGATGACCCTTAGCTTTTCATTTTTTCTACTCACCTCTCTAGAAAATTTGGTTAAAGAAACCCTCAAGGCTGTCACTCTCAACTTAGATGATACATCCCCTTTACCTTTGCATCAAGGCCTAATCTTTAGGCTCTACCAATTTCATCTTGCCCTGTGCCTGCCCAAACCCATCTTTGTTGTGTATGTGGAGTAGCTGGAACCCCCTAATGTGGCCCTTGTTAATCCTTCCCCTACTGCCTCTAAGGGTTCTAAGAGGAAAACCCCCACTCCTGAAATTGAGCCCATTTCTAAACTTAAGCCCAAACCCCCTTCTAAAAAGAAGAAAAGCACGACCGGTATAGCTTAGTCAAATGCGGTGGCCAAGTTATGTGAGGTAAAAAATAAACCCATCAAGAAGGACAACAGACCCACTGTCAAGAAGGGGAAAAAAGTTTCTCAGAGCTTGGCAATTTTACCGCCCTCTAACAGCAAAGGTAGGAGCATTGAGGAAAAAGACTCCAAGGGTGATACCATGGTGGTTGCTAGTGTTGAAGTGGGGATGAAACAAACTAGTGTGAGGAGGTCTCATAGATTGGAAAATAACAAAAAAGGTACCCTGGTTGATGAGATTTCCAATGACTCAGAGTAGACCGGTGGTTGAAATGAAAGCAAAAAGGACACTATTAGAGAGATGAACGAATGGTTTGTGGAAGGCACTAGCAATTTTATGGACATAAATAGGGGGCTTAAGGAGGATTCCACTCACTCCTCTGACCCCAAAGCTGGTGGGGAAGAGGAGATCTTGAGTGGGAAGGGTAAGAACATGGACCTTGGTGCGCTGTAGGACTGGGTTGCTAAATTGGAGTGGAAATTCTTAGGCTTGGCCCGGTTCATGGTTAAGATGATCCACAAATTTGTTGTCACTCTATTTGATGTCATTAAGGAGGAAGCAAATAAAAATTATGAGTGAGAAGGACCCAACTAGATTGGGGATGATGTGTTGAATCTCCTAGTCCAAAAATGGGAAAATGTAGATAATTAGTGTTCAGGTTTGGGTGGTACTAGTATTCTGCTATTAATGTGTTGTGTTTGTGTCCTATGTCTGTTGTTTTTGGTTATATACTTTTTGATAATGTTTTGAACTAGTTCCTTTTTATCCCTATGGGCTCTCCATGTATAGGGTACAACACCATGTAAATGCTGCTTATATAAAAAAAAGAAGTCATTTTTACTTGTATAGTTGGAGAGTAGAAAAAAAGTAGAGAGAAGGAGATGACACAAATTCCATGGCATTTACATTACATATTGAGTATCAATGGCTAGCAGAGGCAGGTGAGCCAATGAGTACTCTATTTGAGGGCTTTTGGGGTAGTTAGGGGGTAATAAATGATGGTAGAATATGGTACGAAGGGGGGGGTAAACAAAGGCATGATTTAATGAAACCACACTCAATCATGTGATTGTTGTACCTACATGGCACAAAATATTGATTGCATCTAAAATGGTGCTTGCATTGTAAAACTATGCATGTGCATTGCCAATTAACACCTCTAGGAAAAAATGTGCTTACATAAGAAATCATGCTTGCGCCCAAGGTTTTTGTGCATGCATAAGGTAAATCCATGCTTGTGCATAATTGGTGCTTACACAAGGTAAGTATGCACCTGCATGAGATGAATATGTGCTTGTGCCCGAAACGATGCTTATGCCAGGAAAAACATGCTTGTGCATAAAATGGTTAATGTACATGTGTACCATCATAAAATTTCAACCATGACAATTTCACCTTCTGTTTGGGTGGGGCCCCTTAAATTATTGGACCTAATTGAGTATTTAATCTTCTAAATTATGCATTCCATGGCCCATTTTTGACAAATTCCTAGGAATTGCAATTGAAATTCAATTACTTTATATTGTGAGCTAATCCTCACCGTGGTTTTTCCCTTCTTGGGTTTTCCACGTGAATCTTGTGTTCTATTATGCATGTTGTTGATGTGTTTTAGTCTCTATTATTTGTTTTCATGCTAGATCATTCTAACAGATCAAGGGTTAATAAAGTTGATAAGGATCTAAATATTTATGAGGGTTTTGATGTTTTAATGTACAACTGATTCACCCCCTCTCAGTTGTCTTGTGTGAATTCAACAAAAATGTGAGCACATTTTCCAATCATAAAAAAGAAAAGAAAAATATGGCCTATTACTCTTGAACCCACATTATTATATACCATGTTAAGGACTTATCTTATAATCCCCTCCTTAGTTGAGCATGGATTTATCTAGTGTGATTTTTTCTCTCCACTCTTCATTATTTCTTAAATTTAGTTCCAAGGGTAAATATTTTATTATAAAGCTAGATAGTAATCCTTTCTACTATTGTTAAATAGTTCTATCTAATTTGTAATCTATAACCCATGTTTCTTTATTCCTTAATTATCACTATTCTCCTTCATCAATTATTGCAACCCTTTCTCCAATGCTAGCAACACCTCCTTCAACACTAAGGTTGTGAAAATAGTAATAAACTATTTAGGTGTTGAATCAACATCTTTGTATAGTCCCTGTGAACCTAAGAATTTTACCCTACTCTAATGTGCAAAATAACTCAAAAATGCAAGTGATAAAAGACTAAGGACACTTCAAGATTAGCCAAAAGAGTGATAAAACAAGAAGGAAAATGGATAAAACAATACACAAACGATTTCACCTTCTTTGTTGTTGATGTCTCCTTGATTGGCCCTTGCTTGGGATGATTTTGTGTGCCCCTTAGATAGTTTCTTGAGTGACTAAATGCAAGATTGTATGTGCAAAGTGATTAGAATGGATAGCTAGATGGTGGTAGATGTTTGAGAATGTAAATTGGCAGCATGTAGTTATGAAAATCCAAAGTGTTTGAGAATGCAAATTGGCAGCATGTAGTTATGAAAATCAAAAGTGTTTGAGAATGCAAATTGGCAGCATGTAGTTATGAAAATCAAAAGTGTTTGATAATGCAAATTGGCAGCATGTAGTTATGAAAATCAAAAGTGTTTGAGAATGCAAATTGGCAGCATGTAGTTATGAAAATCAAAAGTGTTGAAAATGCCCTTGAGGAGGGGGTATTTATAGGAGAATTTGAATTCCCTAGAGAATTCAACGGTCAAGATGCATCCAAAAAGGCCAAGATGAAGGGCTATGGTGGGTTGAGAACCCACAAGCCCTCACATCTTGACATGTGGATGGTGAAGTGGCCAAGAGAAGATGAGGTGTAAGTGAGGTGTCAAAAAGGTACATGAGGTGGAGGAAGGACAAGCCCCTTGGGGAGTGAGAAGATTTCCTCAAAAAGGATTCCTTGTCCCAAGTGGGAGTGAAAGGGACATTTGAGGAATTTTGGAATTCCTCAAAAATCTACATGGGAAAAGGAAAGGTGGTTGGGGATATAAATGTGAATTAAAAATTCACATTCTTAGGAAATCTAAAGGATAAAAGGTGGGCTCCAAAAAGGTGGGACTTGGTCACATGTGGAGATTGTGACAAGTCCAAAGGTTCTAGAAGCCTTGGAAGGATAGAATGTGAATTAAAAATTCACATATAAAAGAGGGGAATCTAGGATAAATAAAAAGGAATTAAAAATTCCTTGGGGGGGAAGAGTTGACCAAGGTACTAATTAGGTTTGACTAATCAGTAATTAGAGGATAATTAGGGGTTAATTAGGATTAAAGGCCAACTTGCAAAAGTTGGAGGATGTGACACATCCTAATCAAGGATTAGGCATGTGCACATCCTTAATGAAGAGATTAGGAAATGGATTAGGATTAGATGAAAATGACATGTGAGGAATTAAATAAATGTAATATTTATTTAATTTATTTGATGAAAAGAGGATTTAAGGAGGGTAAGGTATTTAATTATAATATTAAAAATATTAATTAAATAATAGTAATATTACTTAATTAACTCGGATAGGAGGATGTTTAGATGAAAAGTGATAAATATGGATAAATTAAGTGTCCAAATTTGGATGTCTACAATCCCAATTCCTCTAACACATGTCTTGATGATAATGGGGCTTCCCTATATTTCACCATTTCTTTTGCTAGTATTTTTTCCTCTAACCAATTTGATCTTCCTTGATTATATGTGGACTTTTACACTTTGTGGATGATTCACCATTCCTTCTAATATGAACTAATCTATAACTCCTCCCACATGTGAGTATAAAACTCATTATACCAAGGATAGAAATCAGGATCCTCCTTATCCTTCTAGGTTGGAAATTTGTTATAGGTTGGGTTTCAAAATTCTCTACAAACATGGTTATGATGGGAATGATCTTGCTCAATTTAGAAAAGGAAATTAAGTTCTTACTAAAACTAATATATATCTCTTCTATTTTTTTATCTTACAAACCTCCTCATCCATCAAAATCCTCTTCATATTGATCTATGATAATTCTCAGGGCTTCTTTTTCCTAGGATTCCCTCTTTCCATTCAACATCCTAATCTCATTCTTGATCCCTACACTTTATGTGCACTTTCCTTATATGTCTTATCCACTAAGGAGGCCTTGACCAAATTATTATTTATTTTGAATTGACTCCACCTACTAATATTTTTTATGATAACCTTTTCATATTATTTATCAAGGATTTTAGCACCCTTTACATAGGTGACACTATATATGTCTTTATGGAACTCATTCATATTTATAAAGTTCTAAAAATTGGTGAATAGATTTATTTTGATAATCATGCATTCCATTCTCATCTCCTTCACATATTCCCTAATATTTTTTCCTTGGAAATATGAAGATATTCCTAGTATAAATGAAGTTGTGCATCATCTTGATGTTAAATTAGTTAAACAAAAAAATAAAAAGATGCATTCTAACGTTACTTTAATGGTCAAGGTTGAAATATTTAAGTTCTTCATTTTATTAACCCTATTTGTTATTGTAAGAGATGGGGACCAACCACGTCAAGGCTCCAGGTCACAAAGAGCCGAGAGCGGAGGGTTGCCCTAACTTACCTCACTCTAAAGGGGTGTTTCAGATAGATGTTGAGAATGATGAGGACTATAAAGTACTTCTACCATTCTTCAGACTTGAAATCCTAGTTTAGGCTAGGTGAGCTGGTTTTCAGAGTCAATATTGCACCTTAGATAGTTCTCTTTACGAGGATGACAACGCGATTCTGGAATGACAGTACAACACGCTGGCATCTCTTAGGTGCCCTGGCATCTGTACGGATAGAAAATAGGAAGTACAATATAAACTACAAAAAAAAAATGACCTATCTAGTTATTCTTTTAAATGAACAAAATAGAACAATAAAGTACAAAAAGTACAAACAAAGATGATAGAGTAGATAGATAAAAGAAAGAGTGACAAAGATGATCTCACCAAGACGCCAGTTCCCCAGCTAGCTCCAAACACATTTTCACCTATACACAAGAAAGAGGGGAAAATGTTGGGGTTGTATAGGGGTCTGCCTCAGTCAGACCCCCATTTTGGTGTTTCCACCTCCACTGACAACCATATAGCAACGAGATAGAAATATGCAGTAAAGAAGTAAAGAAAGTAGAGATTGCAATAAACAGTACAAAACAATAACATGTTACTCAACCAAATCACAAAGGAGAGGAGAGAAACATTACCACCTCCACCCAAAAGCTCACTAGCCAATGAAAGAGAATGCAGACTTGGCAAGGTCACCACAACCTCAACTATGATGAAAGGAGGTCTCGCAAGACTCCAAGCCCATGCTCTTATGGATTGGTTCACACTTGCTATGTGGAGTTGATGGAGTGTTGCTGCTGCAATGGACTGATGAAGTGCTGCTTGAAAGTGAAGTGAATGCTAGAGAGTGAAATGAAGTGCTTAGAAGATGGATTGAATGAAGAATGGATGAATTTGAAGGAGAGATGAGGAAGAATAAGGCATTTTCAAGTTGGTTGGTTGAAGAGGGACATTACAATTCATCCCGAATTGGGAGTGTAACGCCTCTGCCAACTTTAAACGCAAGAATCTGTTAGGGACGACAGTGCATTGCACAGACATTTGTGCACTGCGCGCACATCCTTGCTAAATATTATCTCACCAACACAAAAAATAGATGCCAAGTGGAAGGAAGGTAGTTGAGTGATGTGTAATTTCACCTTTGAATTTGATTTTCTAAGGTGAGGATGTGCAAAAGGAGAATTTGTGTAAGGGGTGCAAATTTTCTCCTATACATTTTTCCCTCACTTTAGCGAGCACGAGTACTGATGTGTGCTTTGGTAAAGTAGATCGAAGAGTTAGTAGAGTTAGAAATGTATACCTGAATCATCAAGGAAGTAGATCATGATTTGGCGAGCTTGAAAGCGCAGGATAGGCAAAGGACTCCATAAGTACATTTCCTAAGGAGTTTTGAACAAAAGACTCCATAGCCCCACAGAACTATGAAGTTGCACAAGGTACACCAAAGGCCCTTAGACCAATGATGGAAAAATATTGCAGGATGAAAGCGTCTTATAGGCCTGCAAACCTACAAGGAGGCAGCCCACAAGATCTCTCACATGAAGGAAGCCCTATGAAGTATGTGCCTTACAGGCTCGCAAACCTGCAAGAAGGTATCCCCCAAGATCTCTCACATGAAGGAAACCTAGTTGAAAGCGCCTTATAGGTCTGCAGACCTGCAAGAAGGTATCCCCCAAGATATCTCACATGAAAGAAACCCAGATGAAAGTACCTTACAGGGTCATAGACTTGCAAGTAGGCATCCCCTAAGATCTCTTACATGGAGGAAACCCAAAGGAGGAGATTCCGCAGAGTCAGATTGGAAAGCGGCTTCACAGGCGCACCTGCAAAGTGACATGTCTACCCATAGATAAAGCATGTCTAAAAATAAAGCGGCCACGTAGGCAACCAAGTGGACAGTCATGCAGACCATCAATAAATTAGAAGGATTTCAAAGGGATCCCTTGGGAACTCGGCGTGAAAAGGGGGTCCAGTCAAGGGACGCGTTGTTTGAAAGTGTAAAAGAGATATTTTTTCTCAAATCGATTCATCATCAAAGAATCCTTTCGAAAGATGTTCACTCCAAGGAATTCGAAAGGAATAAAATGCCTCCTCGTGAGCGGAAGATCAAGGCTACTTCCACCTCGGAGGAAAGTTCTCAAGTTCTTTCTTTTTGAACCCATAATGAAGGAAACACATTTCGTTAGGGGTCCTAGTTGTGAATGTGGTTTTCAAAAAATAAATGTTTTTGAGGATTTTCGAGAAAAGATTTGTTGGCGAAGAATGTGTTTTCTAAAAATTGTAGCATCATAGAAATGGTGTTGTTATACATGAGAGGGAAAAATCAAGCAAACAAGATAAAAAGATAAGGAAAGAGCTAAAGAGAAATAAAAAGAGGACACTGGGGGATCTAGTTTTGCGGGGTCAAATCTACTCGTGCTTATATAAGTAATAGGTAATTGTGGTGCAAGGCGAAAGATCATCAATCCCCAACTAGATCAGGAAGAATGCATGAAAAAAAAAGTAAAAAATAAAAAGTTGGGTCAACATGGAAGGGAAGCCTAAATTCCCCCAACACTTTGCATCATCCCCAATTTATTGAAAATCAAACAAAAACATGGAACAATGATGATACAAATAGAAGAAGGTTTATGACACAAAATCACTCCTACATCCAAGCACCAACAAGGGTGACAAGGGTCATCCAGGAACACATAGCACAAGTACAAGGGAACACATCAAAACACACACACACATCTGCTCTAAAGATAAAGAAGAGGCCTCCCCCTAACACTCATTGACCAAAAGGTCATCTACTTCCCACTCTAGATCATCATAAGGGAAGGAGGATGAGTTTGCAGTGGTGGAATATTAAGGGGAGGAGCTTTTGACCCTCCCACAACAAGGGCTAAGGAAGAAGGCCCCGCAAGGTCTTCTCCATTGGGCTCTTGTGGAGCTATGGTTAGCAACTTTACAAAGATTGCTGACAAGGATAGAACTTCATCTAGAGAGTTGAACATGCACTTTACTAGAGTGCCATGTCGTACCTCAACGGATGGAGAGGACTGCACCCAAGATTCATTGCTTGGTCACCGAGTGACTCTAGAATGGTGATGAACTTAGGGGAAGCTGAGACTTGTTTTGTTACCAAGATAGAACAAGCTAGTAAAGGACCACCCTTTAGAGAAGGTGGGCTCCTCTTATGCCCTCCATTGCTAGAAGGGCTAGCCTCCACCCTTTGTTTCATCGAGAGATGTGAACTCCCCACATACGAGGAAAGAGGCGCAGAGGAGGAGGAAGAGGAGAAAACTGTGGCAGACACCATCGAAGCATTCAACATGTACATGGGTTTTAGGAAAGGCAGGATGTCTGGAAGGGACATCAACAAGGGTGGCTCAACAGAAGGAGTGATGAACACTTGCACCTTTTTGGGGTCAGGTGCACTCACAACAGGAGCCAAAGGCGATACAGAGCTTGGTTGAATGGAAGCAGAGGGGAGAAGAGAGGAGGACACAACAGGAGGCCCTGATATAGGGGCAATTATCTCCTCTTCCTTTCTCTGCAAAGTGGCCTTCTTAGCCACGAGAGAGTTTCATCAATGCTTGTGCTCATGTACAAGGCAGTACTTGTGACTCTTCAGGCTAGAGGCCAAGAGCTATAAAGAGACATAAGGCTCCTACTCAGCCATAGGAATGTCCACTATAGCCATTTTCGGTGGGGGGATAGGCTCCTGAATGAGAGAAGGAGGAGCGGGTTGAGAAGAAACATGGGGAGTCGACAGTGGGCCTCTTCTCATTTTTTTCTTTTGGAGTAGGAGCAGTAGAATTCCACAGAGGCTAGGACATAGAGGATTCCCCATGGGGACCCTTTCTTCTTCCATATCGAATGGGCCTAGGCTTCATGGGTAGAATAGGAAGGTCAAATGCGGGATGCTTAGGCTTTCACCAAGTGGGCACCATAGGATTCTCTCACAAGCACGAAACAAAATCTGATGGCACCACAACGGGGTGAGAGGAAGCATTAGGTTGGAAAATGGGAGAAGAAGAGGAGGAGCCCTGAGAGTGCTTCCATTCTTCTTTCCTTCGAGCCACGATGACATTGCTGTCAGCTTTTAAGCAAGTCCTATGTGAAATTGCATAGGGTGATGGAGGGTACCTCACTCTAGGTGTTAAGCACCCTTTCTTGAACTTATGATAACTTCAGTACAAGAGGTCCTTCCTAGGTGAGAGAGGACCAACGGGTGCCAACCAAAAGTAATCTAAGGAGTAACTACCACGCTTAACTGGTGGTCTATAGCCAGTGTCATGGATCACATGTGTGAAACCCTCATGCATGAAATTCAAACACTTATGCACAACCGAGGGAACTACGTTCATTGCTGCTAGCTAGGGGATACCCAACTTCATTTTGAAGAGTTTAGACCCTAAGATTATATCAAACAAAAGGTTTATGGATTTAGGTTCGATAAGAACTGACAAAATAATACTACCAAGAGGAGGTACAAAAAGTCCATTATGCATACGAATGGTGCTTATAGGTGCATCATACCCATCTTTATGCAGAAAGTTAATTAACATGATCTCCTCAGTTATAATGTTCACCTGAGATGTCAGGTCAATGAGAACACCTGCTACAGTGTTTCCGTTGATTTGTGTAGGGATTTAGAGAGGAGATGGTTCTCTATTGAAACCCATCGGTAGGTCCTATGAGGTAAAGGTTATACCTAGACTACTACTCACAGGCTGTGTAGAGGGGGTAGGTTGATGCAGAAAAGAGGCCATCACACACACTAAAAGACCCTCTCACAAAGCCCCCAAAAGGTTACAAAATAAGATAGTGACCCAATTAAGGCTTCATTACGCAACACTTATAGAACCTTCCAACTACGCCTACTAGGAGTCGCAGGTTGGATTGCGAGGTGAAAGCCCCCACAATGCTCACACCTACAATGCTCCTAGAACACAAGGAAAGGGGATTTCAGTATTGCAAGAAAAAACCAAAATGGTTCATGTCAAGTTCACCAAAAATGTAAGAGAGGCAGACCAACCATGTCAAGGCTCCAGGTCATGGAGAGCTAAGAGTGGAGGGCTGCCCTAACTTACCTCACTCTAAAGGGGTGTTTTAGATAGAGGCCGAGAATGATGAGGACTATAAAGTACTACCACTCTTTAGACTTGAAATCCCAGTTTAGGGTAGGCGAGCTGGTTTTTAGAGTCAATACTGCACCTCAAATAACTCTCTGCCTGAGAATGATAGTGCGGTTTTGGGATGATAGCGCGATGCACTGGTGTCCATACGAACATAAAATAGGAAGTACAATATGAACTACCAAAAAAACAAACTAACGGCCTAGCTAGTTATTCTTAAATGAACAAAATAAAACAATAAAGCATGAAAGTACAAACAAAGATGATAGAGTAGATTGATAAAAGCAAGAGTGACAAAGATGATCTCACCAAGGCACCAGTTTGCTAGCTAGCTCCAAATGCACGTTCACCTACACACAAGAAAGAGGGGAAGATTTTGGGGCTGTATAGGGGTCTGCCTCAGTTAGACCCCTGTTTTGGTGTTTCCACCTCCACAGATAGCCAACTAAAAATGAGATAGAAATATGCAGTAAAGAAGTAAAGAAAGTAGATATTGCAATAAACACTACAAAACACTAAAATGCTACTCAACCAAATCACAAAGGAGAGGAGTGAAACATTACCACCTCTACCCAAAATCTCACTAGCCAATGAAGGAGAATGTGGACTTGGCAAGGTCACCACAACCTCAATTGTGATAAAAGGAGGTCTCGCAAGACTCCAAGCCCATGTTGCCATGGCTTGGTTCACAATTGCTATATGGAGTTGATGGAGTGTTGTTGCTGCAATGGAGTGATGAAGTGTTGCTTGAAAGTGAAGTGAATTATAGAGAGTGAAATGGAGTTCTTAGAAGATGGACTGAATGAAGAATGGATGAATTTGAAGGAGAGCTGAGGAAGAATAAGGAATTTTTGGGTTGGTTGGTTGAAGAGGGACGTTACAATTGGTTCCCGATCAGGAGTGTAATGCCTTTGCAAACTTTAGATGCAAGAATCTTCCAGGGATGACAACGCATCATGCAAATTTCTACATGCTACGCACGCATCCCAAACAAATATTCTCTCACCGACACAACAAAAAGATGCCAAGTGGAAGGAAGGATGTTGGGTGATGTGGAATTTTTCCTTCGGATTTGATTTTCTAAGTGAGGGTGTGCGAAAGGGGAATTTACGTAAGGGTTGCAAATTTGCTCCTATATAGTTAGTTATTCACCTTGTATTTGTAGTATTATGGTTGTAACTAGGATTAACATTACCTTTGACATATATGTACAATTTTTTTAGGACTGGGATAAATATTTCCATAATGATGAGTTTGTTCTTACTAACATAAATATGGTTTTTGATTTAACTATTTATCATACCATTCTTTCTTTCAAGTATTATTTTTAGGTTATAATCAAATCCCCATCAATCCTTAATATCAATATAAAACCACTTTCTTGACTCCTTAGGGTATCTTCTATTATATCATAATTCCTTTTGTTTGAATAATTCTCATGTTGCATACCAATAAGATATGAACCTTATTTTTCACAATCTGATGCATGATATCCTCAATTATTATTTGTATGATATCTTAGATAAATATTCTCTTTCTTAGAATCATGCACATAATTTTCAATTCCATTGTATTTATCTAAATTTAATGAGTTCATTTTAGTATAAGGGTATGCAGTAATTGTAGATGAAAGGTGTTATACTATCCATGAATGTGCCAAATGAGGATGCAAAGGGGTGAAGTTATCCAATCCTGCTTCCATCTCCTTATGTTTATTCAAGACATATGTCTAATTAGGAGTTATATAAGAATAAATATCATATTGAGGATAAGGTGTAATATCATGATAAGGGAGAAAGTATGTGGCATACATGTGGGTAATTATGATAGTAGAAGGGGTGGGTGTCTTAGAGTAAGAAAATTGTAAGGCTTCTTGTGAGAAGAGAAGTATAGGGTAAAAAGTGGAGGGAGGTGGTGTAATATTAGGATGAGGAGAAATAGTTGATAGTGCATGGAAATTAGGTGTTAGAATTTCTAGTGTAAGACATGAAGTGGAAATCAAGTGTGTGTCCATAAAAAAGGGAATAAAGAGGTTGAAAATAACTAAGAAATCTATCATTTAAAATATAAGGAAAATAAGACATCATAAGATGCTCACCACCTCATTCATTCATAGGATCCCTAAAATATCATATATGTGTTTTTGAATAGTTTGAATTTAACCATACGATAATGAGAGGAGAAGAAACATCATATAGAGTATTACATAATAATTTTCAAAATAAAAGGACACATGCTTAAATTATAACATGCACCTATATGTCATCAAATAAATCATGAATTTATTGCATTTAATAATACTAGAATAATCATTTTCATGTTCAAGTGATAATAGCGCAAGGTTGGTCTAATGAAGGAAGAAGGTGTGAAGCATCATAAAATGTGGGAGGGATAAATCAATGGGTAGGATAGATTTTTTGGGAAAACAATGAATGTATAAACATCTGGAACGAGAAAATTGTGTTCTATGTTTGGGGAGATAGAACTTTAAAGGGGGATTAGGGTCCCTCCACCTATATCCTTCAAGTTTCATTAAAGAAAACCCTAAAGATCTCAATCTAAGGATGGAATTAGGAAAAAAGATCTGCAATAGGGTGTCCTAGAAGTGAGATTAAAGACAAAAAGGGGGTTCACCACTAAGATAATTCTTAGAAAGAAAGAGATGAAAGTAACATGCAAAGCCTAATTAAATGACCTAGAAAATGAACTCAAATAAGAATAGAAAAATTGGAGATAAAAGAGGTGCACCTGTAAGAATGATGTAGTCAAAACAAGCTTTGTTTATTGTTTAAAGCTCACTAGGACTCATATGCCAGATTGGGAAATTTAGTCCCAGACTAGGGTTTTTGGGCAGGAATTGGAATTTCTCAGTGACTGGTCTGGATCTTTTGAAAAACTAGAAAAAGTGTTGTAATGGGACTCATACACCCAAGGTGTCGATTTAGTCCTAGTATTAGGGCTTGGTTGAAACTTTGGTATCCTCTAGTGATCTACTGTAGCTTCTCTCTTGCTAGATCTCTGAGTCTGAAAGCTTGAATTTTGGCTTGTAGGTGACTTTTCATGAAGATGACAACCTCTTGACAACTTTGCAACTTTGACAACTTTTCTCCAATCTTGCTCTTTAATGGATCTTCAACCTAGATATGAAAATCACACATGAAAGAGAGGGAAAAATGTTGTTTTTTTAGTGGATAGGGGTTTGTCTTGGTCAAACCTTGTTTCGCTAATCAAACCTTGAAATTACATGAAATGGAAAGAGCGAATGATGAATGGAAAAATAAGCTATGTTGCAACTCACCAAACCCTTGGAATAAAGGTTGGAATCTTGTATTGAATGGCTAGCATGAATGTGGATCTTGAATCTTGATTGTATGTTATGGATCTTGACTTGAATGCTTGCTTGAATCATAAGAACCTACATCACAAATGTTAGCTCAAAACAAACATGATGCATGACGACTTTGACATGATGCTTGAATCTTGAATAATGCTCCAAAATGCTTGATAATCACTCTTGAATGCTCTCTTGATCACAAATTTTCTATAATGCTTGATCTCAAAAGTGTTAGGAGAAAATATGTGAAATAACCTTGTATTTATACTTATTTATGCCAAATTTCCCAAAATCGCAACACTACAACCTGACATCAGATCTAGGAGAATTAACGATGTCTTGTAAAGGTGTTGTAAAGTCTTGTAAAGGACTTTCACATTTTTCAAGACTTAATAGACCTATTTCTCCCTAATTCAACATTATAATAACATTATTACATCAATCTAGAAGGTTATTAACTTAAACTTAATGATAAACTAGTGTTGTAATGTGTCTTGTACATTCACATTGGTTCTTGTGCCTTTTTAGGCTATGTGGACCTAATTTTAATGTGGTAAAGTATATTTAATTACACTTTCACATTAATTTATGTCCCAAGCCCTATTCAACATTTACATAATTAGTAACATGTCCTATTTCACCCATATTGTGCATCCTGAGGCTTTAATTGATCAAACACCCGACAAGGTAGCATTATAAACCTTATTTCCTATCTCCTAAGCTTCATAGGTGTTAGAATGGCCCCTGTGAGACCCATTCACCATGCTTGGTGAATGAGTCCCATCCAGGTGGGACCCATTCACCATGCTTGGCGAATGAGTCCTATCTGGCCCCCATTTTGACCCTTGAGCAGGAAAAAGTGAAATTTAAAGTTTATTTTCACTACATGTCGGCCTGTGATGTAGTATAATCAGGTACTAAGGCACACTTGTCTATAAATAAGTATTCTTACCCTCATTCTTACATCTTCCACACATATAACAAGTCATTATTACATCTCTCATCTTGAATTCATCATCTACTTTCTATTTCAAGTCAAGTAGGTTGAGATTTCTCCATTAGAAGTCTTCAAGTTAGCATTCTAAAGCATTCAAGGGAAGATTTTACATGTGTTGCTATAGAAATCTAAGATCTATCATCATTTTCAAGTTAATCACTTCCATTTTTCATGCTTCATTCCTTTATTTCATTGAAATTTGGTTTAATTACTTAAACGGGGTTTGACCAAGGCAAATCCCCATGCCCTAACAATCAACAATTTCTCTTCTTATTTTGTTTGTATGCAGATTTAGGTCTTTTGGAAGCTTTAGGATCATTGAAGATTGAATTTCAAAGTCATTCAAGTCATTCCTCCTATCATTCAAGTGAAATCATCAACAAAAAGTCATTTTCAGACCCGATTTTGGCAGTTTTTGAAGTGAAGACCTGTAGGAGGCAGAAGTACAGATCTAACTCCTCTGAATCTTCCTATGATTTTCCAGATTTCTATAGGTGGACTGATTCACCACTCATGGTGAATGAGTCCCACCTGTAGGCTTGAAAATTGATTTTCTGAGATTTCAACTCCCGATAGTCAAAAATAGGTTTTTAGAAGATTTTAGCAGAAGCAGGACTGATTCGTCATGCTTGGCGAATGAGTCTCAATGGCCATTAACAGAAATTTTAGAGACATTTTAGAACCTTCCAGTAACATCATTCTACCTCCAAGTGCACTATGTTCAATCTCATTAAATTCTATTTTCATTTATCCAAGTTTCTAGTTCATTATTGCAATACACAATGTGTTTTCAAACAAGTCATAATGCTTAATTTTACATGCATGTTTGATCAATTTCATAGTTTAACAACACTTGGATCACTCCATTTACATCATACAATATCACACACATCCTTTATTTGAATGAACTACTTACCATTTTTGGATCTAATCTCTCTCCTTTTGGGTGAAAACCCTATAAGAGTTAGAGAGTCCATTGGGTCCAAAAATCTATGTTTCATTTTGGTGAACCTGACATTCTAAATAATTTTACTTTCTAATTTGATGTCTTTTTTCATAGATCTAGCCTTGTATTCATTTTGCATTATAATTTGCATTAGGATTTGCATGCTAGATTTTAAATTTTGCATTCATAAAAAGTGCATTTAGGTTGCATTTGTAGCATCTAAATTCATTTAGATTCCCTAAAATTTTGCATTTTTCACTTAGATCTGTGTTTGGCTCTCAAAATTCATAAAAATTAGCCTGAAATTTCTGAATTTTTTTGCAAAAATTCCATATTGAGACTCATTCACCACTTTGGGAGAATTAGTCCCTTTTGACCCCTGAAACAACATTTTCTAGAATTCAGAACCTTCTTTTTAGGCTTCTGACTGGTGCCTTAACCTGTATATATCAATTAGTTGCATTTTTGTCGCATGCATTTCATGAAATTTAGTATTAATTGACTCATTTCATACATAGTTTCACTTTCAAGTTTGCATTCTCATCTTGTTATATCTCATAATCAGTTAATTGTCACCTTTGAAATTTGAAACATTGTTCTTCATTTGCATATTTTCTTTCGCATTGTTACCTTTCAAGTTTGTAGATTAATCATTATACCATGTTTTCATTACAAAATTCTATAGTTCTCATCTTGCATGTTCTCTTTTTAGATATCATTACATATTGTAAGCAAACTTTGTTAAAGGCATATGAATTTGAGGTTCTTTCCCCTTTCTTTTTGTTCATCATATATCCTTCTCCTAGTTCACCTTTGGTGGATGAGGTTAGTTTAACGAAAGAAACCTTGGATAATCATAACACTTACATTTGTTCTTCTCCTATTATCTCTCACACTTGTGAAGCAGATAATTTAGTGCTAGCAGAACCAATTGATGAGAGTTGTGACCATCTGAGTTGTTTCTCTCCTCTTACCTCTCCTATTAGACATAACATTGTAAGATGGGGTTAGAAATCAAATAGCATAGACAAAGTGACAGCCAACACTTCTAAGCTATAAAACCTCATCCAAATAAGAGAATACAATCATATGAAAGGAGCAAAATGAAAACAATGAAATAAAACACTCCCCATTGAACTTGAATCACTTCTCTTGCTCTCCTTCTTGTTATGCAACTTTTCCCTTAGATTTGTTGAAACACTTGTGCAAAACCTACAAATGGTAGCAAGAAAGTTGGAGACAATAAGCTGTTAAGCTGAAAATGGAGAAGGAAGGTTGCTTTTATAGACAACCCTTCAAATGGACGGTCGAGATTAATCCTCTAGAAGGATTCCAAGATCAATGGTCCAAAATTGATGCACCAAGAATATGCTATTCTTCGAGGAATCATGACAGGAAGACATGCGGGGACATGCAGGCTATGACATGAACATGCAAACTATGACATGAAATAATGACAAGGTATCTTTGACCAGGTGGAGATTTATTTATTCAAAATGGAGGAAAATGACAAGTGGCAAATAAATAATTTATCCAAATAATTTATTTAGAGAAAATGACAAAAGGAGCATTTAATTAAATTAATCAATTTAATTAAATGGGGAGGTGGAAATTAGACATGGATAATTAATTTGAATTATTTATCCAAAAGAGAGGAATGAAACACAATTAAATAATATTGACAATTATTTAATTATAGAAGAATAAAAGGTCAAATAATGATTATTATTATTATCTGACTATAGATGAAAGATAAATAATTAAATAAAAAAATGATTTATTTAATTATTGAAGAAAGGGATATATTAGTGAAGCAATTAAATAATTTTAATTGATCAAGATAGAATAAAGATGAGAAGGTGAATTAATTAATTAATTAAAAATTATTTAATTAATAGAGGAATGCAGTCAAACTTAATTGAATAATTAAAGTTATTCAATTATCGAAGGACAACGACCAAGAAAAATGACGCTCGTGGACTTAGGACATTTTTCAGTGTCTACATTTTGCCCCTCTTTGAGACAATGCAGCTTGTCGCGTTGTTTCAAAGAAAAAGTGACAAAGTGACAACCAACACTTCTAAGCTATAAAACCTAATTGAAAGTATTGTCACAAATAGAGGAATTGTTGGGAGATGAATCTATGGTCTCATCGTTGTGTTGTGTTGTTGATCGTCATGATTACTTAGTGTGAAGTCCTCTTCTTTAGTAATGTTTGTAGACACTAAAAAATGTCCTAAGTCCACAAGCGTCATTTTTCTTGGTCATTGTCCTTCGATAATTGAATAACTTTAATTATTCAATTAAGTTTGACCACATTCCTCTATTAATTAATTAATTCACTTTCTCATCTTTATTCTATCCCGATCAATTAAAATTATTTAATTGCATCACTAATATATCCCTTTCTTCAATAATTAAATAAATCATTTTTTTTATTTAATTATTTATCTTTCATCTATAGTCAGATATAATAATAATCATTATTTGACCTTTTATTCTTCTATAATTAAATAATTGTCAAAATTATTTAATTGTGTTTCATTCCTCTCTTTTGGATAAATAATTCAAATTAATTATCCTTGTCTAATTTCCACCTCCCCATTTAATTAAATTGATTAATTTAATTAAATGCTCCTTTTGTCATTTTCTCTAAATAAATAATTTGGATAAATAATTTATTTTCCACTTGTCATTTTCCTCCATTTTGAATAAATAAACCTCCACTTGGTCAAAGATACCCTGTCATTATTTCATGTCATAGTCTACATGTTCTTGTCATAGCTTGCATGTCTGTCATAGCCTGCACGTCCCTGCATGTCTTCCTGTCATGATTCCTCCAAGAATAGCATATTCTTGGTGCATCAATTATGGACCATTGATCTTGGAATCCTTCTAGAGGATTAATCTCGGCCATCCATTTGAAGGGTTGTCTATAAAAGCAACCTTCCTTCTCCATTTTCAGCTTAACAGCTAATTGTCTCCAACTTTCTTGCTACCATTTGCAGGTTTTGCATAAGTGTTTCAACAAATCTGAGGGAAAATTTGCATAACAAGAAGGAGAGCAAGAGAAGTGATTCAAGTTCAATGGGGAGTGTTTTATTTCATTGTTTTCATTTTGCTCCTTTCATATGATTGTATTCTCTTGTTTGGATGAGGTTTTATAGCTTAGAAGTGTTGGCTGCCACTTTGTCTATGCTATTTGATTTCTAACCCCATCTTACATTTGGTGAACCCGATGTGAATCTTATAAATTTTGTAGAGAAATCGGTTTGTTTCCTTGTTTGTTTTCATTGTTTTGCAGAATACAACCAAGAATTCATATGAAATCCCGTCATCTTCTTTTGAGCACATAAAAATGGGAGAATAAAATATTCTAAAATAGTTATCTGGGTTTTGTAGGCCTCATTCTCAGCTTTCTGGAACTTCAAATGGTTTAAAATTTGGTTAAGATTTGAGAAAGTTATGGCCGTTTTAGTGATCACTTTTTTTTACGATTTAGCTGTTAAAACCCAAATTTTCTTTTCTTTGTAACACTTTTCTCTTGCAGGATTTTGCAAAATGTTTTCTAGGTTTTGAAGGTCTATATCTTAGCTTTCCATAGATATCTACGGTTAAAATTTTGTTTACTTTTGAGAAAGTTATCACTATTTTAGTTTTCTATTTTTGTTTAAGTTTTTTTACTAATCTTTTGTTTGTAGTGTGCGGCTTTGGAGTGGGGCTCTCAAAAACTACTTATTTTGGAGCAACAAAAGAATTGAGCTCTTAGTTTTTAGTTTAGTCTCTTCATTTTCTAGTTTAGTTATTTAATGACTTTTAGTTTGGTTTTTAATCTCTTTTTCTAACTTAGTTTTTTGTAACTTTCTCATTGGTCCAAGACATTTATGAAATTACTAACATGTGGGTTTGCAACGCTCGTGAGTCAAAGACATATATCTAAACTACTAACATATGATTTTGCAGCTACGTTTGTCAAAGACTAATCTTTCAAACCATCTGTTTGTGATTTTTAGTTTAGGAGCACTTCTTTTGGTGCACTAAAATGAACTTTTGTTT
>VDFB02281492.1:294789611-294801569 GCA_007258455.2 Sequoia sempervirens
AGAGAACCTAGGGAGAACCCAAACAGAATTTGCTCAAAACTTAGTCATACATGAAATATAAGCAAGCAGAACCATCAACATGTGGATATAACATTCACAGATGTCTATCTTAGGGAAACTTAATATCTTCTGTTAGAACAAGAATGAAGTCTAGATGCATTAATGAAATTCACTTGTATGAGTAAAAGCTTTAGAAAACCACACTCTTGGACAAGGGAAGATAAAAAAAACATATGGATATTCATATATCCATACATGAGACAACCAAGGGTAATATATACACAAAAAATAATAAAAGGTAATGCATAAATCATTTTCCCACATAGCTATCTTGGTCATTTACAATGCTTTACAATTGATAGTGCTAGCATAGTGAAATGTTTGATTGAAAAACTCATGACATTTGTATCAATTCTATATTTTATAAGTTTTCCTTAATAATGCTAAAAAAATCCTATCTAGTTTGGATAATGATCTTTTGTGGTAAAGGAGTTTTACAACTCACCAAAGACAGATTTTGAATGTCAAGTATGAAGAGATTATGCAAACTTAGAAGGTTTCTTGACCTCATTTCATGAAAGAATTTTGTCATGAGAGTTGATAAATTTGAAGAATGAAGGCATTAACCGGGATTGTGACACTTACATCGAACCAGCCTTTGCTGAAAAATAACTTAACATTCTAGGCATCCTTGCCTATTTAAAGAGGTCAAGGGGTTCTCAAAGGAATTTTTATAATTGATTCTTAGCAAATAAAAAAAAACATCTTCCATTACTTTGGCTATTTATGTAAGGCCATAAATTGATTACAAAGTTCAACTACTTCTCCATAAATGGTATTTGATAAATGGTTATGAGGCGAACAAGGTCACTCTACATGTGGCCAATCTCTAGAATCTTTTGGACCATTGGGACAACACAGCTGGCACAGTTGTTCATGTTCATCCAGCCTCACCACCTCATGGTCATTCCTGGCAAGACAAATCTTGTCAGCATTCCCAAAGACATGCCAGTTGTTCTCATCATTTGTAGGCTGGCCATCACCCCTCTTCCGTGTCATTTTAGTGATGAGGTGGGCTATGCCTACTGGCAGGATACATATTCTTGTCTTGTCTTGGCTAGTTCACCACAGCAAGAGAATCCTAATGATAAGAAACCTATGGAGTGGGATGAATAGACTGAAAGCAATAATGTTAATACTAGTTGGAACCCATTTTTTATTGCCAGGACTTGCTTGATGTGGAGCTCCAAGCCAGATTTTGGGATCCATCTCTTGGTTTTGGGTTTATTGTTCTTTCTACATAATTTTTAGAAGAATATAATTTGTTAAGCAGATGAGGTTTTTTTGAGCCACATGATACATTATTTATCCCTACTTTTCCAAGAATTTAGAATGCCATGAGTCCATGGATTTATTCAACATTTAGTTGGATTTTCAAGAATATAGAATTCCATGATAGAGGAGCAGAGTAAATTTAGAGTTATGCAGAAAATGTTTTTTTAGAATAAATCCTATGGATCGGGTAACAAAATTATGTTTTTCAGTCACATGTTTTAAAAAAAAAAATTGCCCTTTTCTCCTCAGTTTGACCCAGGTTTGTCTTGTTTATTGAAAAACCCAGGAAACCAAGTCAAACCAGCATGGACAGATCCTAGATATGTTTAAAATGGAAATGCGATAACTTGTGTGATCTATTACCATAGGAGAAACAAAGCAGTGTGAACTGCAAGAAAAGAAAGTAGAGAATATGAGAGACAATTTAAGATATGTTGTTTGGTATGATACATTGACTACTCACCATTTCTAATGGTTTTCTTGAAACTTGTTTTGTTGCAATTGGGAATCCATTTCCAAATCAGTAAGCACCTTGCTTGATATCATACAATGAAGAAGAAAGTACTGAAGGGCAATCTCTCTCTGTCTCTCTCTCATAAAAGGAAAAAAAGGACTGAAGGTCAATCTTTCTCTCTCCATCCATCCCAGAGACATGCACACATAAACAAAAATACATGGATTTTTTTTCCTAAGCTGATAAAGATCTTGAGAATCAGGCCCCATTATCCTATTCCTGTCTATGGAGTTACAATCTTAATGGTTTTGTTGCAGGGGTGGGATAATAGCTATTAAATTCATAGTACTCTCTATAGTAATTCTAACACAAGTAAATCTGGTAATTGTAGCAGCTGAAGCTTTAAGATGAACATTTACCACTACATGTGTATGCTTTTGTGATTATTCTTAAGCTCTTCTTATAATCGATATTGAGTGAGCATTCGAACCTTCGAGGGTGGGTCATTGTTAGATGTCTGTGCTAACTCTGTTCCACGTCCATTCCATTATAGGCATGAGGCTGCCAAGGCATTTAGATATGTGCTTAACCTCCAAACCTTTGTGCAGGCCGAGCGCATGGCTCCAAAGGCCACACACTTCCTCCTTGTCCCTACACAGAAGATGTTTCTTTTTGCTACGTTACCTTCCCCTTCTTAGATTGTGAATGTGGCTATTATCATGTAGGGGTATTAGGCTTGGCTGGTAAGTAGATTGAATACATGTGTGTCTCCCAATAGGAAGATATATCGAGACGGGAATGGATGGGAACTATGTATGTGGTATGGAAAGGATTGCCATATATGTCAAACAAAGATATAATAGCCTAGTTATAATCATCACAGAAAATGGTGAGTGAATGGATCTACTTGATGGGTCTTTCAAGAAAACAAGTGTTTGTTAACAGGATCTAGGTTTTTTTACAATGTTACCTGTTTGCTTGCAAATGCCCCATGGGTTGAAGAAAATGGCAGCCCACGGGTTAAAGAAAATGGCAGCTAGGGCATAATATCTTCTACAGATCCTGATCATTAAAAAACAAATACAATGGTCTCTTCCCACCACACCCATTGTTATAAGCCTTCCCGCCACACCCAGCCTTCTCGCCAGAAAAAACTACATCCCGAGTGAGATGCCGCAGCAGTAGAAGAAACTGCATCCCAAGTGGGAGAGCCAACTCGAGCAATCGAAAAGGGGAAAAATACATTAGTTTTATTTTAGGGAAAAAGTGTGAGAAAGAAATAATTATATTTTTAAGGGAAAATGTATTTTTCTATTGTCTTAATTTGAGACAATATAAAATAAAAAATATAACTTAAATATGTTTAATTTTTATTGTCTTAATTTGAGACAATATAAAATAAAAAATATAGCTTAAATATGTTTAAGAAAAAATTAGTATTTTGTCTTAAACTATCATCTTAAATGGCCCCTCTATGTAGTAGTGTTAGGAGGATTAAAATCCATGGACCAATGTTCTAAAATATAATCCTCTTAATTCTATAAAATATGGGCCACTTTTAGAAATCAGATCTATGTCCTCTTTTTTTAAAAAATAAGTTATGGAAACTTTCTCCACAAAACCAAATGTTCATTATGCCTTTCAACAGAAGTTCCTAATGGAGAAGAGTTAAATTATTCATGCTTTTAGGTCTTAGCCAAAGACCCATACACTTTATAAAAAAATCCAAGGCTTTTTTCTTTGAGGGAATCATTGTTGAATGCAACTTTAGACACCATTTTCAACTTTTTGACTAAACAAAATAAAGGTGGTTTAGCCTTAGACCAACAAGTAACTATAGCTACTAACTTCAAAATAATGGAGTTAAAAAGAAACTATAGCTACTAAAACTTCAAAATCATGGAGTTAAAAAGCAAAGCCACAAGAATTGCTTGTAGAAAGCTCTGAAGATGGACCAAACATCTTTGTGTTTGTAGCTGTTGCCGCCACCATGGCCACTGTTGTGCAGTGTGTACCCTATTTCCATGCCCTAATGAAGGGTGTTTTCTTGCCCTGAAAATTGTTTGGTCTTCAACACTGGATCAATCCTCCGTCACAACAGATTACATTCATCATTGACATTTTTTTTGAAAAAAATCTACATCATTATCATTCAGACAATAAAAATTCGTAACTTGTATATTCTTCATCTTTTAGGCAGAAGTTTGTAAATTAGAATCAAAAGTGATATGATTTTATTCAAAAAGAAACACTGGAACTCCATATTCATTTTAAGGAAATCAAGAAAATATCAACAAGTAACAAAAATCACAACATATCCAAATGGAGAAAAGGTATGATGGCCACAATAAGGTACGGAAGTTCATCAACACTACTAATTTACTAAATAAACCATAAACACATCCATCAACATGACAATGTATGCATGGTATTTACATACATTTCTTAGCATTACATAGTGTGTATTAGAAAAAATTAAGCAAATGAAATGAGTGGGTGTAAAGCCCAAATACTCAACACTACCAGAGAGGAAGAGTTTGGGGAAGCAAACCCATTGGCAATGTCCCACCCGCCTTTGCAAGAATCCTCCCTATGTGAAAATGGGGGCTTTGAAGGGAGCTTTGGAACAGGGTATGAACATCCGTAAAAGAAATGTGCATTAGTAGAAAATGTTGTTGTATACTAAACTGTGTAGGGTAAAAGATGTCATAATGTCAAAACCTAAATGTGCACATTATTAGGAACTTGGCAATCATTTTCATTTTAATAAACATACTAAGAGTCAATACTAGCTAGGGAGAGTTTAGAGGAGCGAGAACCAACAATGGTGGGAAAACTAGCACAAAATGGTGAAAAGCAACAAAAAAAAATGGCAAAAAATGATGAACGTTTAAGATTTGTTTAATCATAAAAAATTAATATAATATATATACTTTAAAATATAATTAATATATTATATATATTTAATATAATAGTAATAAGATTAAATTATATATAATATAATTATATTTATTATTAATTTAATAGTATATATAGGTTATATTATTATTATATATTGTATTTTATAATAAAAAATATTAAATATAAATATAAAATTATTATAATTAATAATTAATATATTCTTATATAGAACAAATTAAATTAATATATAAAAAATTTGATAATTTAATTGATCTTTGGAGAGATTAGGAAAAATAAAGAGAGATCAATGGGGAGACAATTCTATATAGAAAAATGAATATATACTAACACTTGCACCTAAAGGAGGTTCAAGGATTGTGCCGATAGAAAATTATATGTATGTTAATATGTTAGAGAGTATGTGTTTGTGCATGGATGTGCTACAAATTCTAGTTGCATGTGGCTAGCTTAAAAAATTAATAATAAGTGCTAAATAATGGAATGAAATAAATTTAGACAAATCTAGATTAGGGCTCCCTAACATACTTCACGCTCTTGGGCTTAGCTGTGGTGAAGTTAGGGCTCCCTAAAATGCTTTCTCTTTGACCTCATCATGTTAGACTATGGGAATAGAACTATTGATTCTTGATTCCTTAAATGATCCATTCAAATGGATTGAATTAATTGATAACATATATGTATTATTTAAATGAAGTGTCTCCAAGATAGCCCTCAAAATACAATTGGATTGTTTGAATCATATTTTATTAGTGAAATTGACCAAAATTTCTCTTTGATACATTTGACATGCTAACACAATAGGAAAATCAAACTGGCTTAAAATCATAGTTAAAAACATCAATGATTCATTAACATAATGAGTAATAAAAGTTAAATAATGTAAATGTTAAATTTTTTTATATCATATATGAAGGCCTTAAGACTGTACCGAAAGGAAATGCCTTCCACGCAATAGGTATTTTTGGTGCACTAAGCAACCTAGGTGGCCAAATGGTGCACTTAGGTAGGGGTCCCATGAGGGGGGATTATGCTCTATGGATTATGATCAAATTCAAAAGAAAAAAGAATAGAGAAGTAATAGTCATTTATTTAGTCATTTTTATTTGTTTGATATTAGTCATTTAGTTGTGATTTTACCCGATGACCAAATTAGTCACTTATAAATGACCAAATTAGTCATTTATTTTGCAAATACTACTAGTGTTAGTCACGTGACTAAAATTTTTAGTCATGTAGTCATTTATTTGCCAAATTCTACTAGTGTGTAAACAAATATACATTTATTTATAGTTTTATATATATATAGTTAAATTGTTTAGCTCTTATATGTTGAATAGTAATTATAAGGATATATAATATTCTTGATGAAGGATGATCCTATATTTGTTTTGTTATAAATAATACTCTTGATTGAGACAATGGATTATTTTTTGTGATTTTTGGTCCATGAAGTTGTCTTGATGATAGTTTATGATGAGTAGTATTGTGCAAATTTAAATTTATGAGTATACTTTTGAGTTATGAGTCCTTTTACTTCCAAAGGCTAGAGGGTTGATTTGAGATATGAGCTTTTAATGTCTTTTCATTGATGTTTTTATTCCATGATCTATTTTGGGACCTTTCCATGCAAGATTTATTTGTTACCTTTGAGATGATTGAATTGTTCCATGATTGGACCATGAATGAGATATGTTTTATTATGGCGTTGATTTATACACATGTTGGTAGTCCCTAGTATTTTGATGTTGTGTCATGTTTATAGGAAAAGTGGCTTGCGATAGGGGTCATAACCCTAAGTGGTTGTTAGGGTAACCTATCATGGGTTTTTGTAATCCAGTGGAAACCTAATTAATGTACACGGGGTTGGGTGATAATCATAATATAATTCAGATAATTTGTAAACCTCACCTAGTTCCTTAATGCTCGTTTAGATTAAAGGTAGGTTGGGAAGGCCTGGAATGGCATGGTCATTTACCTTGTCTTCCTGAAAGATAATTCAACTCCACATGAGTTTGTCTAGGGGTCGAGAATCGGTAGAGACTGCCAGGGTAACTTTGGATGAGGGTCGGTAGTCTAGGAAGATTCACCAAGGTAACCTAGAACAACTATGTGATGACACTCTATCGTGAAGCATGTTTGTGGTCTCTTATGTAGAGTCACCTATGTTACTGTTGTTTCCTCTAGGAGTTTATTAGTGATCATGTAATTTTGATTTTGTCATGTTATTATGTGTTTGTCAACCATGTGATGTAATGTCTATTCTTTGTGGTTTGTTTGCTTGTTTTTTGGATCTGTCATTATCTCCTAGCACAGAGGAGTGAACCTTCGAGTTCCACGCGGTTGGAAGGAAACCATGCTATTTTATCCATTGCGTCCTCTTACAGATGTTGCTATACTTTGATAACATTGTTCATGGAGCAGGTTCTTGATCCTTCTATGTTCGTGATGTTGGACGCTGAGCGTACTCATGAATGAGGGTGACAACGTGATACATTCTTCATATTTATTGTATATTCTCTTGGTATCTATGAGAGAAATTTTTTAATGGTACTATGTTGATACGAGATTTAATATAATCTCGCATGTTGTAATATGGTTTTGTAACTTGACTTTATAATAGTTTATTAAATTGGATCATTCATGAATGTGATTTGTACTTATGTTCTTATTTTTAATGTTTAAGTAATGTCGTCTTGGAATCCTTAAAAAATTTGTTTAGTCAAATGAATAAATATACATACACACACACACACACACACACACACACACACACACACACACACACACACACACACACACACACACACACACACACACACACATATATATTATAGACATCAAAAATATATGATTGATAATACTTCCATTAACTCATCCCATCACTAACATTATTATTTCTTCCCGAATCATCTCTACTAACCATTTTAATCAAATTCCCCTATCCGGACAACATCAACTTTCATCCCTAATTAAACAAATCATTTTATCCGACAGTCACTCTTGTTAATTAAATCAATCCATTCATCTAATTACCCCTATTTAATTAAATAATCAATTTATTTGATTAAATCTCTAAAGTCTATCCATTAAATTAAATAAATTAAAACCTTATTTGATTTAATCTAACACCATCTCTTTTAATTAAATAAATCAAAATCCTTATTTAATTAACTTATTTTCATATTCCTCTCTTATTTGATTTAAATAAATCCATAAATTTGAGTCAAATAGGTCACATCATCTAACCTCTCTCATTAAATTAATTAACCCTTAATCAATTTAATCTCATCTCATGTCCCATCCTCTAGATAATGCAAGTTGCAGATGAAAATAGATTTAACTCATTTATTAAATCTCTATTTTCCTCACAAGGCATCTTTTGGAATATTCTCTCAATTTGAATTCAAAAATTCCAAGTCAACATGTACATCTAACAAGGCAATAAATTCATCTTACATGTCCTTTTCCTTGAGCCAAGTGACATTTATTGCATTTTACCTTCCCTCTTACATGTCATTTCAACAAATTTTAAGTTCAAATTTAGGCATTTATCGGCACAAACCCCAAATCTTGCACATCCTTCATCCATTCATAGATTGACAAGTGGCACTATATCATTGGATGAATGTTAGTCCCACATTGTTCAAATTTGGAAATTCATCCATCTTGAATTTCTATAAATAAAATGCCCATATCCTCATTTGATCATCCACAACTTGAGTAAACTTACTATACTCAAATTCATAGCAATTTTCATCCATCTCATTGAGTTTTATAGCTAGGTTATGTAGATTTTATCTTGGAGCATTCATCAATCTCCATCAAAGTGGATCACTCTTCATCATCAATCAACAAAGCTTTCATAGGAGTTGGGAAAGGGCCAATTTCCACATCAAATTGGTACCAACTCCCTCAAGAGATCAAGAATTTATATTGTTTTCATAGGATTTAATCTCTTTTGTTGATTTCTCATTGTATTGCTTTCATTTTCCTATTTAGAGCATTGATAAATGGATTTCTTGAGGAACTTAGATTCTAACTTGCATTTCAATCTTCTAATGTGTTTGTTTGTTGTGTTTTGTAGGTATTAGGATCTTGGTTCACACACACACACACACATATATATATTCAAGTAATTTGTTACCCTATGCTTGTTTTAATGGATTCCCTGGCGAGGCGTTACAAAGGTTGGAGGGATAGAGGTATACATATAGAGGGGGGATGGGAGAGGAATGCATAGAGAGATTCAAAGAGATGGAGGGGGGAGGGGTAGGTGGAGAGAGATTGAATGTGTGTGATGGAGAAAGGGAGGGAGAGAGAGGTGAGATAGAGAGAAAGAGAGTAGAGAGGGACAATCCACCAACACATCTTTCCCTCCTACTAGGTCCATTTTGGGTCCTTCTACCCCTCCCACTGTACCACTCTCTATCTCCCCCTTCCTTCTCTCTCTCCCTCCCTCCACCTACCCTCCCTCTCTCCCTAACTCTCTATACCTACCTCTCCTAAATGTGACGATGATGTTGAATAATCAAATAAAAGGGAAATTATCACTTGTATGATAAGTAATTAAATTTACCACATCGTGAAAGAGAAGGTACATAAGGAGCTCATGGTGAAGATGAATGCAATACTAAAAAAAATAAAATCAAAATAATGTAAGTTATTGGATTAGTATATCTACCTAATACATATGTACTCATATCTAGCATTAATGTAGTTTCAAATAATCCTACCACTTTTAGGATAGATGGTGAGATATGAGAGATAGAGAGAAGTATAGAGGGATGGAGGGAGGGAGAGGCCTAGCGAGGTAGCATGGTAGGGACAAAGGGAGAGAGAGATAGAGAGAGATAATGAGGGAGACATGGAGAGATAGGTAGAGAGAGGTAAGGTTGAAGGAATAGAGGGAGAGGTAGGTAGAGAGAGTGAGGGGAGATAGGGAAAGTAGAGAAGGAAGGGGAGAGATAAGTAGATAGAGGTGGAAAGTTTGGAAGGAGTGAGAGGTAGGTAGAAAGAGAGGTGGAGTGGGATGTATTGAGGGAAGGGTAGGTAGATAGGGAGAGGGGGAGTGGAGATAGAGAGGGGGAGAGAGGGAAAGAGGGATGGAGGGATGTGTAGGTAGATCAAGGTAAGGTAGGTGAGGTAGGTATAAAGATAGTTGGGGAGAGAGGGAAGGGTAGGTGGAGAGAGGTTGTCTATGTGTGAGGGAGAGATAGAGAGAGAGGTAAGGAGCACATGTAGATAGGTAGGATATGAGGACCATCAACCTTATCTCTAGACATCATCATACAAGTGAAACTTTTCTTTTATTCCATTAGTCAACATCTTCACCACATTTAAAAGAGATAGGTATAGAGAGAGTTAGGGAGAGAGGGAGGGCTAGGTGGAGAGAGGTTGTGTGTGTGAGAGAGAGGGAGAGAGATAGGGAAGGAGGGAGATAGTTAGTGGTAGGGTGGGAGGAGAATTACTAAGTCAACAAGGAAGACTAGTATCTTGAATTTATCCACTTTTTCATTGTTGTTTTCCTATTGCACATACTACACACACACCTTCCTCAACTTCTCAAGAGCGGGAAGAATCTCTTCAGTCAATATATTATCTATCTCATTCAATTTGGTTTGCTTATTTTCAAGTTTTTTTAGATCATATTTCTAAACCATAAACCATAAACCATAAACCCTAAACCCTAAATTGTAAACATAATAGCCATCATCATTGCATTAATCCATTAGGTTCATTTTAGGCTAATACAAATTTATTAATCTACAAGTTGTTCATCAAGATATTTTTCCGCATCCCCACTGCTCTTACCTAATAATACCCCCTATTATTCCTTTTCATTATCTTCTAATTTATTTTTCATATCTTTTATTATCCATCATTCCATCCTACCTCATTCCCTAATCCCATAATCCCCACATCTAACTTTTTGATTTGGATCTTATCACATCCCAAATTTGTTGGGTGAACCTTCACACAAATAAGTTTGATCCTTTTACCTTGTCCTTCCTATACCTTGCATCAAGTGTCCTTGCTACAACATAGGGAAAACTTGTATGTATCACACATACTCTCTCAAAGACAATGATCTTCCTTTTCATGACCAAGTTATCCATCGATCATTTCCTTAAGGCAGTAATTGATTTTATAAACATATATGCAAGGTATGGTGTGATAATAGGTCATAACTCTTGACCTTACCACTACTTTTCTCAAAAAAATTCCAATACCTTATCCTTGTGGTCATGAAATGAATGACTTAACTGTCATCATGACATACTAAGAAGTTAAAAGTTCTTCCAAATCGAAAATGTATCCACACTTTTCTTTGGGTGGGGTACTTAATCTGAGTCAATGTATTCTCTACCTTCCCCTCTTAGTGTTTCCACGACATTCAATCAACTCCAAGGCAACTCATAGCAAGAATTTTCTTTCTTGAAATTATTTAACATTCCATGTTCTTGGCTTCCTATTTCCTTTTCCTTGCCTTAATGGCATACTTTGAATATACTTTTTCCCAAAGTTAGATTCATCGTGGACTTCTATCTCATAGATTCAACATTTTGGATCATCCAATAGGATATATAATGAATAATAAACAACTTTAGAAGCTAACATTCATTGTTATTCTCTTCTAATATCCTCTTTGGTGGAGGAATATCCAACTCACAAAGTCTCTTTTATTGTTGATGTACTTTTCAACTTAGAGAGTTGTTTCCTTACAACTTCTATTGATTTGACACAACATCATACTGCATTCCATTTCCTTTTGGAACCTCTAACGTATGTTGGTTTTTATTGGCATGTTGGTGAGTTCTACTTATACTCCAACATATCTATGTACTATCCAAACCTTTATCAGATCAATACAATTTACCTATTCAGGCTTCTTTCTCACAATCACCTTTCCAAGTGTCTTGGTCCCAACTCTTGGTACGTTGTGACCTTAAACATTCTAAGGTTTACTTAGTTTCTTTTTCTCATCTCAATCAAAACTCCAATTCATTCTCATCAACTTTGGTTGGTGGAAACATATCCACTTTGTTGATTACTTCTTTTCTGACCATTTTGGTCTTTTCCCTTATTCCTAAGGTATTATCTCATTTCTTACAAGTTCCTAACCTTTCTTAGAAATTAGATTCAAGTCAAGAGTTCTCCAACCTCTTAGATACCTCTCCCTCTATTCCTTCAACCTTACCTCTCTCCACCTACCTCTCCATGTCTCCCTTATTTCCTCTATCCCTTTA